>OZ010798.1:48153579-48673597 GCA_963932465.1 Maratus speciosus | reverse complement strand
GTATAGTACTTTGTACCATACTCATACAGTAAAGAGAAACAATAGAGATGCAGTATGCCGTAAAAACGATTTACAATATAATGCGGGTTATAGCTCAAATTCAAATGCCCTCATTTGGCCTAAATAAAACAAGCACGTGGAATAAGGTCCGAATTCTTTGACGTCACCTGTGCATTTCTCTAAATAAAAGTGAGCTGTTTATGTTTAATCCATTAAAAAAAGAAGAATGGTAACAGCGATTTTTGGGTAATAACAAACATTCAACAAAAGAATTTTGTTTCTTTCGAACTTATGGTTCTGATATTGATACTAAAATACATATGATAAATGATAAAATAATCAAATAATTCTTAGTTGTGAAATGATATATTAGTCATTTTAAAACTAAATTTTAATCTACCTATGGTCAACACGCAAATAATGAATAACAATTCCTAATGGTAAAAGCAAAAGTAATGTAGGTTTGAATGGACCTTATGCACGTGACCCGAGGTCAAGGCAGAAATTCGTCTGCTGGCGGTATTTATTGTCAGTGTTCAGCATAGCAGTCTATGGAGTGTGAGTTATTAATTCTTGTTGATTAAAAATACAGCAAAAAAAAATTCATTGTTGTAGCAGCATATACTTGATATATTGTAATATAAATTCAAATTGTTGTTCTGTATGCAAGAAAATTTCCTAACTTTGCAAAATTTCTGTTAAAATGTATGCACTCAACCTGGATCAAGACTAAAGTCGGCTGCTAGCGGTGTTTGCGCCTGCGCATACTGGCATTCTGGCGGTGCAGTGGCTAGAATAACAGATGAATATACCGCCAGCCGCCAGCTCTGGCGTCTGGCGTCATCTGCATAAGGTCCGAGGCTAACGAGAAAGATAGGCTTCCGCAGTGCATTCCACATATCTTTTTTTACAGACCGCTGAAGTCACGTGATGCTCGAATGCACCAATGAAGGTGTGCGAAAAGAGCATCACGTCACTCTAGCAGTCTGTAAAAAAAGACACGTGGGATGCATCGCGGTAGCCTGTCTCTTTCGTTAGCCTCGCATAACGTCCATTGACAGGCACGTCAAAGCAAGTTATTGTGTGTTGAGCCGGATGTAGTGAGTATGAATTATAGAGCTGCATTTCCGGCGTCATTCCCAGCCACCACACCTCAAATCTATCATTTCTCTTTACTCTGTGGCTTATACCTAACCACTCTTGCTAGGTAACGTGCTTCTATTACATGGCGACATATGATGTTCAGATTTTGCTTAGGCATGTGCGTTTCTCCAAACAAATGGACTTTACCCACAAATGGCAATAGCCACGCATCTGCTGGGAAAAACCTCTAAAAAAGACTGTTTATTGAACGAAAGGGGAGCAGTGTTAAATGTTCTTCACACCTATGGACTTTACCCAAGGCTAACGAGAAAGACAGGCTACCGCGGTGGGTCCGATTCTTCTTTTTTTACAGACCGCTGGAGCCACGTGATGCTCTTTTTGCACACCTTAATTGGTGCATTCGAGCATCACGTGATTCCAGCGGTCTGTAAAAAAAGAATAATCGGACCCACCGCGGTAGCCTGTCTTTTTCGTTAGCCTCGATCATATCATAGATCTGTTAGATCAATCTGTTAAAGACCAATCAAATTCCCGAAGTTTACGTGTATAGTAGGAGTCATAATGAATGAACAGGTTTTTCTTGCTGACCAACAGCTAAGGCTCCTATAATACTATTATAGGAGCCCTACCAACAGCAATTCGACCAACAGTGACGTCAGCTGCCCTTTCCTTACCCCAGTTAAGGCTCCTACAATACGGGCTGACTCACGCTGCCATTTAATTGCCGGTAGGAGAGGAACGATTGGCCACGCCGCGTGGGCAACAATCGCTCATTGGTCAAAGTGGGAAACAAAATGCTTGACGATTCAGCCTGTATTATAGGAGCCCTAACCCCAGTAGTACTTCAAAAAGTGCTAAAATATTGTATCCCTTAAATTTCAAACGATGTGGAAATGCAAATAGTCGATCGCAGCGACATCTGCAGGATATTTTCTAAAACTCCAAAACGATTTGGTCTAGGCGCTGTTATAATACAATGTTTACATTGAAAATATTACGCAGACGTCGCTGCGATCGGCTCATTGAATTTCAGCATCATTGCACATTTAAGGGATACAATTTTTTAGCTCTGCTTTGATAGCAGATTTCCACACTATTTATTCTAGGCGCTGTACCCAGAGGCAATCTTTGGTAGTATTGGTAGGCATTTTTTATTTCAAAGCTTGGCGATACTTGCCTGCATGAGTTCGATTATACGATTGAAACTTCACAAGCATTAGCTTGGCGATTTTTTTTTGTCCACAATCGACTAACGAATCAAATACTATACCTCGTATCTCACTATTTTCTTATTGCGGCACCCTACTGCTAGAGTGTCTCTATATAAAATGCCACCTATAAGAAATAAAATTGATTTGGCTGAAATGATTTTGAACAAAAACGCATGCATGCAAAGTGGTGGTATGGCAAAAGGAAGAGGGAGGGCTCTCATAAACGCTGATTTCTTTTTTAAACTCATTCATGAACAGCCTTTTAAATGAGACTAAAAAATACAGCTTTTATATATTTTATTAATTACTCTTTTAAATAAAATAACTTCGCTTTTCGAAAATTTAGAACTCGCTTTTATGTAAATATGGCATAAATATATAGTACAACGAGAGTTAATGAAGTTTATTACATATTCAACATTTACTTCGCTGGTAGACGGGAGGTGCTGGGTTCGAAATCAATCACGCCCGTCGGCCTAATCGTTCGGAGTTTTCCGTGGTTTTCTTCGAACCTTGGATTTCCATGCGTAAATAGGTGTTAGGTACTCCCAGAAAGACCCCCACGGAGGACACTCCCCCTCGGGCGCCAATATCCCTAGTGCAGATAATCGGCCGTCATAAATAACACCAACAACATTTACTTCGAGTTCC
Organism: Maratus speciosus; assembly: GCA_963932465.1. Lineage (NCBI taxonomy): Eukaryota > Metazoa > Arthropoda > Arachnida > Araneae > Salticidae > Maratus > Maratus speciosus. The sequence continues at coordinate 48,670,631 of OZ010798.1, read as the reverse complement.
ATTAATTTTGATTTATTCTGTTTAACTATTTCAGGTAACAGACTCGAAGTCTTTATCAAAAGGTTATCTGAGCGAATTGTGTTCACTGGATTTGTCCATTATAACTGAGTTGGTAGAGTGTTGTCGGTTTAAAACAAGTCCTGGGTTCAATTCCCGGTCAGGACACTTTCCCCCCTCAGTTGGAAAATTACTACTCCTATGATTTATTACAAACTAGAATAATTCTGTTGAATTAATGATGTATGTATAATTACTTATTCAATGCATACATGCTTGGACTTCCATTACTTCCAATTTATTCAAAAGGTTTGTAGTCATTTGTTGACGATACAATAACTATTATTCAAATTTTAGTCCACCACACATAAAGATGCAAATAAACACTCCTTAGTTGATATATTTCCACTACTGCTATAGGTAAGACAGTGGCGCCCCCCAAAAAAGGGGGACCGCCTTCCGGTCCCAGGCTCTTTTCAAGCCCATTTGTCTACGCAAGGAACCACCCGTGAGACAAGCCCCGCGGCGTGTCCCGAAGGTCGCCACTAGACAAGCCCCAACAGAGCGGACCCCCACGCACACTCCGGTCAAGACCGACGCCGCTGCCCAGCGCACATGGCAACGGCTATTCCCAAAACAGAGACGAACGGCCGCTACGACAGTCCTCACCACCCAGCTAGAAAAACCAAGTGGTCCCTATACTTGGTTACTCGAGCCGGTAGACCCCGCAAGCCCTGCAGGAACCAGACGCCTATAAAGAAGCTGGGCCCACGAACTGAACCGAGGCTTCCCGACCCGAATTTGATTTACGGCAGGCCTCCAAGATCAACTACCATTTTCCGGCAAAGACATTTATGTGGACCAGCCGATAGGAAAGTTAGAGAAGGGCTCCTAACTTGAAAACCCGGGAGGACGGGGAAAGTCCCTCCAGCCGTAAAGCGACTCAGCTCCGGGCTTTGTGCCCAAACCACCCGGCTCGACCGACGGAACCACTCGTGGATCACACCGGGAACCAGTTGGCCCATACTAGGTGCCGTTAGCGACCCCAGGCGGACACGGAAAGTCCCACCTAGACGGGATAGACCCCGCCTCGCTAGGGGGTTGGATGGAACGGAGTTCCGCCCGCCCCCACCGACTCGACTCGACCCGAAGGCCAAGAAGCCAGCGGAGGCAAGCAAGAGCCCGCTCACCACTACCTTACCTCACGGCCGTCGAGGGTACCCAGGCCCGAAGGTCCATGACCCCGTGCAAGGACCGACCGCTACCTTTGTTAGTGCGTTCGAAAATTAGGTGGAGACACCTCTAGGTCCTCATCACTGGGCGAGGAAAACTCCAGTATCGCATAGACACGAAGGACCTGGATCGGACCAAGAGTTCCTCTGAGGCTTGAAGAGCCGCCGCGTTACCGGCGAGCCTCCGGCCCGTTTCCCCGTGGGGATAGCGTTCGAGGGTGGACCTGCCGGCCGACCTCCTCCCAAGGGTCACGGCACGACATGGAGCAACCAGAGTCATACTGGCCTCCCCACGCGACCGCTCCTTGGTCGACGGGGGCACCGCCAAACCCCACCCACCTTGGGGTCGGCTCTCAACTGCTACAGCTGAGGTCCTTGGCGGGATGAGCCACCCAAGTCAAAAAGTAACCTGGGCGCTGTCCGTAACCCTCGCCCTTCAGTTGCTCCAGGAGTCCCTGCATGGCGTTCCCGCGAGCCCTGTCGTCACTAGCGAGTCACCAAGGACTTTCCACTACCCTCTCTCTCACCTCAGGCTCCCTCCTAGTCAATAGGTGGATGGGGTCCTATCGCCTTAGCTAGTCTTTGCCCGGCGACACCGTCCGGCCCTTAGACCGGCACCGGGATCGACCTATCTACCGTCGCTATCCGGCTTGACCAGAGAACCTGGTTGCCGGGGGTTGCGCGTAGTGTCTCTGCGCGATGGACCCGAAAGTCCCTGCAACCCATGCACAACGTCCGTTACCCGTGGCCACCGGACCTTTGGCCTGTCGACCGCAGGTCTCTCGAGGAGGTGGCGATTCGTCCCCATCCGGCCCCCTCGCATTCGTACACAACGAACTCGGCAGAGCTTCCGGTCACCTCCCCCACTCAAGGGGTCGGGTCGGAACCACTCGGAGGGGCGGCCACTACTGCTATAGGTAAGTGATACCGGACACGATGTGAGAAGGTTGGGAATTAGTAACTAAGATACTCCAAATAATACTGAATGGAAAATTTATTTACATTTACAACAAAACACTAATTTCATTTATAGACATGTATATAGTAAATCTTTCCAAATGTTAAATTACACATTAAGATATTATCTACATAATAGGTCATATCATTAAAAATATACACTCTTCTCATCTCTATTGACTGTACTCAACTAGGCTTATTCAGTCCGATAAGTGCACAGGTTTATCCAGAACTCTCATACTCTTCACTAGAAAAATACTTTATGTGTCTATGCCCACAGCACAAGTAGTTAGTTTCTCCAAACCATGCGCTTTACCTCTAACCTAAAACTGAATTCCGTTACTGGTACTTCTGCCGGAATCCAGGGTTTCCACCCGTAAAATCAAGGACAACCCACGCAGTGCCATAAATAAACCAGAGGAAATAGATTAGAATCATGAACGTTAATGACTAGAGTATATGCTATAGCTTTATTTGAGAAACAGTTGGTACATGGAGCACTTAAAAAAATCCAGAAGGTATACAGCATATACCCTCCACTACATGCCTTATCCCACATGTCCCTTTAGACCCACTTGTTCACTGACCGGTCATTACAGGATGTTATCTTTTGTTCATCCTCCTTGCTTGTCACTATCTGGTTCCCTATTGTTATCCGCATTCCGATATATAAAGGAACATCTGCTAGTATTTCTTTTTATACAATAGAGCTTTTCATACAATACAAATACAGTGATACTTTTAATCCCATAAATACGAAACACTGTCCATAACTCAAGTACGTAGATAATGATATACAGAATAAATAGAATGATAAAGAAAATAAAATTAATTAAAAGTTATTATCATTAGGCATTTGTCTCATTAACGTCAGAGACCTGACAAGGCGGTCTGAGTAAATTGTGTTCACTGGATTTGTCCAGGATAGATGAGTTGGTAGAGTGTTGTCCGCTTAAGACAAGGTCTTGGGTTCAAATTCTGAGCTGGACACTTTTTTTCCTCATTCGAACAACTCCTATGATTTTTTCACCAATTAGAGTAATTGTATTGCATCAATGAAGTGTAATTATGTATCCAACGTTTACTTGGGCATACATAATTTTCAATTTATTCTGTTGAACTGCTTCAGATAACAGGCCAGATATCATCATGAAAAAGTTGTCTGAGCAAACTGCGTCCCCTGGATTTGTCCAGGGTAGCTCAGTCAGTAGAACATTCGCAGCTGCCAAAGTCTATGGTTCAAATACCAGTCTAGACACTTTTTAGTCAGTTGGAAAATTACAACTTCTACAGTTTATTTACAAATTAGAATAATTGTGTTGAATTAATGAAGTTTACTTACATATCCAATGATTACTTAAACTTCCATTACTAATGATTAACTCTGTTGCACTGTTTCAGATAACAAACCAGATGTCATTATCAAAAGGTTGCTTGAGTGAATTGTATTCACTAGATTTGTCCAGGATAGCTCAATTGGTAGAACACTGGCAGCTTAAGGGAACTCTTCAGTTATATGAAGACACTCACAAGCTAATGTTAAGTCTATGGCACGGTTCTTTTCAAATTTTTTATTTGAATATATTTTTTTGCATAGGATAGATAAGGTCAACTTCTAATAGGGCCATTTTTTACTTTTTCGATTTTGGTTGCAGATTTTTTAAAATGTACTTTCACTCGGGGAACAGGTTTCAGAGGGAAAGTACCTTTATTTTAAAAAGATCTACAACCAAAGTTAAAAAAGGCTCTATTAACGACCAACTTCAGCTATCGCATGCAAAAATAATCATTTTAAAATATTGAAATTCAAACAAGTAATTTGAAGATGATTTTAACCTTTTTTTTTTTTTTTTTTACAAATATGAATTGAAAAATCATAATTTCCATACGGATAGCTATTTACTTTTTTCCCATTCTGACAATTTGGACATTAAAAAGTTTCTTTGAATCAACTGTTAGCTCCTCGCACTATGTGATTTAAAATATCTGTGGCAAGATGGAGAGGACTAATGATAGTTTTTTTTTTTTTTTTTTGCAATAATAAAGATAGTTGAAATAGTTACATAGACAATATATTATGGTGTTAAGTTTTTCATATACTACTAAATGAATCCAATGTTCACTTGATTGAAAGAATTCAATTTGTTCTACAACTGGTTTAAAAATAGAATATTTTCCCAATACAAATCCAAAACATTTTGCTCTAGCTGCTAAACTTCTTCACTAACTGTCATAATTTGAAACCCTTTACAGTTCTCTTGGATAATGGATTGTCATCAGAGTGTACTTTTAATATCACTTTGTAAAGGGTTTAATGCATGTTAATGTATCACAACTCATTTTTCATTACGACTGGGTGCAAGTATAATCTTACCTTTTCATCCACCATTGGAGCATGAACACCATAGACTGGAAGGTGGCTGCACAAACTATCACCTAATAGAGTGGATGGCTGAAATTCCAGGATTAATTAAAACTCCATTTGGATATTGAAATGCAATTGGTCTGCCAAGCTTAGTGGAGAACACCCACAAACCCGATTTTAGTGGTTGACTGGTAGGTTTACCATTGTGTTTTTCTGCTCCTAGTCCTTCATGTTTTCATACCTTTCAGTAAAGGAGAAAACAATGATAAACTATCGATCAACCACTAAAATTGGGACTGCAGGTGGTTTCCACTAAGATATGACTTGGCAGATCAGTTGCATTTTAATATGCAAATCAAGTTTTGCCTAATTCTAGAATTTCATCTGTGAACTCGATGAGGTAATGGTCTGTGCCCCCCCCCCCACCCCAGTCTACCACCATTATCTTTGTTTACAAAGTGCTACAATTAACCCTTAAGGGTCCTGTCCCTGCCGGCGAAGACACTCACGAGCTAATGCTAATCCTATGGGGAAGGATTTTCCTAATATCTCGTTTGCATTTCGACATTTTTAAATAATTTTTTTTTGCATTGGATAGCCGAGGTCCGTCTCTACAGCGCACCTTGGTTACTTTTTCGATTTTGGTTGCAGATATTTTTTAGAATGACACTTTCATTTTCAGAACCGGTTTTGAAAATGAAAGTAACTTTATTAAAAATATCTGCGACCAAAATCGAAAAAGTAGCCAAGGTGCGCTGTAGAGACGGACCTCGGCTATCCAATGCAAAAAAATTTATTTAAAAATGTCGAAATGCAAACGAGATATTAGAAAAATCCCTCCCCATAGGATTAGCATTAGCTCGTGAGTGTCTTCGCCGGCAGGGACAGTACCCTTAATGGACCACAAGCATTACTGATGTCATACAACGTCACGATGGATTATAGCTAATCAACTTTTCGATTTTTCCCACAAGCACTCGCCAAAAGCCAATCAAATATCCCAATGCTTGTGGGAAACATTGCGAGCTCCGCCCATTGCGGGTGGTCAATTGCATGAATTATTCTTTTAGAATTGTGTTTTTTACTTTTATATTAAGGATTAGACACTAGAAATCTTAAGATAGATTTTTAACTTTATTTAGTAGCATATTTTTGTAACTTTTAGAGGATTAATATTTCTATATAAATATAGTGGTTGTAAGAACTTAATTTATGTATTAAAAATTAAATAAAAAGGTGATGGAAATTTACATCACTTTGCAATTAAGGGTTAATGCTATGCACACTCTACCTGAATCGTACATTACCACTATGAGAATGTAAATAAAACCTTCTTTTGCTCTTATATTTAAGAAGTGTCTGTATTTGGTATTATGAGACAAAATTATAGAAACCCCTTTTTTATGTGCAAAAAATACTTAGAAAAAACAAACTTTAAAATCACTCGAGTGTTAAATGTTTAAAAGACAATGCAAATAACTTCTCCATTAATTTCAAGGAATCATTTTTCATCTTGAATTCAACTGAATATTGCATACAAATGATTACTTTGTTTGATGGTTCTCATTATAACAATTGCATTTGTTTTAAAAATAATAATTCTAAATTTACTGGCATTATCAGAATATAGTAAATGGAAAATGTTTGCAAGGCTACACAATCGGACAACATGCAGGCATTTCTGTCTAGCTAAACTCAAAGCTGCTATCGTATTTGAAACATTCTATCCTATGATTTCAAGATTATGATATTTTACAACAAAATATGAAAATACCCAAGTTTTGAATACTTATCCAAGGCTTCAGTTAATAACGGGTATATAAACCAAAAAATAAATACTTACACACTTGGCATTTATCCTTCCCCACATCACTGGACACAACACATTCAAATGACTAAAATTTCACTATAATTCATGTAGGTTAGCATTTTTAAAAAAACATACTTATAAGCAAGGGGATTTATTTGTTAAAGCCCTCTACCCCCCCCCCTCCAAAAAAAAGTGTAATATAAATGGACATTAAAATGGCTATAACTTTAAGCTCTAATTATTGAAGGGTGCCCAAATTTTATACAAGCATACATTTTATAATAAGAGGTAACTTTTCCATTTTTTGTTATTGAAGCTGTTCAGATTTTAGTAGGAAATAAAATATAAGGCCTGTCAAAATAAAAGTAATATTGTCATGAAAAAAAAACCCCTCCTAGGTTGAAAGCTTTTATTATTAAATAAAATTTAAAATAAATAACACTTGAAGAGAGGATGTCATTTAAGCCTATGATCTGATTTATATTTAGTAATTTAATCAATATTTATTGCTTCTATATATACTAGGGGGGGGGGGGGTTCTATCGATAAATTATCAAACATAGAAGATATAAATTAAGTTTTTGAAAAAGCTGATAGGATTTTAAAAAAGTATTTTAATTTGAATGAGAAGGGCTTAGGCCGCAAAAAGTCCTTGTATTTTCCTACTTCCTGATAAAAATTTTGTTAATATCAGACAGAACGCAGATAAGTGTTAGTACAACAAAAGAAGAAAATATTTAAAACCATTAGTTTTTTCCAGTTTACATCATGTCAAGTGGAAATGCCATATTATAGTTTTGACAAATTTGATATAATTTATTTTTTGTGACATTTATCATACATAGTGCATTTTTCGGTAGATTGTTTGGAAAGACAGACTCCTCTAAATCTGCAACAGCTTGGGGCCAGAGGTTGTGTGAATTTTAGAATTTGGCGTATTTCTGGTCACTGCTTTATTTACATTTTTTAAATGGTAATTTGAATGTAATAATGCAATCAAAACTATAATGAATATACTTGCAATGCAGTAAAATATTAAAATAATTAAGTAAAGCACTAAACTAAAATGATAACAAGTAAGATAATTTTAAAAAGGATTAAATTATTAAAAGTAAAGGTCAAGTAAATAATTAACAATGTATAACTAAATATAATGAGATACATTTTTCTTGAATTATTCAATGAAACTTTCCTCATAAAGGTACCATATTCACATCAAAATCATAAAGAAACGAAATTTTATTTCAGATTCTACTCAAGCCAGGGAACTTTTTTGGTTAGCAAGACTTTAATAGAAAGTCTTGCTAACCGAAAAAGCTTGATTAATACATAAATATATTCTGATTAGAAGCGATATCAGCAACAGCTTGCTTTTTTCCAGAAATTTATACTTCCTTCAAGGAAAACCACTAGTTCAGTCATATTATCCAGAATTATATATTAAAATACATATGGAATGATATAAAACTAAAAAATTCTGTAATTTTGCCCCTACATCTGAACTTAAATTTCATGGTTTACATCTGTGATGATGTGCAGATTTTAGAGAGTCCACTGTCTACTAATATTATTCTATGGAGGCGAGAAGAAAATCACCTATCAGCAGTGGCGTAGGAACTTTGTACAAATAGGGGGAACCGGGGCATATTGCCGAAAGCTAGTGGGACGGATCATTTCGGAGGGTTCCTTCATAGTGTTGCACGTTTTACAAACAGGAGTATAAAATAGAAGCATTGTCAAAAGATCACCAACTCTTTAATCCAGTTAAAATAATTTTTAATTGATATACTTGATACATAGAAACATAATTTATGTGCGATCCCGAATACAATATTCAAATTTAAGGCTTCTCTCACTTCCATTTACCAAAAATTAAAGTGCTTTCTGTTGTTTTACTTACAAATCAATTTTAAAAGCCTACTCTTTATAAATATGTTATCGGTGCAGGTAATTTCTAGTAGACCTATATAAGACCCTCTTTTTTCTGGAAATCGGGAGGGTTGTAAACAATGAGAAAAAGGATAAAGGCACAAACAAGTGTGCTCACCACCACCTCTGTCTCTTCTCTTTGTTGCTTATTGTGTGTATTTCCTAGAAAAAGTATACTTTATTTTTTAATTCAGCAATGTACCGTAAACAGATGTGGTGCGAGAATTTCTCCCGGGGGAGCTGATCCTGTCTGAAATATTGCAGGGGGAGCCACAGCTCCCCCAGTTCCTATGCCCTTGCCTATCAGAATTTGTCAGTACTGTAGAAGATTAATAAAAAGATATTTTGGAAGATCTAACTGGCTAGATGAACAAGTCCTGTGTCTATGCTGCTGAATGCTAAGGCTGTGAGACAGCCAACACTAGGTTAATTTGAAACAACCCGGTTCATAAATACCTGCAGAACAAAATCCAGAGAGTACAAGATTTTTTAACATACGAGACTGTACTTCACTGCCAAGGGTACAATTTTCAGGGGTCGACGCAGGTTTTTATTCTTGGGGCCCATTTTGTGAAAAGTAAAAGTTTTTTTTTTGTGAATTTTATAATACTTCTGTGAAAAATAAAATTTTGTAACGAAAGTTGAAATCCAGTTACTCATCCGAACCAAGAATTTATTAACAAAAACTTCTTTAAATCCTCATGCTAAAGTTTTTGTTTTTCGTGACCTGGTTTTATTTACAAATTACACATTTTAAAATAGTTTTTATGAAAAAGAATGTTACAAAAGGGACTTATTTTATTCAAAAGAATTTTGTGAAGGGCCCTGTTTTATTAAATTTATTTTTGTGAAGGGACCCATTTTATTAAATTTATTTTTGTGAAGGGACCCATTTTATTAAATTTATTTTTGTGAAGGGACCCAGTTTATTAAATTTATTTTTTTGAAGGGGCCCATTTTATTAAATTTGTTTTTGTGAAGGGGCCTATTTTATTAAATAGATTTTTGTGAAAGGGCCCTAAATAGACCCCAAATTTTGCCTGGATCGACCCCTGATTTTTTTATAATAAAAATGAGGAATACAAATGTGAAATAAACTACAATAAGAATTTTTTGTCAGAACTCCAAATAAAAGAAAATTTTAACATATCAGCATAAAAGCAATACAGAAAACATTTACACTGTGTATATTTGAAATTCATTAATAAACAATACAATCGACTAATTTTATTATTTTTTTTTTTCTAAAATCACAGAAATTTTTTGAAACTTAATGGAAAATTTACCTACAATGCTGCATGGAAGAAAATTCAATGAATTTCTTTTTGCAATCATTTTGGATTTGAATTTTTATAACATATAAATATATTAAAATGGGTACTTTTCGGTTAGCCGGGCGCCAGTGTTATATATACATATGTATGTATACCTTTATATACATATATATGTATATACACACACACACATATATATATGTATACATATAGCTTCTATATATGTATAAATATAAATATATATGTATATATAGGTATACATACATATGTATATATAACACTGGCGCCCGGCTAACCGAAAAGTACCTTAAAATGTTTTATTAAAACACGATTATTTCATTATTTTTTGACATATCACACATGCAACAATTAAAAAAAAAAAGCGAGAGGAATAGCGCTCATTGACATTTTTTTCAGCTCAGCATTACGTTTAGTTAAATGTTTTTTTCAGTCAATCTTTCGCAAATTAATTTTTTTTACATGACATTACTTAAATTTTTGTTGTAACATTTTTTACAAATGGATTTATTCTACCAAAAAGACGGATATGGTCAATGCTCAGAATTTATATATTTAATTAAATAACTGAATACATTATTGGATAAACTTTCTAAATCTGTTTTTAAAATGAAATAAGCATTCTTACTATCAGCATTATGCAAATGAAAGTTTTAACATAAAAGGAAATGCAAAACGAATTTCACACTAAGAAATATTGGTACTTTTCGGTTAGCCGGGCGCCAGTGTTATATATACATACATATATATAGATATACACATATTGTATATATACACACATATATGTATATAAATATATATGTGTATATACATACATTTATGTATACATATACCGGGTGTCCCAAAAAGGACTGACTGATTTTAAAATTCAATAACTTGCAAACGGTGACAGATATTTAAAAAATTCTTGCAGGAGGGTTATGCATAAGGTCAAAAGTTTTTTTACAGTGATTTTCAATTTTAGTTCGAATTACAAACAATAGATGGCGCTGCGATCAATAGACGCTGAATTCAGGCTCGATTTTTGGTACTTCGTGGCCCGGATAATACATTTCCATCTCCTTTTTCAGCATGGAACAAGAGAAAGGACTAGAAATCGAGCCTGTATTTAGCGACTATTGCTTACAGCGCCATCTATTGTTTGTAATTCGAACTAAAATCGAAAATCACTGTAATAAAACTTTTGACCTTATGTATAAACCTCCTGCAAGAATTTTTTAAATATCTGTCACCGTTTGCAAGTTATTGAATTTTAAAATCAGTCAGTCCTTTTTGGGACACCCGGTATATGTATATATAACACTGGCGCCCGGCTAACCGAAAAGTACCTTTCCAAAATTATGGATAAAAAGGTGAAATACTTACCTTACTTAAATATTATTCAATTTTAGAAAAACAATAACATCAAGTTATACGATCTTGAATCGAATTCAGCAATTCGCCTACAACGTTTCCAATGTCATGTTGTCCAGCCGCCATCACGTTGAGCATAATTGAAAAAAATATTGCTAGTGTATATGATATGGATTATAACATATATCAAAAGCAATACACATTCAATTAAAGAGGATTTGCAACTTCTTTAATAACAGATTGTAGATTTTTGTCCGATTCCACCTCGCTTAAAGTCAGACCACGTGGATCGTCACATTTATTGCGATTAATCGTCGCTTCTTAAGAACTTCGTATACGAATGTGTCTTTAGTAACTTCTATATTTAATTTTAAAATGTTATAAAAAATATTAATGATTTCTTACTATACATGAATCAAATCCATTAATGTGGATGTTTGCGAGGACGGGCACGCCGACGACACAGAGCTGCTTGCATTCATTCATGGAGTCGAGGGAGCTCGTTCTGCTCGCGTCGGGAAGCTCGAAATTGCTCTTGGCGCGTTGGCGATCTGTGGGCAGAGCCTCCTTCAATGGTTCACTGTGATTGGTTGTTGAAGAGCCGAGCTTCCCGACAACTACCGTCTGCCAGTTCGCGCTTTTTTCGTGAGTTGGGTGCTGTGGTCTCATGACGGTAGGACGTACGACGGAGTTTCTTTTTTTTCGTTCCACACATCTTTAAGATGTTATTGCAAAGTGGCACTATGCCACATCTTCATTTTTCATTTTTATTTTCTTAATACCTACTCTATTTTATTTAATTTGTCTCAAAAATAAACCCTTTCCTTAAATTAGGATGTTTTTATAAATTAATTGATAAATTTAATATTATTCTTTGTATTTTAGCTTAACAATCATCCATAACACCAAAAACTTCTGGTTATTCTCCTTTCCCTTAAAATACGTTTTTAAATAAAAAAAATTGGTTTGACAACCTATTTCTCTCTTCCTTTTTCCTTCACATTTTCTTTATTTCAGATTTAATAAACTTCATCCTTTTTTTTTTTTTTTTTTTTAGCAAAGAGCAAAGGTAATTTTTGTTTGATAATTATTAGAATTGCACATTTTCAGTGAGATTTTGATTATTTAGAACCCAATCGACATACAGATGGAACATTTTCAAAACTTATATTTGATAAATGCATCTTTTTAAGACATGATTTTCTATATTAATTATGAGTTTTATTCAATTGGGAAAATTGAGTTTGGTAACTTTAAGGAATGATTAAGAATGTAAATATTTGTATAAATGATAGAATTTTTGTTATTAATTTGCTGGATTTATTTTGTTTAATGAGTGTAAATTCACCCTTAAGAGGGTAGCCAATATTTTTGGTAATTCCATCTGTATTAATCATTTTAATGGGTTATTGCCGGACTTCAATGTTACACATCCTTTATGTATTTGAAAACCAGTACTATGTAGATGAGATGTACAATACAGTTTAAAACAACAACGGTATTGATTGAAACAAAAGATTTTTTTTTTGTTGTTTTTTAAGTTAGTTGTACTGATATAATTAAACAAGTGCTACTGAAAAATCATTTCAACAGACACATGATATATTACAAACACTGGTGTTAAATTAAGCAAAAAAAGCTACTGTCAGAATTCTGAGACTGAAAGGATAAACTTTTAAAGTCTGCCTTTTTCTCTCACTCTCTTTGTTTAATAATATATTCCCATGTAAAGGGAAAATAGTTTTTTTTTTAGTGTGCATAAATATTGAAAAAGTTTATTATTGTATACTTTTTAAGAAAATATAACTTATTTTTGAGAAAAATTTATAGGAAATCAATTTTTCCAGAAAAAAAAACTGGAAAAAAACGGTTTTTTCCGCCACTTCACATTTTCTGGAAAATTTACATCTCTATGTAGACCATATAAATATTTTTGTTTTCGCATTAATCTCCTGACTCATTCAGTTCCACTTTCCGTACACAAAGTAAGGTACACAATTGGACTGCATAAGCTAAAGAGAAAAAAATGTATTTTAATAATAATTTCTGCAGACTATTTAATAGTATTTTTTTCTCTTTGATGGCACTATTGTAGGATTATTAGCATTCCGTTTCAATGGAATATCCTCATCATGGATAAAACATATATCTGGATCATCTAGAGGTATAAAGCCTAAGACTTCCCATTTATCAGCATTTTCCTGCACTTTCTTCGCGTGACTAGTGTAGTCTCACGCGAAAACATTTGCACGCTAATGTTAAACCTATGGCAGCATTCTTTTCAGAATTCATGCAAGAATTTCAATATTTAATTTTTTTTCATATGATACCTGAGGTCGATATCAAACTTTGTGCGTTTTTAATTTTTCGAATTTGGTTGCATTTTTTTTTTTTTTTTTTATGAAGATACTTTAAATTTCAAAATACGGTTTTTCAAAAATGAAATTGTCCGAATATTAAAAAAGAATTCAAGCAAACCCGAAAAAGTACAAAAGCACAACATTAGATATTGATCTCAGGTATGTGAAGAACGCTTCCATAGGTTTAATATTACCTTGCGAATGTCTTCGTGTGACTAATTTAGTCTCATAATTCATATAGCTGTTACTTTAAACGCCTCAATACAACAACTACCGTAAAATCTTTGAAAATGAAATCTCTATATACTGAATGCAGTCTTTAAAGAAAAAAAAATATATTTTGAAAGAATATGAACATTTATACCTGCTAAGATTGAAACCTGTTTAAAGCGGAATATATTTCGGATTTTTTTGGTTCGGTTTTCAAGGTTTTAATGAATCAATATTTTACAAAGCTGATTACGTAGTTCAGCATTACGTATTTAATGATTACACACTGAAAATTTTCAAAGTCCGGCTATTAGATATTTATTAAAATTCTCGCGGTAAATTTTCTTTTTAGGGGTGGGGGGAGGGCGCCAAAATCCATGTTTGCCACTGGTGCACAAAAGGCTAGTTTTGGTCCTGAAACACGTAATTTATTGCTACCAATATATAGAAGTTGACATACAAGATTAAATCTGTGGGAAACATATGAATAATCGGTGCAGAACTACGTTTTTCACGGTTTTTAAGAAAACTGAAAAAATTGTCCTATGTTTGAAGTGTCGTACTGCGCTTGCTATTGGGTGTATAAAAAAGTTGTAATTATAAAAGTTATAGAGATTTTTATCTCCTTTAATATTGTAATTGACAAATAATATGCTACAGCAATGGGTCTCAAGATATTTCAAAAAAATAAAAAAGTCCCAAAAATTTGTTGTTTTTTGGCCACAGAAAATTTAGCCTTAAGAAATTTTGTTAGAAAACTTGGTTTTTCCATGTTTGCATCATTATAAACAATTCAGAAAAAAAAATCTTCTACCGGACCTTTTGGAAGGTAACCCCCTTTTTTGGTACATTTCCCCTGGACTAATTATGTGTTGAAATTTATTTAATTCAAAAAATTGATTTGTCTTTTGTGATAGGCTATTCAAAAAATAAATAAAATTTATGCAAATGTTCACTTTGCATCATAGTATCCAAACTAAGTGAAACACATGCAAATGGATAACATGGCGAAAAGAAATGTCAAAAAATCATTTTTCTCTTGTAATAAATAGAATAGCATCTAGTGAAATTAATGACGTTAGTGTGCATTTTTTTAAGTAAATTTCCTAGATATGTTAGATGCTGTTTTAATATTATTAATGTATTAATGAAATGTGTACAGTTAATTCCTCAACACTTTTTTATGATCCCTATAACATATGGTATGAAAGAAGGGTCACGTAAGAGATAGCATAGCTTGACCTGTTAGAATTTTCCAAAATGAACCAAACCCGTCGTTGGACAAATTAGAGTTCAGTTTCTGTTTTGGCTTGTACAGTTATCATCAATAATTACAAGCTTTTGTATGTCTGGAGGAATTGTTATGTTGATGTAATGATTGGGAAGCAAACAAATGCCGTACGCCCCTTTACTTGCTGCTCCTTCGTGTTACACGTACCAAATCAATTTTTTTCTTTTAATATTGTGCATTCCAAGAACATTGACTGTTAACACTGAACACACACAACACTGAACTGACTGTTAACATTGAACATTGACTGTTTGAAGTAATACAAATCCAGCACTGATATAATTGGCTAGGACACGTTTGACAAGAAATCTATGCACATAGCATAATTTTCTTGTCTAATCCCTTGTCTTTTATAAGGACGTTGTAAAATTTTTGCCATCACCGTTTGAAATCATTAATACAGCCACAGTTACATTTCTCATACTTTAGAACAATACAATACTCTTAATTTTGATTTGTAATTCTTCATGCCTGATTCACATTTTTTTCTGCCGTTGTTCGAACTCCAAATCAAAAATTTCCTTGAATATAGATCAAATAAGACACCATATGCATGGGTATTGCTTCTTGAAAAAATTGAGTTTGATATTGACGTTAAGCAAGATGCTCATAAAATGATATTCATTGGTAGTGTAATGATATAATAGGAAAACATAGCTTACAGTTTTGCCCCAAATGTATTTTTGGATTTTATTACTAAGCTTTAATTTAATGATTGTCTCCAACATTTTTTGTAATATCATAAATAGCCATAAGCACTTTTTTGCACAAAATATCTTTCTTGAATAGATAAGAAAGAAAATACTTAGCAGAAACTGCCTTTGGGCATTTATTTTCAGAATCCATTGTAATTTAAGGAACTGGAATATAGCTGCTTCGCAAAAGAAGCCAATTCTTGGTCATTTTTTATGTGAATTCGGAAAGCAAAACAAAGCATACCTGCTTTTTCGTCATTTTTCCAAATACCAGACACATATTGTTATTGCACATAAAACGGAATCATTTTGGTTGTGTCTTGAATTTGCTACATTAAGTTCGGACGAAAGTTCAAAAAAGCAAAATATATATATATATATAGCCATTTGAGGATTGGTTTCGCTTGGAATAACGTTATTTTGGTATTTACACACAAGTTGTAGCGAAGATCATTGCAGAGACAGGTGCTTCTTTTCTATTCATGAAAGCTTCACAATAAAGTCTGGCAATTTCTCCACAGTTTCTGCAGTCCTGGATGGAGATGCTAATTTACATTTTTTTCCCTTTACGATTCCTTGCTGGAATTTAGTCTACAATAGAATCAATTTCCTCAAAACTCGAGCACATTTAGTTAATTTTCAATAAAAAATAAGTAGCAAATCCAGCAACACAGTTACAATAGGAATAAAAAAACGTGGTTGATAATGTTGGGGAAAGCGAAAGTGTGAAGCAGCAATGCACTCAAGTATTGAGCAGAAAACTGGTGTTAAAAAAGTCCTTCAGGGCATAAGTACCATTCTAGCATCATACAAAAACTCTGCTATTGTACTACAACATGGCTCTGAATGATAGAACTTCCGATTAAACACCAAGCGATGTATCTAGTTTTATCAATTAAAAAACAAAATAAAAACTGCGAATTCGATCAAGACTGCAGAAATCCTCTTTCAAAATGAAGCGATTCAAGTAATGTTCTTTATTATGTCCAAACAGGTGTCAAACATTCGACAAAGATTTCTCAGACACCCTTTGTTACGCACCTGAGAAACAGAAAGATTTCTCTTTAGAATGAATTCGCAGGTGAGGATATATAATAGATTAGCGGGAAAACCTTTAGTTGCACACCTCACAAACGAAAGCGTTTTTTTTAGTATGAACTCGCAGATGAGTATATAAATTACATTTAGCAGAAAAGTCTTTGTTACACACCTCACAAGAAAAAGGTTTCTCTCCAGTGTGAATTCGTAGGTGGTTATTTAAAACAAATTTATGAGAAAACCCTTTGTTACATACCTCACAAGAGAAAGGTTTCTCATTAGTATGAATTCGCAAGTGTTTATTAAAATGATATTTTCGAGAAAACTTTCTGCTACATATCTCACAAGAGAAAGGTTTTTCTTTTGTATGTACACGCAGATGATGATTCAAAGAAGCTTTTTGAGAAAACCCTGTGTTACACACCTCGCAAGAGAAAGGTTTCTCGTTAGTATGAACTCGCCGGTGGACACTTAGATCCCAATTGTTAAAAAATCTGTTGTTACACACCTCGCAAGGAAAGGGTTTCTCCTTAGCGTGCACACGACGATGATGTTTGTTTAATTCATAATGATCAGAAAATTCTTTGCTGCACAATTCACAAGTAGATGACTTATCTTTAGCATGGGAATAATTATACCTATCTAAATTAGACATCACAAAATATCTTTTACTAAACACCTCACACAAGTGAAAGCCTTATACTTCGTGTGATCACCTGTATGCTTATTTAAACTGGCTTTGTCAAATTCTTTTTTCAGATCTCACAAAGTGAATTTTTTTTAATTATCATATGTATGATGGTGTATTTTCAAATTAGATTTCCGAGCGTATGATTTACCAGAAGCCTTACTAATGCAAGTTTTAAAACAAACATAAATTTACAATGTTAAATCAATTTGTGAAAAAATATTTAATTTTGCATACTCTATTTACGAGACTTTTATCTATTTAAATGATTTTCTTTCTTCTTACTGTGAAATGAAAAGAATTCGTTAATTTGAGATAAAGAATTTTTATGGATAAAACGAGAAATGATCAGTAATAGGTAAGAGAGATTTTTTTCAATGTAATACATTTAATATACTTTCATTCCAACGGAAATATAGCGAATTTCAATGAACTGAGCACATTTTGCAAGCAATGCTTTCTCTATATAAAATAGTGACACTGTAAAGCTGAGATGGAACAATGATATAGTTATATAAAATTCCTTACATTCTTTCTTGGCTGATGCATTAAAAAG
This sequence comes from Maratus speciosus, assembly GCA_963932465.1. Taxonomy (NCBI): domain Eukaryota; kingdom Metazoa; phylum Arthropoda; class Arachnida; order Araneae; family Salticidae; genus Maratus; species Maratus speciosus. The sequence continues at coordinate 48,652,858 of OZ010798.1, read as the reverse complement.
TTTTATTTTATGAATGAGAGAAGAGGCAAATTGTACTGAAAAATTGAAGTTTTTTTCAGTAGTAAATAAATTTCACATACTTGATATTCTTATAAAAATTGTTGTTAAGTAAATAATCCAAGTCATTCTAGAAAATTTGCAGGTAAAATTATATTATCGCACAGTAGTTCAGAAATTTTGGAAAATCCTAATTGTGCCAGATCTTTTATGCCAGGTTATATGAAATGGGAAAAAGATATTATAGTCTTTAGGCAAAATATAATTTCATAAATGATTTCACAGAATGTTCAGTATAAACTTCAGGAACATTTGCATCTGAAATAAAAATAAAAACATGTACACTAAATTAAAAATATTCGTCAAGTACATAATTCATATGTATTACAATTTAATTCCATTACAACAAATAATTTAAAAATTTCACGTTATATAATTTCAACAAAACTGCCAGGAAAAGCACAATTTAAATCTTCATTTTTATAGTTATTTTCCACTTTCTAATATACAGAAATTTTAAATGTATATTTATTATATGAATATTCATAAATAAGCCTAATTATTGGATTTTGCAAGAATATAATATTTTAATTGAAGAGCTATTAATATATCTGAGATTACAATGTAATTTTAATTTAGAAGCAATTAGGTGGACTTGACACTCTATTAATATTGAAATAAAATTTTCGATCTTGAAGTTTTATCTTATCACATAGGGGAGACCGGGGCTAGTAGGCGCAGTTTTTCGTTATTGATTTTTGTTAATTTTTTGTTTAAGTTTTTTATGAAACTTTAACTGTATTTTTAAAGAACAGGCATTGGGCTATAAATAGCTGGAGTTTTGAGTTTGTAGCTTTTGTAGTTTATGTTTAGCGGAAGCCTAAAGTAAAAGAAAAAATGTGCGCGAACCTACCCCGTCACGGGGCAAGTTGCGTATACCTACGGGGTAAATTGGCACACGCTTTTTAAAAATTTAAATGAAACTCAAGTAAGACACGCAGTTAAGAGAAATCAATTTCATTATTACCAGTAAGTTTAAACAAAGGCGTTATCGCCGTACAATGTAAATTCTAAATTATACAGACATAAAAATAATGAATAAAACATTAACTTCTATCCTACTCGATATCATAATCAGAGTTGCAGTTGTCACAAATAAAAAATCGAGTGTCTCCGTTTGGGCAAGCCTCGTTTGCCCAAAATCTTGCATTGCAACGAATTTTCTCTGTGTTTGCTGTTTTTCAAGCTACCAGCACACATCAGACACCGAGCCAACTTGCCCCGTGTTCAATGCGCTTACTAGCCCCATAATAAATTTCTTCACAAAAGGGACACGTAATCATCTAAGCATAAATAATCCAAGTAAATCACATATGGGACAGGTACAGTTAATCATGCACTAAGAAAAACTGCACAAGTTACATTGCAATTATTAAGATAAGTATTAGAAATTAGAAAAAGAATGAAGCAACAAAAAATTACTTATGAGTGCAAAAAAAACAGGAAAATCGTAATAAATGTCCACTGCACGTAGGTAACGCTGCAAAACTACAATGAGGATTGTAAAAAGCAAGAAGAAAGGTACTCTGTGACTGGTTGCGCAATCTATCCACAAACAGGCTATTTATGAAGACTGCGCCTACTTACCCCTGTAGCCAACTAGCCCCGGTCTCCCCTACCACATACTTTTGACTACAGTATAGGACCCATTATCCGGAATTCCGAAATCCGGAAGGACCCAAAATCCGGAAAAAAAATCACTTCAAAATTTTCTAAATTTGTAAATTTTTACTAAAATTTTGAAATTTCTGAAATTGTTTGAAAATTTTACAGATTCCTAATTTTTTTTCATCCATTGTGTTTCAAAGTGTAATCACTAAAATATATTACTTTAGCCGCGGGGAAACACAGACCCCTCACCCATCCCCCCCCCCCCACACACACACACCCCGACATTAGGGAAAAAATCATTTTTATCTCCAATTTTAGTATAAAATTAATTTATATTAAGATTTGTTAAAAAAAGAAAATCGTCAGATATTTCACAAGGAGTGATTCTGTTCTGAATTTTCCAAAAATTTAAAAAATTGGCCGAAAATTCGGACATAAAAAATATCGCGAATTTCGACAAATGGTCGCCGAAAAAAATCAATTACGTCAATCGTTCGCGGAAAAAAATCGCCAATTCCGCCAAAGGATTGCGGAAAAAACGTGAATTTTGTCAAAGGATCGCGAAAAAAATGCAAATTCCGTCAAAGGATTGCGAAAAAAAATCGCAAATTTCGTCAAAGGGTTGCGAAAAAACGGAAATTTCCCAAAGGATCGCAAATAAAACGGAAATTTCCCAAAGGATCGCAAATAAAACGGAAATTTCCCAAAGGATCGCAAATAAAACGGAAATTTCGTCAAAGGATCGCGAAAAAACACTATTTTCGTTAAAGGATCGCAGAAAAACGCTAATTTCATCAAAGAATCGCAGTAAAAGCGCCAATTTTGTCAAAGAAATGCGAAAAACGCTAATTTCATCAATGAATCGTAAAGAAAACCGCTTTGTGAAGAATCGCAGAAAAAACGCGAATTTCGTAAAAGAATCGCGAAAAGAACGCGAACTTCTTTCAAAGAATCGCGAAAAAACGCAAATTTTATTAAAGAATCGCGGAAAAAAACAAGAATTTTGTCAAATGATCGCAGAAAAAATACGCACATTTTGTCAAAGAATCACGGGAAAAACGCGAATTTTTTCAAGGTATCCCGAAAAAAGCAAATTTTGTCAAAGAATCGCGAAAAAACCTAATTTCGTCAAATGATCGTAGAAAAAATATGCAAGTTTTGTTAAAGAATCGCGGAAAAACAAGAATTTCGTCAAATGATCATGAAAAAACGCTAAATTCGTCTAATGATCGTAGAAAAAATACGCAAATTCTGTCAAAGAATCGCGAAAAAAAACCCGCAAATTTAGTCAAATGATCACAAAAAATGCTAATTTCGTCAAAGGATCTCTAATTTAGTAAAAGGATCGTGAAAAAAATCGCAAATTTTGTCAAAGGTTCTCTAATTTAGTAAAAGGATCGGGGAAAAAAAACGCAAATTTCGTCAAAGGATCGCCGAAAAAACGTGAAATTCGGGAGGACCCGAAATCCGGAAAATTCCAAAATCCGGGAAGCCTTCGGTCCCGAGGATTCCGGATAATAGGTCCTGTACTGTATATCCTAACAAAATCTCAGACTAATACTGTATACAGAACATCACTTATGGACGATTAAATAAACATTTATTATAATATTGTTCTTTTAAAGGCCACACTCACTTATTTACTAACAAGTCTCTCAGCCAATTTGCTGTTACATTTCATTTTTCACTGACTGGGTATTTTAAAAAATATGTTTTAATGTAAATTTATTTTTGGAAAAATTCAAGATTGTTCTGATAACAGTGGTGATCACGATCTTTTCACTAAATACATTTATGTATTAATCTATTTTGGTTATTAAGTCTGACTAAACATAAAACTTAGTTATTTCATTATTTCAATGTAAATTAATACAGTACTTTTATGAAGCGAGTTTCAGAGAATAATTGAAGAAAAATGTATCTCATCATTATTATGCATTTTTAAGTTTACATTAATCATTTACTCTACTTTTAATATTTTAATGTATTATTAAATTTTCGAAACTTTTATTATTTTACTTAATTATTTTAATATTTTCCTATATTCTAAGCATTCATTATAATTTCGATTGTATTATTACATTCAAATTTCTGTTTAAAAAATGTAAACAAAACAATGACTAGAAATATGGAAAATTCTAAAATCCGCGCAACTTCTGACCCCCCCCCCCAGCTGTGTGGATTTGAGGGAGTTTACTATGTAACATATTTATAAATTATTAACCTATCGAAAAGTTATTCTAAATTTCGTCTTAAATTCTATTAGACATTTTTCCTTTCATAAAATCTATTTAATTTCTATACACGTCAAGGCTTTTATTTTCATTTTTGGCATTATGTCACTAAAATTTCTATGCATTTCTAGCGAATGTTGTATTTTTTTTTATAATTCTTTCATAATATAGCCTAATATCCTTTCGCACCAGTACTTTAGCCCTTTTACATAAAAACTATGACTCCACTAAAAAGTTCCTAAATAAGAATTTGTCTAGAGACTTTTTCATTCTTTTGTTTACTTTTTAGAATAATGTATTGGCCATGCGTTGTTTTAGAAAATTCTCGCATAGGTTTAGAGTTTAAATTTTGTAGGCTTTTATCTGTTTATCTATCTATATTATAAAAACCAAACATATCTGTGCGTAACGCATACGTCATTCTGCGAATGGCAACACTTTCAAATTTAAAATGAAAATTCGGTTTTACAATTTTCGCTGCTGCAAATTTTTAAAGTTCTAAACATCGCACATTTTCACTTTTTACATCGTCGTATGGGGAGGGTGGAGAAATATGCTTTTAAAGGCAATTTGTTTGAAAGCTGTATCTCAATTTATTTTTGAGATATTAATTTTTTTATAGTTTTTAATACTTTTTTGTGGCAATTGAAATACTCCATTTCTTTTGAAAGTAATGGGAAAATAGTAGATTACTGTATCTTTTTATTGCCATTTTCTCATAAATACTGAAAAAACAAAATGAAATTAAAATATGTGCTATGTCAAGAATATCATCATTATAAAACCCGGTGAATGTTGGTTTTATTTCGTTTTTATTTATGAATTAAATAATTTTAGTTTATTGAAACTTACTTTACAAACGATACAAGACATTCTCTTTACAAAAATGCATTCTAAAGGATATTTGTGTGACTTATTTTCTCCGCATTTACTTAATTCGTATGAAAAACTGAAGGAATACATTTTTATCAATCGTGTGTTTCCCTTTTCCGAATTTTGAAAAAAAAATGATTTCTGATAAAACATGGAGCTATTATAAACAAAAAAAATTAACAAATATCAATTATCAGACACCCGTTTTGTTTTGCCTAGCTTCTTGAATGACGACGTTGTTTTATATTTGGTTTGTATATTATTCCGCGATAATGAAGACATATCCATAATTTTCTACAGATGTTGTATAAGACTGGGCCGTAAAATTGGAATGCTTTAGGGGATGCAAATGACATCATTTTATATTTAAAAAAGCATATGTTTTAATTCTTATTAATTATAGAAAACTGAAATATGTTTTGTAGAAGTGCGCCATTTTCACCCCAGCTGCTTTGAAATTTTTCACAAGTGAAAATGCTCCACTTAATCGAAATCACACACTGATAAAATGCAATGTTTTACAAAAAATTAGAGTGTCTTTATAGAAGAGCAGTGACATACAGCGTTCATGCTCAGATCGGATGATTCTTGCCTGAATACGCTTCGCCGTGCTAGAAAAGTAAACAAAGAAAAATATTGCCAATAATTCCAAGCTTAAAATAATATGAGGTTTTCCAAGTTTTTGTCCAAAATTCTCTCGACTAATAAAATTGTATTGCTATTCTTTAAGACATTCTACTATAATTTTATGAAAATATCATAATTTTTCATAATTTTATATAGTCTCTATATTTAACACACAAGGCTGTTTTTTAGTCATCTGCCCTGAGCTTTCTGCTGAACTAATTTTACTAATAATTTTTTTAAACTGAAAGCTGTTCATTTGTAGATGTGCCCACACTGGCTGTTTTTTTTTAAATATCCCCATTTTTATATTTTAATTTGAAAAGTATTTTACGAAATTTCCTTATAATTAGATAGCTTTAGATAGTGGTACCGATTAGATAGTGGTAATTAGATACCTTTCATTATTGTAGGGAAGAGAGAAAAAAATGAGGTTTATTTATCTTTATTCATGCTTTTTCTGATAAAAATTCAAAATTGTTGATACAAATTGTTGTATAGGGTTTATTAGTTCAAAATCCCATAAGGGACATAATATTCTGAACGGAAAATGACGTACTGCTTTTGAAAACCCACATTTTTCCTCATAAAGTTTTCATGTTTCCTGCTCCATGTGTACTGATACTATGTCTCAGACATTAAGCAAAATGTTAAGTAAGTGAAAATGACGTCATATTTAAAAGAAACGACTATTTTCTTAGATAAAAATAAGCATTTTTACAATGCGTCTAAAAAACCTAAATTACATCAATTTTTACTCTCAGATACTGAGATTAGAATCTGGAGTTAAGAGTGCGACTCTTCACATGCAAAGATATTGCTGACAATCGTGACTTCAAGTTTTGAGTTAAAATGATTTAAAAATGATAAAATTAAAATACCTTTTTTTTTTAAATGATGACTACGGATATGAGAAGTACGTATGTTGAGAGGAAGAAAATAATGTCGGGTTTAGATTTCATGGGGAAAAAATACTATGATCATGTTAAAGTGGAATAAACTTTGTTCGATTTTCATTCCGGCATACCAAGCATAAGAGCTTCAATAGATAACTTCATCATAATAACTGATCTTTATTATATTTTACGAAATTACGTATCTATATTATAAAGGACAAATATATCTTTGTGCAATGCTGACGTCATTTTGCAACTGGCCACCGCCCCCTGAATACTAGGCCTGAGCGCTCACACAAAAATGACACAAAAATGGCGGCTGCCGAAGGCAGATTTTTTTTAGCGTAGGTACGGTCCCTTAAATGGAGACACCATTATTTTATAAAAGATTTCTCTACCTTGTTAATTCTCAGAAAAACGAAGCGGAAAAAACTTCAAAAAATTATTGGTAGGAATATTTAAGGGACCGTACACACGCTGAAATAAATCCGCCTTCGGCAGCCGCCATTTTTGGTCCAGCGCTCAGGCCTAGTATTCAGGGGGCGGCGAACTGGCAACATTTCATGATCAAATTTCGGTTTTGAAATTTTCGCTACTGCAATTTTTTGATCTTATGATCACCATATATTTTCAATTTTTAGAACTTCGTATAAGGAATATACCTACTTTCAAATGCAATTTGTTGTAAAAATTGTATCTTAATTGACTGATTTATTAACTTCTTTAAAATAATTTTCAAGTATGATTTTTTTGTAATTTATCTTATCACGTGCCGGCTTCAATAATAATAATAATAATAAACATTTTGCAGATAAAGCAACAAAAATTCTTCAGCATTTATTTCTGACTAATTTTTCATAACGAAATTAATACTTCTTTTATAATATTTTAATAATATTATAAAAAAACGCTAACTCAACATCATTGTAATCGAACAATTAAAATTTTAAGAACACCAAATAGGGAAAAAAAAATCTTTCAAATGGAATTTGTTTGCAATGTGCTGTTGCAGTTTGCTGATTATGGATTTAAAAATAATTTTCAAGCATGAAATATTTTTTTTATTAATCTCTATCGCGTGGAGCTCGATTACGAAAGATTAATTCGTTTGCCCTTAAAACAACACAAAGTGTTCAATATTTTATTTTACGGCTAATATTCCACAGAAAAATGAAAGCTTCCTCTATGAATAAATAAATAAAATAATATACATAAACACAAATTTAACAAACATGTAATTGAACTGCACGCTTAAAGCTCTGGAATTATCAGAATATAAAAAGATGCCGTAAGTAGCAAAATCTTAGTCTAACTCTTAGCATACGGCTAATGCCAAAATATCACTGTTGATAAATTTCTAAACATTATTTGACTGTATAATTCAGATTTTTCATATGAAAAATGCTTTTTTATAGCTTTATGTAGCCAATCTAAAAAATATATAGCATGTAAAAAAAAATATTAAATATTAATGATATTCATTAATATTCAATAATTTCAAGCGTAATTTCACTGCTGTAATGTAGTTAAAAAATTAATTAAATTAAAAAAATATTAGTCTTCAGTTTAAAAATATGGTTTTCACCTATATTCTGTAAGCCCGGGTAAGATCCCCAAGTAAACTTAAAAGTGAAATGTTATTTTCACTGGATCGTACAAATTAATATTTTAATGTTTAATTATGAAGTTTTAAGAGCTAAATTTCGGATGCTTTCATGATAAAGAGCACTACATAAAATTTTGATTTAAATAAAGGTTACTTGACAATGATGACTTGTGTTTCGTCAATGCTGGGAAAACCTCAAGGATTTTTCATAACATCACGACTGGCTATGTTAAAACTACATATCGTTCTCTACTCACTTGGTGCTGTTGCTTAAATCTGTAATCAAACTCAAGTGATAGGGGTTTGAGTAGATGTAGATCGTTATGTAGATTTATGTATTTGAGATGCGAACATTAAAAATGTTGTAGCAAGATATAGCTATATTAATTACGCAAAGAAGAGTGCAGTATTCTACGATAGTGATCGGCTTTAAATTTGTGACCAGTGGTAGATTATACTCATAATATATGTACGGCAAAACATGTAAAAATGGAACCTGCCAATAACGGACATATTCCTTGGTCTCAGAGTAAAAAACATCATACCACATGACGCAGCACCTGCTCTTTACATCAAAAACTTGTCTCAAATAGAATTTTTCATTGATCCCTTGCATTTCTCTCTTAACATGGTTTCGGTATATGTAATCGGAAGGAAAATTCTGGACTCAGTATGTAATACAAATTTTGTGGGCGCTCTATCACAAGAACTAAAAAACGGAATTTAATAAAACTTTAGATTCAGCTAGTCCCTGATATAAATTGGTGCTGACTACTTTTTGGTTAAATCGCCCAGCACGTGGAGCTACTTTGCTACATTATTCATGATTTCTACAATAACAATATCTTAAGAACTAAAGCATAGATTTTCAGAAAACTTCAAATTCCATTACTCCCTGATATAATTTAGTGCTGATAATTTTCGATGTAAATTGCCTGATAGGTGGCGCTGCTATAATGCATTATTCATGATTTCTACAATAACAATATCTTAAGAACTAAAGCATAGATTTTCAGAAAACTTCAGATTCCATTACTCCCTGATATAATTTAGTGCTGATAATTTTCGATGTAAATTGCCTGATAGGTGGCGCTGCTATACTGCATTATTCATGATTATCGCAATAGATCTATCTCAAGAAATATTGCTCGAATTTTTATCAAACTTCAGATTCAGTTAGTCCTCGATATAAGTTAGTGCTGTTTAGTTTTTGGTGTAAATCGTTCAACAGGTGGCGCTACTATGCTGCATTTTTCACTATTTCCGCAATAACTGTATCTCAAGAACTAATGTATGAATTTTTATCAAACTGTAGATTAAATTATTCCCTGATATAAATTGATCGTGATAAGTTTTTGCTGTGCAGAACTATTCATTATTTCTGCAATACCTCTATCTCAAAAACTAATGCATGGATTTTCATAAAACATCAAATTCAATTAGAAATTGACATAAGTTGTTGCTAATTAGATTTTGGTGTAAATCAACTAACCGGTGGCGCTGCTATGCTGCATTTTTCAGGAAGCATTAACATGTATGAGATAGAAGAAAGTTTTGGGATTGTCACATCTGACTAGTTTTTATTTCCTTTTGACAGGCATAATCTTACTCGCATGCATTTTAGTATTTTTTTAAATTATGTTTAAGCTACCAAATATGAAAAAAAAAATGCAATTAAATATGAACATCACAGACTGACAAAATTTAATTTACAATTCTTTTATATTCAGATAAAAACTGAAATTAGAAACTCTGTTGTATTTACTAAAAATGTACTCAGAAATATCTAAAAAACTTACAATATTTAGAAAAACTTTGTATAGGTAAATTGTAAGATTTGAAACTGGTACTTCATTTAAAAAAAAATTAGTCATAAAAACCATTAAAGATAATGCTTCTGCTTAAATAAATGAAAAACTACTACAGCATAACTTCTTTAATCCGGAATCATCACGATTAAGGCTATTCCAGATTATAGAAAACTCTGGATTACAGAAGTTTTGAAACTAGAATGCATTTAGATAAGTAATAATACTAATCTGTCATTAATATGACAATAGAAAAATGCAAGTATATATATGTATATATATTAAAAATAATTAGGGTAGCCTGCGGTTATTTTCAGACAAAAACAAAACTTTTATAATGACTCAGGAATCGATGGCTATTTTTTTTTTTTTTTTTTTTAACTTTTTCTTGGTAAAATTATCACATGCCTGAAGATGCTTCTTCAGCATTTTAAAATAATTGTCATTAGTAACAGCAAATAAAATGTAATAAAATCCTGTCTGAAAATTACTCCGTGTTTTGGGGTAATTTTCAGACACCCAAGGGGTAATTTCCAAACAGCTATTTCTGGGGGTATTTAAGGAGCTGATCTGAACACGAACTACGATAATTAAAAGACACCAATGTAAAATGTTATGACAAAAAATAGGGGTATTTATTAGACCATTCTGAATACAGAAAAAGACATGAAAATTTAATTGTTACTGTACATCCGAAATTTATTTATATTTTACCAAATAAAAATATATATTATAGTACATTTTCACACAAATAGTTTAGATACAGTGGCTACATACATTTTACATAAATGTATGTAAATCAGTAAAGAATTTCAGGCTTTTTAAAAAGTTCTGAGGAATAATAAAAAAAAATAAGAACATGAACCCAACATTAATTTTATTTTTTTTAAAAAGTCGCCTAACAATATGTATAATAAATAACAATATAAACAATAAATATATATGTATATAGCAATTATCAATAAACTAAAATTTTTATACAGCACTAATTTTGAAAGTCCTAACCATTTTAGTTTTCTTTGACAGTCAAGATATCTTTGTAATATTTTTTCACTTTAATGTACAATTCTTTCACATCTTTAATAGTTTTAACATGGAAAAGATAAACAGATTGACTCTCAATAAGTCCAAAACACTAAAAGGACTTGTTCAAGCTACCAAATATGACAAAAAAAAACGCAATTAAATATGAACTTTATAGACTGACAAAATTTAATGTACAATTCTTTTATATTCAGATAAAAACTGAAATTTGAAACTCTGTTGGATTTACTAAAAATGTACTCAGAAATATCTAAAAAACATGGAAGGATTTACATTAATTCCGAAATTTTATAACTTAATACAGTAGACTCCCTCAAATCCGCACAGTTTGGAACCAGGGGTTGTGCAGATTTTAGAATTTTGCGGATTTCTGGTCATTGATTTGTTTACATTTTTGAAACATTAATTTGATTGGTAGTTAAGCAAGGGAAATTATAATGAATGCTTACAATAAAGTGAAACATTAAAATAAGTAAAATATTAACCCTAGAACTACCGGAAATTTTACTCAAGTTTTATAAAAACATTCTACACCAGAATTTTTACTTAAAACTATTTAATTTGTTTATTTAACTTATTATTGTCTGATTTATACATTTAGTTTGTTTTGAAGAAATTTCTGGTTTGAATAAATATTTTGAATGTACATGTCGGGTCCATTGGACCCTTCTGGTAGACAGAGGGTTAAAATAATTTATTAGTTTAAACGTAAGTAGATATTAAAATAATTATGTAAAATAAAAATTTAGAAAAATATTAAATTATTACCAATGAAATCGATTCAATTCGATTCCAAAAGTCCTATGCTGCCACCTAGTGGTAAAGCGATCGTAAGATCGATACGTCCTCATATAGATATGCTAATTTATATCAAAATCAAAAGTAATGTAAATTTATTTAATAATAAATTAGCTGTAATAACCAAAAGAGAATGATTAACATAAAATTTGGTAAAAAAGAACATTGCGGTAGTCGCTGATTTCGGCGCCATCTTGAATTTTGTCCCTGCAACTTACTTGTAAATTTCATTGTTTACACTGAAAAAAATACGCGGATTTTAGGCGTTCGCGGATTTCAGGGTCGCGAATTTAAGGGAATCTACTGTATTAAAAAGTCAATGGCAACAAATATATCTTTGTCTTTAGCCACCAATATCGATCATCTCCAAGTCAGTTTAAAAATTTCATTTTAACTTCCAATAGATTTTACTCATGATTATATTTGTGAAATAACTTTCTGACCTGTCCCAGGTAGAATGTTTAGATATAATATATGACATGCATATTTGATTATGAAATGGATTTCACATAAAATCTTATTCATACTAAATTTCAACAATAAGATTTTGAAAACAGATATCAATAATATTTTAGCCTAAACTCCACTCAGCATTTTCATTTTAACTTACAGATGATGTTTGGAAGTTATATTTAAATATGGAATCATCCATAAATCTCTCGTAAACAATCCATTTACTTACGTAGAACCACTCAAAAGACATTTTGTAACACATACTAGCATCCAGAAGTTACCCGGAAGGCTTCGGATAATTACTCCGATGTTTCTGAAAAGCTGCACTTTATTAAAAATACTATTTTCTGCCAGATGGCCATCCAAATAATGTTACATCTTTGTTTTCAGAAAGATAACATTCCCTGTTATCCAAACAAGAAGTAACACTTGTGCTAGTGCTGGTACATCCGTGAAATTGAAATTTGAAATCAGTGAAGCAAAAAGTTAAACAGTAATTGTTTTATACCATTTAGGAAATTAACTTTGTATTAGGGATGCACTGGATATTGATTTTGCCGGATATCGGATACCGGATATCCGAAGCTCCTTCGTCTGCCGGATTCGGATATCCGGCCCTAGATATGTTTTTAGTTATATATTGAATTATTTCTCTATATAATGTCATTTCAAAACAATAAATTACAAACATGTTTCACACATCATTGAAACATTTTAAATGTATTGAAATATAATTTACAAAAACTATATCTCTTTGAATATCATGGCTTGAATTCAAGTTTTCCCAGGAGGGGGGTTTCGTACCCAAAATTTATAAATGCAGGGGAGTTGAACTGTTAGAAAGGGAAAAAAATCTTTACGCCCCGTTATTTTCTATGTGCTACTTAAAGAATTACATTTATACAGACATGACAAAATACCATTGAAACAATTTAAATTAACAACTTAATTATTAACAAGATAATTATTCAAAATTTTTATTTTATCAAAACAAAGGAACAGAATCAAGCTTTATATATACCATGTCTATTTTTCAATTTTCACCCAATGTTATGGGCAATTAACAATCGGGTTGCTAAATGAATTTCTTAATTTAGATTTTATTCCATTTTGCATACTTTAGCCTCTTTCAGAAGTTACACTTTTGACAAACAGTACAGAGCGATTTTATAACTTTAGAAATTATCAGAAACACATGGTTATGCTCTCTTAAAAAGTTTTAGAAAACTTTGTAAAATCTGATGTGCATTAATTTTTAACTTACATGAATAATGCACATCTGTGATGGTATGTCACTTCTGAACAAATTTTTTTATTATATCCTTAATGGAATTATAGTCAAAACTGTAATCCCTGGTATTTTCGTTAATTGAACTATGTTCTACGCATTGGAATCTACGCTATGAAATCCATATCCAGGGAATAGTCAATTGATTTCTTCTATTACACGAGAAAAGGTTGATTTCAAAAAGTCATGTCCTAATTTCTGTTAATTGCGAGAAACAACTAGTTTGTTGTTTCTAATTATGTTTTTTTTTTAAGTTCATCAAAGTTATTTTTTTTTTCATGTGCATCACAAGTGTAATCCCATTTTGTTTACTGCTGACTATTGCCAATTTGATAGAGCTTAGTCTCCAGTGGCCGTTGCTGCCCTTTTAGTTATTTCCTATTTTGGGCAGACAGGTAAAACATCGAAAATACGTAAAACGGTCATAGAAAAAACATTGCTGATTTCGTCAATCATGGTGAAAATAAATAAAATAATTTGTCGATTGGTTGCGAGAAAAAAACTGAAGTTCATGGGAAATCGACAGTGGGAAAATATCACAAAATTCGTCAATCGATCATGGAAAACTATCGTGAAATTTACCAGTCCGTCACGAGCAAATACTGTGAAATTCCTCAGCTGGTCGCAGAAAAAAAATGCAAAATTTTTCAATCGGATGCAGAAAAACAATCATTACTTTCATCAGTATGTCACAAGAACAAACAGGGAAATTTGCCAATCGGTCACAGAATAAAATTTCTAAATTTGTCAATCGATTGCGAAAAAAAAATTATGAAATTCACCAATCTGTCTCCAGAAAAAAATCAAGAAATTCGTACAGTCGGTCGCGGAGAAAAATCGCAAAATATTTTTGTCAGATGCAGAAAAACAAACATGAATTTTGTCAATTTGTTGTAAGAAGAAACTGTGAAATCTGCCAATTGATAGTGGAAAATATCACGAAGTTTGTCAGCCGGTCCTGAGACTTGATCGTCGTTTTACGAAGAAACATTTTCGGAAAATGATTTTTTTGGAAACAGGAGTCTCCCGCCCCCAATATTCTTTAGGGCACGAATCCTACCATACCATCTCGAAATTCAAGACATGTATCTGCCATTCAAGCCATGTAATGTATATTAATAATGTTGTATAAAAAATGTTATTTAAACATTAAAATATTCTGTTTATTTGTACAATGAAATGCTGATAATTGCTACTGTATTTGGATATGGGATTGAGTATATTGATAATTGCTAATAATTAATTTGTACAATGAAATGCTGATAATTTGTGTAACAAATTTTAACCAATTAAATATGCCTATAATTGTAGAGTACTTTCACAAAGAAATACATACATTCTTTTTATAATTTAAACATAAAATATCTACTAATATACCCATGATTAAAGAGTGATTTTCTCCAAATAAAGGTTTAGTTGATGCCTTTTTTCTGTTTTAATTATTTAATAGTGTTTTGCTTTGAATCACATTTAGTTTTATTTTAAGTTAAATTACTGTGATATTTATAAGAAAAAAGAAAATTACTCTTAATTTTAAATATTTTATTTATAATGAAGTTACAAACAGACTCGCATAAAACCAAAAACTTTCTGCGCACATAAATATTGGGTCAAAAACTTTCTGCAAATTTAATGTTTAATAAAATGATGTGTTATATTACTTTGACTGTATGAATTTTAAATAGTAGTTTTAAAATAATTACCGTTTAATTTAAAAATTAATTAATTACAGAATAATTATGTTGGCTAAAAAAATAATAAAACTAAAAATCCATGATATGAAGGGGTGAATTCTTATCAGTTATTTTGTCAATGCATTTAGAAACAGGCCAATCCTTAATATTGTGACCTCTTCTCACAAAATGCAATAATGGACAATGCTTCTGAAACAACGGAATCACATTTTGTAAGGAGAGGTCCATTCTTAGGTATCATCATTAAAGAGACCGATGAGTTTTTATTGCAGCCCTTTGACGAAATTCTCATTTTTTCTGCGATCATTTGGCGAAATTTCCGTTTTTCTGCGATATTTTGACGACATTTGCATTTTATGACAAAATTCGCGCTTTTTTAGAGATCCTTTGACAAAATACGCTTTTTTTTCTCCTATCCTTAGACGAAATTTGCATTTTTTCGCGATCTTTTGACGAAATTCAAGCTTTTTTCATGCCGTTTTGACGAAATTCGCAATCCTTTGATGAAATTAGTTTTTTCCGCGGTTCTTTGCCGAAATTTTCATTTTTTTCATGATCTTTTGACAAAATTCATGCTTTTTCCGCTATGCTTTTACGAAATTAGTTTTTCTGCTGCGCTTTTACACAAAATTTGCTTTTTTCTGCGATTCTTTGATGAAATTTGCTTTTTTTTTCGCAATCCTTTGACGATATTCGTGTTTTTTCTGTGGCCTTTTGAGAAAATTCATTTTTTTTCACGATTCCTTGGCTAAATGCGTGCTTTTTCCCAAATTTGTGTTTCTTTCGCGATCCTGTAACGAAATTAGCTTTTTTTCAGCGATTCTTTTACGAAATTTGCGGGATTTTTTTCACGATCCTTTGACAAAATTCGCGCTTTTTCCGCTATGTTTTACGAAATTCATTTTTTTCCTGCACTTTTTTGACGTAATTTGAGTTTTTTCTGCTATTCTTTGACAAGAAATTTTTTTTTTGTCCACGATTATTCTTTAAAGAAATTAGCGTTTTTTCGCGGTCCTTTAACGAAATTTTCATTTTTTCCGTGATGCTTTGACAAAATTGGGTATTTTTTCTGCGAACGATTGACGGAATTGGTTTATTTTCGGCGATCATTTGTTGAAATCCGCAATATATTTCAGTGATTTTTTTGTGTCTGAATTTTCGAACTGATGGGCGATTTTTTTTTTTTTTTTTTCGGAACCGAATGCCTTAAATTTTCGGAAAATTCGGAACAGAATCACCCCTATCAAACAATAAATAAATCGTACATAAAATTGGAGAACATTTTTAATTTTTCGGTATTTAAAAAAAAAATACAAGAACAAAAACTACTTTTCTTTTCTAAGAAATTTTCCGCAAAGTTCCGAATTTTGCGGAAAATTTTCCGCGCACAGCGTGCGGGAGTGCGTCTATATTATACAACTCTGGTTACAAATATAACTAATTGGATGTGCCAATCCCAAAACTTTCTTCTATCTCATACGTCTTAATATTTCTAAAAGTAGTTTTAAATGTTAATACTTCGATATTATTAGTTCAATATTATACCAACTTTGATTTTGATCTAAGATTTCTGCTCGTCAATTAATCAAAATAAGAATAAGTTAATCTCAATCATGATATTTATTAAAATCAATAATTTTTTTCGTTATTCTGTTGTACATCAGCTGATTGTGAATAGACAGCTTAGCAGGATGCGAAGTTCCCATGACTTCACGAGCCACCAATATACAGTACAAAAACTGCAGAAAATTGAGAAAATTTTACAAAAAACGCTGTCACAGTGACACCTTCTGGCGGAATATTTCCAAATTCAAGGAAAAACTGATGGCCATAGCCAAAAATATACACAAAAAATTGGTTCAATTCTATGCTTAGTTTCATACACTTTTCGATGGTAAAATAATGGAAATAACACAAAAATCATTATTATAGCGCCCTCTTCCAGCTGACTATTTTCAAATTCAAGGAGGACCAGTTGGCCATAGCCAAAAACATACCCCTAAAAATTGGTTCAATTCTATGCATAACTTCATACAAATTTCGATGGTACATACAAGAAGGAAAATGGCACAAAAATCACTGTTACAGATCACCCTTCTGGTGGAATATTTCTAATTTAAAGGAGAACCTGCTGGGCATAGCCAAAAACATACACAAAAAATTTTGTTCGATTATATGGATAACTTATTACATATTTAACAGACACTTTTCGACAGTACAATAATGAAAATGGCACAAAAATCGCAATTACAGCAGCATTCCTTTCTGACAGAATGCTTCCATATTGAAGAAGGACCTGCTGGCCACAGCCAAAAACATACACAAAAATTTGGTTCAATTCTATGCATAACTTCATACACTTTTTGATGGCACAAAAATCACGATTACAGCGCCCCCTTCCAGTGGAATGTTTGAAGAAGGGCCAGCTGGCTATAGCCAAAAACATTCACAAAAAATTTGGTTCAATTCTATGCATAACTTCATACACTTTTTGATGGTATGATGACAGACAGACAGACATTTTGTATAAGCATGTTTTTGGGATATCTGACCCCTAAAACGTCTAAGCCCACCGAAAACCAGAAATCGTAAAAAATCTCAGTTACAATACTTTCTTCTATTGAAGATAGAAGAAAGTAAAAATAGGCCTGTTTAATTGTTAAACTTAAAAGAGAGAAAGAAAATTAATAAAGTCATACTTTAATAAACAACTTCAGATTTTGTTTCACATTCTGAAAGTAAAGGTACAATTTTCTAAAAGATGTAAACATAAATTCTTAAATTTATTATAGAGAGTTCAAATACCAATGTTAGGAAAGCTGGTAATTCTTTAAACTTTTGGGAATTACCTTTTACTCATAAATAGTGGACTTACTTTCATATTTTGCATTATAAACAAAAGTCGTTCGGCATTGTTTGGGTCAAACGATTTCTCTTATCCTTATATATTTGCTTTGTTACGCATTGCCGGATATCCGGCAGAGAAGTCGGATATCCGACGGTATTTCGGATATTGAAAAACCAGCCGGATATTTGCCGGATATCCGTTGCATCCCTACTTTGTATAAGACAGAGAAAGCTGATATTTACTACAAAATTACTAATTGAAATTGAAAAATAGTCGATTTAATTAAAAAATAAACTGTTTTCGCCAGACTCCAATTACTATGCGATTATTACGGCTGTCTTTTAATTAGCTGTCTTAACCCCAGCTTCTTCTGTCTGAAAATTACCCCAGGCTACCCTACATATTCTATGCAGTGTCGCCATCTGTTGTAAATTATGGAAAACAATAACAGTTAATTTCATGAAAACTTGTCATGTCTGCTACACAGCTGAAAATCAGTATACAATCAACTCCCTCTAATCCGCACAGCTTGGGACCAAAGGTTGTGCAGACTATAGAATTTTGCAGATTATAGGTCATTACTTTGTTTACATTTTTTTCTCCTGTAAATTAATTATTAATGCATAAATAAATTGTTTAAAGAGAAGTATATTGTAACACACTGTTTTTACATTGAAAAAAGCATTACAATTAAGTAAAAATTATTATTATTTTTTTTTTTTACAATTGCTTTTGTTTGTTTTTATAATTACCAAGAATAGTATCAATTATATTTGCATGATAACTTTTGTTTTTGGTCTATCATTTTTTCTTGGAGTCTATGCGTAGTCATTATTTGTTGTTCTGAAACTAAACTCTGTTTCTGAAGAAAATCCAGATATTTATAACCAATTGCCAAACCCTGCTCAAGAGTTACTATTTCACCTTCATTGTCAGAATTATCCTGATTTTCAGTAGAGTTTAACAGAATAGTACTTACAATGTTATCTTCTGTGAAATTTTCCATATCTAGTTTCATCTTGGGAGGACATCTGTTTAACCTTTTATCTACTAAATTATCAATTCATGAAAATTTTATCTTCTAAAACATTTTTCGTGAATTATTTAAACTGCATTAGAAGTTTTACATAATCATTTAATAGATTTTAGAAGGAATGAAGGATTTAAAAGGATTAATTAAATTTGAATTTGCAGGAATTTTGTGCACTATTTATAACCCACTCAAATCTTTTATTTTAAATATTTTTCTTAGTATCTTGTAGAATTAGGAAATATGCAAATATGATGTTCTTACAATAGAAATATTTCCGAATTGAAAAATTCCCCCTGCCTCCCCCAATGCCAAGAAATATGAAAAGATGCAAAGGCAAAAGAAATCATCCTTTTAAAAATATTTTTGTTTTATGTAACCCATAATGCTTTTGGAACAAGATAATATCTATAACTCATTCTAAACTGTATTACAACTAATCGATGTATTAAATGAATTTTATAACAAGTTATTTTAATGGTACTTATAAGTACCGTCAGTAGATAATAGGTTAATTATATTTTCTCCATTCAAGAAATCAGGCTCAACAGTTAGAGAAATTTTTGCTAACATAAAATATCTGCAGATTTTTGTTTTACACTATCCAAACTGAAGCCACCAAAGTTGATATCACCATCACTGAGTAAATGCTGGCCAAAAAAAAATAATCTCCTGATTTTTGATTTTATTTTTCCTTTTGAAAAATGAAGTTTTATTTCATTGGAAAGTCAAAAATTTAGGGGAGAAAAAACTGAATATCAATCATCAATCAAATTGCCGCAATTTTAAATTTATCTCACAAATTTATGGTAACTGAATTTTCAATGTTTACATCTGAAACAATGTGCGGATTATTGGCGTTTGTGAATTATAGAGTCGCGAATTAGAGGGAGTTGACTGTACTTGTTGGCCACTGTTATTTTCGAAAACTTTGCTTCACGTTACTTCTTTGATGAGATATCTCCGATAAAATAAGTCACATTTTTCCGTTCTAAAGTACTGGTAGCCAACAAGCATAGCGATTTTCAGCTGTGTGACAGACATGACAAGTTTTCATGGAATTAGCCTAACTGTGATTTTTTAAAATTACGATTTCTGACTAAAAATACTCCATAAATAATACAAATCACAAGAATAACAAATATAACATGAAAAATTTTGCGAATAAAACTAATTTTCTTAAAAAAAAAAATTAGTGAGAAATTTAAATAAGTCTTAAATTTAATTTGAAAAATAACTTTATAATTACATTAACATATTTAAAATAATGCTAATGTTATATTACATTAACATATTTAAAATAAGGCTAATGTTATAGAAAATTAAATATATAGCACCTAGAAATACCGAAGTCGCAAATTAAATATTTAAAAGAAATAATAATAATAAATGCGATTTTTTATGCTTTGGTACCATCTTCTTATCTTTGTCGAAAGAAACATAGCAAGATTTACATTAATTCTGAAATTTTATAACTTAATATTAAATAAAGACATTATATTAATTACTATGTAATTCAGAAAGTTCTTACAATTTTAAAATAGAAAAAAAAAGTAGTAAATTAGGTAATTAGTCTTTTTATTTTTTCTTAATCTTTTTCTAAAATTCATGCATATATGTGTGATGGTGACATCTATGATCTTTAATTGAAGATAAAACAAATAAATTTACCGAAATTTCTGGATTACAGAAGTTTTCTAATTAGAGACATCCGGATTAAAGATGTTATACTAATAAAGATGTTGTGCTTTCAATTGCATCTAAGCTAAAATTATTCATTAGGGCATAGAAGAAATTATGTCATGAGCAGTTAAAATTGTTTAACTGAATTATATTAATGAATACCATTGCTACAAAGATGAATGGTTTAGCCAGAAATTTCAATAATAAAAACTAATATATAGTTTCAATATTTGTTGTCTAGTGCATTGTAATTCATGAAAATATCGACGCATGAAATTCCACTGAGTTGGCAGTTTTTATTTGAGGACATGATGTGTGCTCAAAAATAAGTTAAGAGCTTCTGTAAATTATTTCTACTCGATACAACCACCATAGATGATACTTCTGACTCAATTATGAAAAATTTTACTTAATAAGATTTGTCGCAAAAAAAAAACTGAACTAAGCTGATATAGCAAATAATAGGTAAAAATACGTTTAGACAAAAAGAAAAAAAATAACACTTCTCTGACATTTAAATATTTAAATCAGGATCAAAATGTAAAGAAGAAAAGTGTTATTAAGTGCTTATCCTGATCTTTACGTTTTTCAGTTAAAATTTCTCCTCTTTACATTACAATGTTTGAAAACAGAAAAGAATGGCAATCTCTTTCATTTGTTTGTGTCAGGTACTTTTTGCATAATTTGTCTTAATAAAATTAATTATTTGGTGAATTTAAATATCTTCCTAAACATTATGTAAACGAGTGTTAAGTGTTGGCTCTTTGAGCATCTGATGTTTTTTTTTTTTTTTTTGCATTTTCATAAAAACGATTGAAAATGCTAAAATATACATGTATATAAATATATTATCACAGTTTGATGCTATAATATCTTTCATATCCCTACATTCTAGATAGTTTTCAAAGCTTAATTCTGCTATAAATATTATTGCCTACAGCCATTTTAACATGATTTTTGGAAACGGAAAAACATGGGCCAGACGCCTAAAAGGTTAATATTTTGTTATACCACTATATAGGAATATATAGCTGATAGGATATTGGATTGATTCTTTCTTGAATATTTTTTATCATTTATGCAGCCTAGCAAATCTATGACACTGTGAAAAGATCTAACAATTTATTATATAGTAAAATCCTTTATCACTTACACTGTTTAAGATAATCCATAAAACTAGAGAGGCTGGGGATAATCATGGTATTTAGTAATAGTATATTAAGAGATAGTGCGACTGTGGGAATCATTACCATTTTCACATGTTTCCCTATAATGTCTGCTGGGGCTGTAAGCCCCTCCAGAAAATGGCTGCAAAGTACAGAAGAAAAAATTTCACTTAACTTAGATGTATTAAATCCTTTATTATTGAAATTTATAAAATTAAAATGACATACAAAAAAATTATTTTTTCTCACAATTAACTTTAATTATTAAATACTTTGACCAAAAAGTTTCTGACAAAAACAATTTCATTATTTTTATATAAATTTTATTTAACCTGAATTTCAAAATGAACTTTTTTTTCAGGGGGTTCGGTCACTTCAGTACCATTTGAGAAAGCTCTGGTTTGTTTCTCCAGTCTTTGGATAGAAATCCTGATGTTAGATCACATGACTAAATCAGCTTTGTTGCCTTCCTAGGTTAGCTTTCTTGGCTGATTGGATCGGCAGAAATCACATGATCTGACATCATGAATTTCCATTCTACAGTGCTATGCTAATGATTATGAGCGTCCTCACCTTAGAGGAGGAATTGAATAGAGAGCGAATCCCATTGTTCTCTCCGTCGAACCCTGATGCACTCATGTCGGAGATCTCATCGCCAAAAGGGTATCGTTTTTTGGCGGTGATCCCTTTCTTGGCAATTTTCTGTTTTCATTCTCGTCATAAAAGAAACGCTCCAAAACAAACGCAGATGAAATAGGTCTTAGTGGGATGCGTGAAAAACCGGTTTGGTGCGCATTCTCCCTACCATCATGTGATGGTGGGAAGCATAATATGTGCCACAAGAAAAGGTTGCCATTTCTGCGTCCAGTTATATCAGAAGTCTATGGTCCTCACTCAGTACTGAGGTCATCCATGGCTTCAAACCCCTAAACCCTTCAATAATTATTTTGGGTACTTTTTCTGTATAGGGGCTGGGCGAGATAGAGATAAAGAACTTGGTGAGAAAAGGAAATTTTATGTATATTTTCTGGCAACCTACTCACTGTCTCAAATAAATAAACCATTTTTCAATATTTATACAATCAGAGCCGTCCTAAGGGGTGTGCGACAGGTGCAGTTGCACAGGGCCTCGTGCCCCAAAGAAAAAATGAATGTAAAATAGCTAAAATTTTATTTTTCATTTTATTGTGAGTTATTTATTTCATAAATAATTATATGCGTAAACATAATTATTTATAAAATGTAAAGTGTTTTATCAAAAAATGTTCGGTGCAAGTTCTGGACGTTCCAGATGAGAATAGTTTATTTCTAGCTTATGTTGAATCTATTGGCATTATTATTCTCTAGCCTAGGCAGCATTAGGCACATAACTAATCTGGGAAGGTTGCTGAATTTTAATTATTAAGAGGTTATTGGTAATGATGCTCCTAACAAACTGCTCACTATCACTTACCCACTATTTGTAATGTAACAAACATCATGAATTTTCTTTCCTTCTTGTGTAATCTTCTGACTTTTTTAAAAATACAAATATCGATGCTCTTGTCCACATGCATACATATGGCCTATCGTGTAAACATGAGGGGTTAGGGGAAGGGAGTTGAAACTCTATCCCTATACTCCGAGACTAAATTAAAAATCTCCAAAGACTACAAGAGGTGAAGTTTTTAAAGAGTCTTACGAAAAAGAAAATTTTCAGATTTTTTTCCTACTGTTAAATTATCTTATTGAAATGTAAAATATATTTGCATATTTAATATTTGCTAATTAAGTCAAATCCTTTAAACAGGTTATAATCAAAAGAACAATAGAGTTTATAGACTCAAAGTTTCATCTTTATCACATTCGTTATAGCCATAATATGAAGTGGATTAATCGAGTAATAGAATCGATTAATCCTTTGACTGTGAATTTAGTTTTGAATACAAACTGCTGCAACTGGTGACTTTTATTTAATTTTATTCGTCGCACTTAATATTTGCCATACACTTCTATGAAATTTCAAGAGAAATTCACTATTTTTTTTAATCTTTGTAAATAATTAATAATACAAAACCAATATAGAAATATTCGAAAGTGGCAGTGCTGCTAGCAGTCCGGGGGATGTATCTATCGTGTCGTAGTCATTTTACATAAACATTTTAGCTGGTATTATTTATTTATGTTTCTGTTGAAATTATGAGAAAGGAATTAACAATTTTCCGTACAAAATTGTTTAAAAAATTGCTTGAATTTGCATAATTTTCATTGACTATCACTCTCCATGCTCACTAATGTCACGTAAATTTATTAGATGGGCCTAAATTTTAAGACACAGATTCAGCCCGGTGCAGAAAAAGCTATTCATACTTGGTGTAAAAAATAAAAGTTTGATTCAGCCCTCAGCCGAGCAAATACCAAAATCTGCCTTGACCAAACTAAACTACTACAAAAATTCTGATTTTTATTAACCGGTGTTATCCTACAATTAAAATTCTTTTAAAAAATAGTGCATACATATTTAAAGGGTTGTAAAAGACCTGGGGTTTTTATAAAAAACCCAGCCCGGGCAGGTTTTATTAAAAAATCCAGGTTAAATGGGCAATCACCCCTGGGTAAATTGGATTAAACTGCCAAAATGTGGACTATAATTCCACCTTCCTCACAAATAATAATCTTTATGGTTGCCACTGTATAGGAAAAACTGGGGAATTTAAAAATGAGTATTAAAAACAAAGAATTTTACTAAATTTTAGAACTTTGCAAAATTTAAAGCATTTAAAAGAAAATTAAAACTCGCTTCAATATGTCAGTTAGCGGTTTACCTGGGCTGAAATTTCCAGGCCCAAGTCTAGATCCAACACACACAAAAAGAAGTATTGTCCGGGCCGGTATAAAAGCTAAAAAATCGACTCCAGGCTTGCCTATATTTTGCAATTAAAATTATTCATAAAGCACACTTACTTAGGCTCATATTTTATTTTCCGATTATGTTCAAAATTCATGAATATAGAAAAACAATAACATTAATGACTATTTAGGCAATTATGTACATACACACTACGTAAAAATATAACTTAGACAATTACATTCAAATGAAAATCCAGTAAGAAAATCAGTTTAGAATAAAAGAAAATCATAATTTAAAACTCTACAAAGAAAAAAAAGTAGATTTTTAAAAAATGCATCTCTGTAACTTATCGAATCAAATTAAATTTCTAAAGATTTCGTTAAACAAATGTACAACATAAATATAATTTTTATGAATAATAAATAAGTATGATGCCAGATCAACTTGGGCTCGGGGTAAGAATTTAATGGAGTGCACGGGTTGTGGTCGGACCAATAATGCTTATCATACGAGCTGACACGAACCAAACATTTAGCTTTTATTCCGGGTCGAATCCCGACCAGGAATTTTTGGCCAGTGTAGACCTCTAGGAATAATGAAGTCCAGGCCAGGCTCTTTGCTTCCCCCCCCCCCCCCTTAGATCCACCATTGTATACAAGAATATCAACCTGTGTTTCTCTTTTTTATTCCTGCAGAATGTTTTTTATCGAATGAAAATTTGTTGCAGAACATTGCAAAATATTCTGCTTTTGAGCTTAGGGTCAAAAGACAAAAAAAAAATGAATAAATAAATAAACAAATCCAGTCAGTTTAAAATGCAAACAAAACTATTTTTGAATGGAAAAACACATAATAAAGGTTTTTTAAGCAAATATACACTTAGTACATTTAAATTACGATGACTGAATGCCAAATCTTAATTAGAGCAATTTTGACCTACAAAATAATATGATAGTTTACCAGTCTGATTAAAAAATATTATATATTTCTTTACTGATATTTTTTTTTCTATTATAACCAATCAAAAAGCAAATACAAAGAAAGGAATAGCGCATTCATTGCAAAAGTCAAAATTGCTTTCACTGCAAAATAATAACCTTAACAGTATTCATTCACAGCTGGAAGTTATTAGCTGTGGTGCGATTATCGTCAATCAAATGACGTCGCCAAGCAGGAGAGGAAAGCATTGTAAACATGAAAGCTTAATACTAAACTAAGAAATCTGTAAAAATTACAATTAGTAGCGCTATAATAAGGATTAATATATTTATAAGAAATTTAGAGATTCATTGATTTGAAATATTAGGTGTTATTTAATATAATTTTAGGACACAGAAAAGGAAACCAGCTCTTTTATTTTTGGATTCAGGCGAAATAACTAGTCTTCAAAAAAAAATAAAAAGTAATAAATAATCAAGATTGTCAATGTACCAAAAAAATAAGCCCTGAAGCAATATTCACTTAGATTCACAAATGTAGAAAAACTTACCACGCCCAACACAATACACAAAATAAAATGGCGAACCAACACTAAATTTTTCGATTAAAACATAATTCTCGATTAATTGTTATTCCAAAGTTAGAATCAAATCCTTAGAATCATGATAAAAAATCGAAATTTTCATTTCATCATATCGGACTGTACCGTGTTAGTAAAATTGAGTAGCATACAGTACTTTAGTTTTTCTGTTCAAATGGGACTTTAGAAAGCTAAACTTTTAAGTGGAATTTTCGCTATTTTCACCATCAAAAGTATTTATTCTATGCAAATATTTTTGTGACAAATTTATTCTAGCGATCTAAGATAATTAAGTAGTAGTCTTCTGTGTATATTTAGGCCTAACTTTTTAAATGGTGTTACTGCTCAAATTTCAGTAGAATTCCATTAAATTATTTGTCAAAAATATGTTTTATCAAACCTGATTTTATTAGGGAGAAATTTCAATAGTAAAACTACGTATATTTTTTTCGACTGGCAAAAAAAAAAAAAAAAAAAAAAAAAAAAAAAAGAGAGTAGTAAGTTTCTTTCATGTTCCATAGAAATCATTTTCAATGGTTTAAATTTATTTTTTAAATAAATAATCCAAAATATATAAAATTCTATGATCTGACTGTAGAACCTTTGGTCCCAAACTGTGCACATTTGATCAAGTTCATAGTTTTTTGCTTAAGAAAAGACCTTCTTTTCATTAAATATATATCACTTAAAATTTCTAATTTCATATTAAATTTTGTGTCAGAATTTTTTGTTCGTTTCTACATGGCATCCTCAAAATTGAAAAGTACTATGTATTAAAATCAGTTTTCAGAATTTGAAAACTATTACAGTCGAACCTCGTTAATATGAACCTCAAGGGGAATCAACATTTTGTTCAT
Source organism: Maratus speciosus (assembly GCA_963932465.1). NCBI lineage: Eukaryota > Metazoa > Arthropoda > Arachnida > Araneae > Salticidae > Maratus > Maratus speciosus. The sequence continues at coordinate 48,625,939 of OZ010798.1, read as the reverse complement.
GTTAACAGTAATTCATGTTATCAGTATCAAATCTTTGTATTTGTTTTTATAGGGGACTGTGAAAACAATTCATGTTAAAAGTAATTCACGTTAAGCGTGTTCATGTTAACGAGGTTTGACTGTATCTTCAAACCAAACTCATTCAAGCTGTAAATAAATTGTTTTTAATATTCTATGCAGCTTTACCTGCAAGTAATTAAATCATTTTTTGCTGATTTCAGGAAAGAAGGAGAGATTATCAATTCGTCGCATATGTTTTTTTTTTTTTTTTAATGTATATTCACGGATTACTCTAAAACTATGTGACCGATAATTGTAATTTTTTTCTCTACTTGAAAAAGGATACTCTCGAATTAGTCCCATTTGAATTTCATCAAAATTGGTTCAGTACTTTTTTAAAAATGAATAAAATTGGTATTTTCTCTCATTGTGTTGTATGTTAGCTGTTAGCAAATCACTGGATTTAGCTCGATGCAAAGTACCTACCTGTTGATGCACAAGAAGCCGATATATGAAAAAACAATGAAAATTCGGCCTTTTTTAATTCATTTATTATAAAATCATATAATTAGCATATTGAGGTCAGTTTTTTTTGGGGATGGGAAGGGGAGGTTAAAAGTTTATCCATTTTATAGTCCATAATTTTGTTTAGTTTAAATAAAAATATAGTTTTTTTTTACATTGATATTTTTTAATATATTTGTATGCAGAATCTAGTTTTTAATAGGAAATAAATAATAAAAAACTATGTGGATAAAAAATTTAGTATTCAAATTTTATATAATTATGATTTAACTTTTTTTATTCATTTTCAGATAAATTTCTTTTTTCAATACTCGAGATTTTCTTCTTTTCAAGGTACTACAGAACTTCAGCTTTATCACATCTTTTCACAAGCAAAACAAGTTAGAAATAGTAAGTAAGTTTGTAACACTTTTTCTTTTACATTACAGTACATAATTATACTGCATTAAAAACATATTTGGTGTAAAATATAAACGTTAAATTTAATATTAAGAAAAAGAAGAATTTGATAATAAAAAAAAAAATTAACAAACTGCAATATTCATAACTAATTGTAAGAGTTTTCTTTCCAAAGTGCTAGTAGCTGAATTGGCTCATTTATTTAAGTTATCGAAATGAAATAGTACTTAATAATGCAATGTTTTTTAGTGAGCTAAATCATAATTGTGTCTTTTCTTTTGTTGTATTATATTTTTGAATGCACATTTCAAAAGCTCATTTATAAAATCTTAAAACATTTTTTTAAGATTAAAATTATGAAACATTTTAGTGACAATGGAATTTTTTAAAAACTGGATGTAATTGTTATCTAATTTCAGATTTTTAATTTCTTTAATCTGATACAACTCAGTGATAATAGTGCACATTTTCTTCATTTTTAGTAAAATTTTTAGTCAGGGTCGTCTTTTTATCTGTAAAATTTTGTTTTTATCAGGATGTGGAAAAATCCTGGTTTTTACCAATAAAAATCTGGGAAATTCTGTTAGCCTCTATATAGTACATATCAATAGATATTAACTTATCATTTATAATTGATATATGTTTAATTTATATTTTGTAACGATTAAAACATAATTTCAGAATGTTAATTTAACAATTGGTAATGTGATAATAATTTTCAGGTGCCATTAATTGATACATACATGAAAGTAGTACTAATAACCCAAAAGCATGTGACTTTCATCAGCTAAAATGTTAGTAATCCATAAAAACTGAGTTTTATTTAGTAAAAAGATCTTTCCCAGACAAGGGGGGGGGGGGGGGTTAATGGTAAATTTTCTGTTAATTTATGGTAAAAGTGTACTTATTATTTTTGATTACTTCTATTTATATTTCATTCATATATAGATATGATAACATTGAAACTATACTTAATATAATAAGATATCTTTTGAGAAAAAAAAGGATTGTTAGCTCGTTAAAATGAAAAGTGATTACTATGCTAATAGTATAATAATTTCATTAATTACTGAAAAATGAAAAATCGATAAATACACTTGTATAGAAACTGCAAAAATAGTCATATGAAAATATTCCTAATGATAATAAAAACCACAGGAAAAACATGTTTTTTCTGAAAATTATCAAAAATCATTGCAAATATTGGCAAACCCATCACATGGTAAATATTTACCAACCTTTCATTATGTTTATTTCATAACTGTTTGTGTATTTTTGTCTCTGTCAGAATTTGTTTATTTTATGCTTTTTTAAAGCTTTGGTTAAAAAAAATATAAAGTGTTGATATTTAAAAAATGTAATGTTAGTATTCAATAGGAAAAAAAAAAATGTATAATCAAGGTAACTAAGATGGATTTACAATTGCATTAAAATATGGATAGATTTTTTTGCATATGGGATTTTTAATTCAGGTTAAAGTTTTAAAGGCTTTAGTTTGGGCGTAAAATGGAAATAGCAATAATAGTCAAAAAATAATTTTTTTTTCAAATTATAATAAAAACAACGGGAAATACATGTTTTTCTGAAGATATAAAAGACCACTGTAAATATTGGTAAAAAACATCACATGGTAAATATTTTGTAACCCTAGTTATGTTTATTTCACAACTGTTTGAGAAATTTGTCTCTGGCAGAGTTTGTAGATTAGAAATAGTTGCTAGATTTTAATAAATATAATGAATTTATTTAAATAAATTCACCAGTTCAATTTTTTTTTTCTTTTTTTACTTGGATTAATTTTTTTTTTTTTTTTTTTTTAAGTATTGAAGTTTTTAAAATGTAATGTTGTTAGTATCCATTACGAAAATAGTTTTGTATAGTTAAGGTAACCAACATGAATTTATAATAGCATTAAAATATGGATCAATTTTATTGTGAAGATGTTGAAGAAGAAAGGGAATTTATAGGTAGATGAAGTTAAAATAAATGTATTTGTGTGATTCCCATATATAATTCATTGCTTGTTTTATTCGTTTTTTTTTTTTTTTTTTAATCTATATTTTTTTGAGTGATAAAAATAAGAAGTGAGTCAGTTTTTTTCACGTTCCATAGAAATCATTTTCAATGGTTTAAAATTATTTTTTAAATAAATAATCTAAAATATTTAAAATTCTATTATCTGACTAAACCTTTCTTCCTAAACTGTGCACATTTGATAAAGTTCTTTGTTTTTTGTTAAAGAAAAGTCCTTCTTTTCATTAAATATATATCACTTAAAATTTCTAATTTCATATTAAAATTTTTGTCAGAATTTTTTGTTTGCTTCTACACGGCATCCTCAAAATTGAAAAGTACTAAGTATTAAAATCAGTTTTTAGAATTGCAAAACTATTATCTTTAAATCAAACTCATTCGAGCTATTGGTAAATTGTTTTAAATATTATGTGCAGCTTTACCTGCAAGTAATTAAATCATTTTTTGCTGTTGATTAAAAAAAATTTTAAGTACAGTATAACCTCTTTTATCCAAAACTCTTTTAACCAAAACTCTCGGTTAACCGAAATCCATTTTGAAAGTTTTTTTTTTTTTTAACTATCACATTCCTTGCATGGAAAATCCATTTTGAAAGCTTTTTTTTAAACAAAAACTATCATATTACCTGTGTGCAAGCGGCCCTTTCCAAACTACAAATACATATAAATATTTTCAATCCCCTTTCTTAGAGTTCCTTTGAATTTAACTTGAGATCCTGTAAGCTGCGGAGTGGAATGAAGAAAACGAACAATTTAGCAATTTTGAAGCATTTGAACGTTTTGCAAATGGTTTGCTGGATGGAGCAGTAGAAAGACTGTGATATTGGTTAACTAATAATATTAAAAAACTCCGTGATAGAGCTTCAAAGCAAAGACAATCGAAACTGCAACAAACAAAACATTTTTTCAAACCCTTGTGATAAATGTAAAAGGTACTTAATTTCAAAATTAAAATTCAGGTAATTTATTTTTGTTTCTATTCTGCTAATGCTTTATTTTTTCTTAAGCACTTGTTACCATAATAAGAAGTATTGCATTTATTATTCTTAATCTTAAAATTGAAGTATTCTTGATTATCCAAAAATTTCGATTTTCCGAAAGAGGGTCGGTCCCAATTACTTCGGATAATCGAGGTTCTACTGTATTGATGTTTTTAAAATTTAATGTTGTTAGTATTCAATAGAAAAGAAGTTTTGTATAATCAAGTTAGCCAAGATGAATTTATAACAGCATTAAAATATGAATCAATTTTATTGCATAACGGATTTTAAGTCATCTTAAGGTTTGAGTGCTTTAATTTGGGGGTAAAGTAGGCTAATTTAGATACTGTTGCTTTTATTCATTACTCTAAATCGTTTCAGAAAAAAAATTGCATTGCATGATATGATGAAAGTTATATTTCTTAAGAACTGCTGAACTGATATAAAAACTGTTAAAAGATATTGGTCCTTACGTCCATGCAAATTCTGAAAGGAAGTATTTTTGTTAATGAGCTTTTTAAATCTTAGAATTGAAACTTCACAAAAATTTTAGTGGTGAATGTTAATTCAAATTGGTACTACTTGATTATCCCGTCAACCAATTTTTCCAAATTATGGAAATTGACGTAATTTTTATTTCAAATAATGAAAGAACAAATAAATTAGTAAAACATTAATAAGAATACAAGTAAAAAGTCAAATTAAAAATCGATTGATGACGTAACAAACACGTATAATGTGTTTAATGTTAAATTAATGTGACATTTACGATCATTCATTATTGGCATTCAATCTTACAGTTGGGCAATAGTTTTTTGGTCGACGGGATAACCAAGTAGCACTTTCAAATTTAATAATTTAATTCTTTTTATGCATTTTACATTTTAATTCAAAATGCTTTGTTGATGCTTCATTGAACTGAAGTAGTATTCAATTGGTCACATACCTAGAGGTGGGAACAAATGGTTTTATTTAGAGAATGATGGCATAATTCATTCAAGGAGATTTCGCCACTTCCAAAAACAGCCCATAGCATTTTAAAAAGGCACACAGTATATGTAACATGGCATAACATTACATCAATCATTTTATTTTTGTAGAATTTTTTTAATTAAGTTACACAAATAATAGGTTATTATAATGTCTTAACATGATGCTGCAGTGCAAGGAAAACAATATTAAGAAAATTTACTTTTTATTCCATCTCTAATATGTAATTTCTTATAATTCATAGCCTGCCTATCTGTTATATTGAATTTTGGTTTTTTTTTTATGAATGGGAATGAAAAAACAGTTCTAAAAATCATATAATAGGTTATTATAATGTCTTAACATGACTCTGTGGTGCAAGGAAAACAATGTTAATGAAAATTTACTTTTTATTCCATCTCTAATATGTAATTTCATGTAATTCATAGCCTGCCTATTGGTTACATTGAATTTTGGTTTCTTTTTTTTTCTGTGAATGGGAATGAAATGCTAAAAATCATATAAATAGGTTATTATAATGTCTTAACATGATACTGTGGTGCAAAGAAAACAATATTAATGAAAATTTACTTTTTATTCCATCTCTAATATATAATTTCATATAATTCATAGCCTGCCTATCTGTTATATTGAATTTTGGTTTTTTTTTTATGAATGGGAATGAAAAAACAGTTCTAAAAATCATATAATAGGTTATTATAATGTCTTAACATGACTCTGTGGTGCAAGGAAAACAATATTAATGAAAATTTACTTTTTATTCCATCTCTAATATGTAATTTCATGTAATTCATAGCCTGCCTATTGGTTACATTGAATTTTGGTTTCTTTTTTTTCTATGAATGGGAATGAAATGCTAAAAATCATATAATAGGTTATTATAATGTCTTAATATGATGCTGTGGTGCAAAGAAAACAATATTAATGAAAATTTACTTTTTATTCCATCTCTAATATGTAATTTCATATAATTCATAGCCTGCCTATTGGTTACATTGAATTTTGGTTTCTTTTGTTTTTTCTATGAATGGGAATGAAATGCTAAAAATCATATAATAGGTTATTATAATGTCTTAACATGATGCTGTGGTGCAAAGAAAACAATATTAATGAAAATTTACTTTTTATTCCATCTCTAATATATAATTTCATATAATTCATAGCCTGCCTATTGGTTACATTGAATTTTGGTTTCTTTTTTTTTTCTATGAATGGGAATGATTAAACAATGCTAAAAATCATCTAGACAAAAATAGAAACTTTAGCATCTGTTTTAAAACATCATTCTGAGAGGCCATCAAAACCAAATTTTCTTAGTCAAATTGAGAGTAGTACCGTAATTCCGGTGTATGAACCCATGGCTCAAATAAATCTATTTCTGAACAAAAATTTAAATAATAAAAAGTAACTTTTTACTTTGTACTTATTTGGCTTCATTTATTAAATAAAATTTCTAGTTTGAAAACTATTTATTTTAGCAAATCTTATACACCAGAAATTGCAGTACTTTTAGACATATTTTTAATAAACAAAAAGACCTGCCTGTTCCTATAGAATTTTACATTATCTATGTATTTAACATTTCCAACTGGTTTATGAGTTCCTCATATATATATATGTATATATTTGTTACGATGAAAATGTATAGCTAATTTTTAAATTTTATACTTCTTTTTAAAAATTAAATAAATAAAAACATAGGTGAAAATGAATTGAATGTATATTTCAGAGAATTTAAATTATTAATCTTATTTTTTGTAATTATTTTAGTTATTATTGATTAGTAAAAATTTATGATTTCAGCAGTACTTATGAAATATCAACAATTTTCGCTTCTTCAGAGAAAAAGTGTCACCATATTAAATTCGATTTTGCGATATAAATTTGTTCTGAAATTGTTGAAAAAATTAATGGCATTACAAATAGATAAATAACCTTATCCCTACCCCTTTCATCTTTAACATTCATTGACATCCATATCTCTTAAACAGTTAGTCATATGGACCTGGGATTTGTTACATTCAAATCCGCATTCAAAAATATATAGATTTTCATACCCCTTACTTTTGACATTTTTCATATGTTTTTTAAGACTGCTTTGTTTTTGATTTTGAATCTCTATTAGTGAGGTGTAATGAAGCTGATAAAAAAAGTCTCTCAACTGTTTAATTAGATGTATTTCTGATCCAAATTTGAAATATCCAGTTCCCCCTATTTAAACGTTTCAAATTTTTAAGCTTTATTTGGAATTTCAACTTGCTATGCACCATGATGATTCCTGGCTAGATTGCTAAGGTAAAAATGTATTAGGTAGATTGGTTGATATAAAAACTTGTTTGTAAACATGCCTTTTCTTTATATAGTTACATAAGAAATGTAGTTAAAATATGAATTATTTTTCAGAAGGCTAAAAAATGGTGTTGTTTATATAAAGCAGCAGTATAATGAAGCGTTGTTAATATATATATATATATATATATATACAAAATCATACACCGTTTAAATTTTATTTAATATTCTTACAAAATTACCATTGTATTTGCCAACACATTTGTTTATGTTATTCTTCAAAACACTCTTAATATTTTAATTGCATTTAATTTATACCTTATTGCATAATCTAGATAATTAAATAACTATAAATAAACCTGCAAAAAGAGTAATTTTAAATTAAGAAACCAGATTTTAAAATATAAAGGACTAATGTAAAAGTAGACAAGTGTTGTCATCAATAAAATGAATTTCTTTAGTGTATCAATACTTTTACTTAAATTTTATATTTTAATGCATGTACAACACTTTGAAAAAACAGTTCCATGTTTTATCAGAATAATTTGATTCTAATCATATGCATTTGTATTAAAATTGTTTCAAATGTACTACTATACAACATAGTTTTTGCTGTAGTAATACTTTCGAGTGTGTACTTTGTACAGTTTTTAAAATATTATTTCATTTTTAATTATATGTAAGCTCTTTGTACCATCTACATATAAGCTAATTAATAACTGCTCTTCTTAAAAATTTTTAAATTTAAAAAACTATTTTTAATTTTTTTTTTTTAACTCACGAACCCAGTTAAAAAGACTTACTAATGAAATAGATATTTTTTTCAGATGTTAAAGGCAAAAGGGAGTTACAATCTTTTTTGGGAAGAATGCAGTGGAATTTCTCTAAAGAAAAGTATACAACTATTGTATTATATACTCATCCATATAAAATCAACCTCAGAGTAAATTATTTTTGGTGAGCTAAATTGTTGTCGACTTATGTTTATACTGTTACAAACAAAAACCTTTTTTTCTTTTCAAGCTGCTTTTGAGACTTTTTCAAACTAGAAATTGAACTGAGAAAAACAAAAGGAAAACTAATATTTGAACTAAAATATTAAGAAATTTATTTGGAAAATCCTCTTTTTGTAAAGCATATCTGAAAAGAATTTTACTCCAGAGTATTCCTCAAAAGAGGAACTAATTATTCATAAACAGAAAATGGCTTTAGTTAATGATAATTCACATGATCTGCCAAGTAATTCAAATAGAAAGGCATTCATTTGTGATGTGTGTTCCAAACGATTTTCTCACAAAGATCATCTAAAGCAACATTTTAGCACTCATACTCAAGAAAAGCAATTTAGATGTTATGTATGTTCTAAAAAATTTCTTCAAAAGGATCTTCTGAATAACCACCTCCTCATTCATACAAATACATTCATTTGTGAAGTATGTTGTAAAGGATTTTCTAGTAGTAGTCATTTAAAGAGACATGATAACATACATTCAGGAAAAAAGCCATTTATCTGTGAAGTTTGTTCTAGAAGGTTTTCTGATAAGAGAGCACTCATGGTACATCTCTGTACCCATACTGGGGAAAAGCCATTTATGTGTGAAGTATGTTCTAGAGGATTTAGTCGAAAGGCAGATCTTAAGAAACATCTAGTCACCCATACTGGTGAAAAACCATTTATTTGTGAAACGTGTTCTAGAGGATTTTCTCAAAAAGGAAGTCTAAATGAACATTATCGGTCTCATACTGGAGAAAAGCCATATGTTTGTGAAGTGTGTTCTAAAAGATTTTTAAAGAAAAGCCTTCTAAATGTGCACCTTCGCATCCACACAGAGGAAAAACATTACAAATGTGAGGTATGCTCCAAAGTATTTTCTCATAAAAGCAGCCTAAGTAGACATTGTCTTATACATACAGGTGAAAGACCATTCATTTGTGATGTATGCTCAAAAGGATTTGTTGATAGTAACAATCTCAATAGACATTTGAAAACTCATGAAAAAGTGAGGGAATTTATTTGTCAAATATAGAAATATCTTAGTACATTTTATAAACGTTCTTTTACATTTTTGTCGATAGTAGAAATGTTTTTATTAGTGATGCATGCTTTTTCAGATATTCTTAACAAGATGATTTAGCAAATCATAAGGAGCAGAACACATTTATTTTTGAAGTAGTCTTCAAAGGGTTTTCTAATAAGTGTAATTTGAAAAGACACCTTAGAATTCATACCGGAGAAAACACAAATTATCTGGCTTGTTTTGAAATTATGTGGAACTTTGTGTTTGGTAATATAAAAATGAAAATTCAAATTGTTGTGTTGAAATTCTATTTCCAACATGTTTTTAAAGTTTTAAAGAAAAAAAAATCATGATTCGACTTCAATTTTTTTTAATTTAAAATTGTGTTTTATTTTTCATATAAACACATACATGGCACATTATATAATTAATTATTAATATAAAATTATACTAAAATAGAATAACAGCTTCTATACTTAATAAAAAATACTTTAAACACCCTTAACATGCAATTTACTTTAATAAATTGGATCAATGACACACTTCATGCTACAATGGCATGGAGGTGACAGATAAAAAATCAGGTTTAAAATTTTCTAAATTATACACAACATTCACATGTGCTGCTTTGCTATAAAATTAAATAGAGTAATTTGAATATAGTTATCGCCAGAGTTCTATTTTTAAAACTGACATGGAGTTGACATCCTGTAAAGTTACACTATGGTTATTAATTTTTTTAAGTTAAAAGCCATTTGAAATTACCTACCATACTTCAGAAATGTTCCATTCAACAAGCGGCCTCCTGTATTTAAATTTTATACCGAGTTCTATATTATACTGCCATTCAACAGATTTTTATATAACTATACTGCTCAAAACAATTAAAGGATATTGAGGTTGTGGATGAATCTTGCGGTTGGGGAATTTTTTAGATGGTTGATACACGATTGACAGTCGTGGTAGGCTATATGTGAAAAAAATTGCATATGTTTGGTAGAAAAAGGGCATTGTATTGAGCATTTGGCTACAAAAGGAGAAAAACGTAATTTGTGCATATGAGAAAAAACGAATAAAAAATGTGTTTCCTTCAAAGAAAATCCTTTTTAGTATGGGGTATGGTTTCGCCGGATAGCCAGCAACATTGAACACCTTTAAGGCATGGAGTCAATGAGGTTATTGGTGAGGAGCTGTGGTATTCTGTCCCACTCCTCTAGAAGACCTCTTTCCAGTTCTTGGAGAGCTAGTGGGAGTGATAGACAGACAGCAAATCGTCTGCCTAGAATCTCCCAAAAATGCTGTATTGGGTACATGTCTGGAGAACACGCTGACCATTAAATTCGTATGATTCCTTCCTCGAAAAGGAAATCATCCACCAAGTGAGCATGATGGGGCCTACAATTATCGTCCATTAACATGAAGTCATCTCCAATTGGTTCAGCGTAAACGTGTACAAGAGGTCTGAGGATCTCAACCCTATATCGCTTACCGGTCAGAGCTCCATTTCGAATTATGTGGAGTTTGGTGTGCTCATCAATGGAGATGCCAGCATAAACCATCATCCCCCTACCGCCAAATTTGATACTTCCTTGCACGAATGTAGGATTGCTTCTAATGCCATGTTCCTTCCAGATGAAAATACGCCTATTATCAGAATGAACATAAAAGCGGGACTCATCAGAGGAAAGAAAATTGCACAATTCATTTCTCCTCCAGTTCACACGCTCTGTTGTCCACTCCCTGCGCATGCCACGGTGCCTTGCTGTTAACGCAACACATACCATGGGTCTGCGAGCATACAGACCTACAGCATTGAGTCGACTTCGGACAGTTTGAGTCGAAACTGTGGTGCCAGTGGCCACGGTTTTTTTAAGTAGAGTGGCATTCATATTTCAGTGTCTCAAAGCCGTTAGCGTTAAATATTGATTTTCATTGAACGTCTTGTACGTCTACGCCATTGCCCCAGTCTTCAGCCTGTATTTCCAGTCTCCAAATAACGGTTCTGGATCCTGAAAATCACACTTTCCGAAACTCCAATGTCTTCTACTACTTCTAGACCACGGGATAAGAGCTTAAAAGATGCTTAAAAATAAGTTTCGTTTACCAACGTTCGGGAATATATGAATTTTTGCATGTTTAATCCTTGGATATTACTTATTGAAAAAAAATAAAGTTGCCCAGAAGAAACGTGCACGTTAAAAAAATAATAACCGTATAAAGTGGAACTATGTTTCAAAACCGGTTTACATCATTTTACATGAATGTTCTCACTAGATGGCACTTTACATGGATAGTTTTTAATTAAAAATAAAATATGCATGTAAGCTGCTTGCTAAAACTTGTTTATATTATATTTTATAATAATATAAGAAACATTTTTATAAATAAATGTAACCTACCTAAGCATTTAAAATAATATTTTGATATCTTTAAATTTAAAGGGAAGCTTTGTATCTTCCGCACATTTGTTTACAAACATACGTGATTCTCCGATCAAATTTTTCTTTTATTTATGTTATTATTATTACTATTGCATTATTATTTTTCGTAAGTTTTCTTAACTTTTTTTTTAAATGCCTGTTTAAGTGTTTTTCTTTAACTGCCTGTATTGAAGCAATGTGGAGATGCAACATATTTTTTTTTTTCTTGGGGCCTTTGCATTGGAATTGGAAATTGGTTTAATGGTTTGAGAATACTGGTCGTAACTGCTTTTGATATTTTTCATTATATGAAAATGAATAAAGTTCAATTCACTAAGAAACTGTCTTTTAAACATATTCTTTAACCTATGTCTTTTTTCGAATAATGTGTATTATTTATTTTATTTTCCCATGTTATATGCTTGTAAACATAGCTTTCTCATTTATAGCTATACAAAGTATAAACGACAAAAATTAAGTCATTGCCAAATAAAAAATTGTTTATTTATAAGTGAGAAATATGATATGCTTTTGTTTTAATAAAACTATTAATTTATTTAAAACTGTGTAAGGTTCATTTCATCAATATTTCTTATATAGGGCAGGTACCGTTAAGGAATTTCTTTAATTTTTTTAAATTAATAGTTATAATTATTATATATATATATATATATATATATATATTCCTAATGTTTCAATATTATACAGTCGAACTTGGATAATTCGAAGTTCAAGGGACCAAAAGAAAAGTTCGAAATATCCAAAAATTCGAATTAAATATATTCGCTCAAAAAGAAGAGATAAATAAAAAAAGATTAACTCCACAATGAAATATTTAACACATAAACTTTATCTAAGGATACTGCTACATTTGTTTTCATTAAATCAAACATTTAGCTTAATATTCATTACTTTTAAGAAAAAAATCAGATATTTTTGATTGCTTTTTCGAATGCAATCTTTTAGTCATAGCATATGATTCCAACTTATCAATTGACACAAAAATAGAATCTTTTGCATTGGACTGACCTTCAAAAAAGCATCTTGTGCAAAAAAGTTCTTGTATATGCATAATAGCTTCTAAGCAACTAGGTAAGGGCTTCTCTTGTATTTCATTGTTCTGTTCATCTTCAGATAGTCCGTCCTCAGCTTGCTTGTTTTCCGCCAGTTGAGCAACAATGTCAGCATCAGTTACCTCGCCACACACAGCCACATTTTGGTCCACGTTGACGTAGTCTTCATACAAGATTGATGGATCCGATTTTACATCTTCCCAATTATCGACAGTAAGTTCAGGATCAATTTCGTCAAAGTTTTCCACTACATTTACTCCTTCTGTTTCTTTCTTTACAAATCCCGCCTTATGAAAGCATTTCATAATCGTTATCTCACTGACCTTGTCCCATGCCTGCCTACACATTCTTGAAGCATGAAGAACGTTGAGATTCTTAATGTCAAAATCTCCGATGAGGATTCTTTCAACCAACAGACGCCTGTAGAAATGTTTAAGGTTTTTGGTGATTCCTTGGTCCATTGGCTGAACCACAGATGTCATTTTGGCCGGGAAAAAAATGACTTCCACATTTTTCATTTTGGGAATGCCGAACAATTGTCAATAAAAAGGACAATCTGTCGTTTTTGTTTTTCAAATTTCTTGTTTGTATTTAAAAGCCATTTTTGAAAAATTTCGGACGTCATCCATGCCTTTGTATTTGAATCGTAGGAGACAGGCTTAGACTTAACATTTTTAAAGCAACGTGGATTAACCGATTTGCCAATCATTAATAGTGGCAACTTTTCGGACCCGTCCATATTTGCTCCAACAAGCAACGTTACTCGCACTTTACTTAGTTTTCCACCACTGCATGTTTCTCCTTTGAAAGCAAGAGTTTTATTTGGAGTACACTTATAAAAAAGTCCAGTCTCGTCGACGTTAAAAATATTTTTTGGTTCCTTATTCTGAATAATTTCTCTTAAATGTTTTTTCCACTCATCAGCTGCTTGAATATCCACTGCACCACTTTCACCACACACTGCTTTGAAAGAAATATCGTTTCTATCTTTGAAACCATTCAACCAACCTATGCTGGCTTTGAAATCTTGAATGCCTAATGCAGCGGCAAACTGTTCAGCTTTGGCTCTCATAATAGGGCCACTAATTGGAATGTTCTTATCTCGCGCTTGTTTAAACCATTTAAGAACACAACCGTCCACAACTGGGTTATCAGGTCCTCTCGTCCTTTTCCTATTTTTTCCTGTGCCATTTTCGCTATTCAAAATTTTATCTTTGTTCTTCAAATATGTCGATAATGTGTTGGGTGGAATTCCAAATCCCTTGGCAATTTCCGATTTCTTTTTAAGGCCTTTTTCCACTTCATTAATCACCGCTACCTTTTGAACTAATGTTAATGACTTATAAGGAGTTTTAGCTTTTGACAACGCCATAGTAAGAGAACATAAAAACAATACTTAAAGCACACACACAAAAACTTACAACCGCGTTAAATCATTCACTCATGTGACTCTAAGATAGAAAGAAATGTAGCTGCGCTTCTGGAGAAAAAAAAAGGGGGGAGGGGAAGGGTTGGCGAAAATCTGCGATTGCAACACCTAAGCTGCAATCCTTTCAATGCGCAGTGAAATAGATTCCCCAGACGAAAGGGTGCGGCTAAGTCTTGGAATTTTGCCAAATAGAAAGACAATTAAAATAAACTGTTTTACTATTTTGAACCTTAGCTGAAAAAAGTCTCAGGATTAATATTTACCGCAAAATTCGAAAGTCAATCCTACGAAAAATTCGAATTATCCAAACTAAAATTCGAAATAACCACATTTTTTTAACATTATTTTAATACAGAATTCTAGGGACCAAGCAAAAAATTCGAATTAGCCAGAATTTCGAATTAAACAAGTTCGAATTATCCAAGTTTCACTGTATTAATCTATCAACATTACTTGACATAGTTGCATTTCCCAATGTGAATCAACATTTAATTGTACAGAGAATACAGTAATTTCTTCAGACTTGAATGATATTTAATACAAAAAAATAATAGATATTTAACAACTTATGTAATGGGGTGGGGTGGAGCGCCCATAATGCCCTCTTTTCCCTATACACTTTAAATTTTTTTCTCTGCTTCCTTATTGGCTTGATTCATTGCCAGAGTATAAAATATGCAAGGCAGAGTTTCTTTTTTTAATAATTTACTTACATCATCAAAAATTATTTGGATCACATGAAATTAATTAAACGTAGTTATAAAAATGTCATTCTTATTACATTCTGGTAAATGCAATTTAAAAATTAAATTTGATTACTTAGGTTTTCAGTTAAGTCAGAAGATCCTATGCACTAAAATGATTACTGAAATCGCACTTTTAGTATTGTCCATATAGGGTATCTTTTACTGGAAATTGACTATTTGAGCATTGCAGTGCTGGACAATAGTCTTAAAATCTTAAAAATAAATTAAATTTTATAAATGGTCATTAGTATATAAAATTCAAATTTTTCTATTACTAACAATATAAAAACATGTAAATTTTGCAAGAAAATAAAGAATATATAAATTTATTAAGTGAAATTTATTAAGAGAACGTTAGCATTTCAAACATGTAAATTTTGCAAGAAAATAAAGAATATATAAATTTATTAAGTGAAATTTATTAAGAGAACGTTAGCATGTTCATTAAGATTTTCACGAAAAACAGTGGAACTTCAGAACTTTATTTTCTGTTTCCTGATTGGTTTGATAAAGAATATCAACAATAAACCAGATTATAAAACATGCAAGTGGGAGTTATAGAAAAAAAAATAAAAGTTAAATTTTCATTGGTTATTTTTTCTTAACCAGAAACTTTGAAGGGTGTCCTTTACCGGCACATCTTACCCTACATATATTTTACTTTTTGTACTAGTCTTTTATGTATTTTTCATTTTTGCTCTTTCTTTCTTTTTTTTTAATTAATACTTTTTGGGAACTTATAATTAATATATTTTACACTTAATTTGTGTTAGTTGATGAGTTTTTATGAAATATTGTTTCGGGGAAGGGTATAGAGCACAATCTAAAGTTTTGCGCACAGGCACTGAATACTACTGGCACGATCCTGTATTTAGTGCATTATAAATCTTAAAAAATCAATAAATTAAGCATGTTTTTTAGACATGTTTTATATTCAGTTATAACACAATCATCATCAGTTTGGAGTATGTCAAAAATCATGGTTTAATTCCATAAGTTATTTAAAAATGTAATATTTATGCTTAAAACTGTATGGAAGTTTGTTTTAAGTAAGCAAGTACTAATCTACATATTTTTCAGTTTTGTCTTATACGAAAGCAGATAATTTAAGGCACAGTTGTCAATATAGATTTTTTTTTAAGAGTTTTTAAAATTTAGTATATTTTGTAATTATATTACTCACGAATAAATTATAAATGGGCCCAAAGTTCCTTCTTTCCTAAGTTTCTACCTAATTATTTTTTACTGCATGTGTAATTAATGCATATTTTGACTGATGATTGTTACTTATTTTGATTTTCTTATTTTTATAACTCGGAAAAAAATTATTTTTACAATTGATAAAATATTTTTGCCGGTTTGGATTAACTGGAATTTCGGATTAGAGGCGTTCTACTGTATTGAACTTGTCAACCTGCTCAATTTTTTTAATCAGTCTGATCCGGTCTATTAATATAAAAGGTGTTTTAATTCTACTTACACAGTCTGTTTGCAAAGCTGCCTTCATTTTCCAGTCCTGGGGTCCTTACAGATCTTTGTATCCCAGGTTCTATCCACAAACCCCAAAAGTATGAGGGGAAGTACTTATATACTAAATGTGAAATATCTACTACAGTTATGAATTAAAACAATTTTCATCTACTCTGTACACGGGTTGTACTTACTCTGTACCTACCTTTGTATCTGCTTTGTACACTGAAATAAATCGGTCATCTTTAACTTCAGTAACCTGATAAAGTCCATAAATAACAATAATAACTCTTTTTATACATTTAAAATTACATATAATTAGTTTAATTTCACTTTAAAATGTCTAACAAAAAATCTGGAGTCACAGTCGGCTTGTTTTTTTACAACTCCGACTCTTTTGCTCAAAAATGGGTCTGACTCCGCAGCTTTGTTTCTTTGCATTTGGTTTTTTTTTATAGCTTGACAATGAAAAAAAAAATTGCTAGAAAAGAAATATAGCATTATTTTGAATCTGATTATCAGACTATCGCATCGTTGTTTTAAAAGTTGCCAGCGCTCTTTCTATTTAAGATTTTGTGTTCAGCCATTGTCATATAAATGTTCTATGTGATATTTCTCTAAAAAATTTTATGTGAAGTGTTTTTTAATTAAAAATAATTTGTTTTTTCTTAAAAAATGGGTGTTCTTGCATTTCTTTTTACAATAACGATGGTTTTAATGTTATTTGGTACTGTTTATTTACTTTTTTACATGGAGCTACTACTCTCTTTAGCATTATGATTTTTTTTAGGTTATCTAAAATTATTTCTTTTTACTAAATTCTTTATTTTTATTTATCAAAACCAATTGTTTGTTATCAATGTATAATATTGCATTTAAAATTATTCATGCTAGAGCATGCATAATAATTATCAGTTTTTATCATAAGAAGTTATCATATCAGTTTTATTCCTGTATTAATTTAATTTCATAAATAAGGTAAGTGGATTTTATATTACAATTTAAAAAAAATTGTAATTTTTTCCCCCTTAAAATAGTAGATACCTGGAGTAATTATGAGTCACTGGAGTAATTCTGGGTCAATAAGGGTTTTTTTTAATTTTCGACATGTAATGCAGTGCAATGATTAATTTGTGATTTTACGGTTTTCAAAAGTTTATCTTAATTTTTAAAATAAATATGTGACAGTGTTGTAAACCAAAAATAACTTCTAAATAGACTTAATAAAATGATTTTATAAGCACTTTTTTAAAACTTTTATTTTTACCTGTTACTAGTATGTGGTAAAACACATGTGCTAGATTCATATCTTTACAGTGTGGAGTAGTTAATGTGATTCAAAATGATAAGAAAATATAAACCTCAAAAAAGATTCTTTGGTGCTCAAAATAAGTATTTTAAACCAAAATTAATTCTTTAACTAATGAGTAAAAAATTTTAAAGCAATTTTTCCCTCCTAACTTTATGTAGATAGCTATGTAGACTAGCTGCAATTGTTTGAATTTTAAATGTTAGGCCTAATTGTTAGCACATGTTAAAAAGCAGAAAAACCAACGTTTAAAATGCACAAATAATATATGAAAAGCAGCAAACAGCTGTTTCAGTGCTGAAGAAGAATCTCGCTAGTAGATTCGAAACAGCTGTTTGCTGCTTTTCATATATTATTTGTGCATTTTAAACGTTGGTTTTTCTGCTTTTTAATATTGTTGCACAAAGGCTTTATTTGCTATTTTTATGTTAGCACATGCTAAAACACATGTGCTAGATTCATATCTTTATAATGTTCAGCAGCTAATTTGAAGTAAACTATAAATCCAAATATAAATCTGTCTTGCACAAAAGGTTCCATACATTGGTTATTTATCAATATGATTCACCTTACCTGTAACAAACACCTTGTACAAAGTTTTTTTTTTTTTTTTTTTTTTTTTTTTTTTACATTGAACCGAATATTCTTTAAAAGGAGGTTGCAATAGCACATTTTTCTAGATAAGTTTTTAATTAATATCTTGGCTAATAAGAGACAATTTGTTTTTTGGTGCTACTTGATTATCCCGTCGACCAAACACTGCCGCCAAATTGTAAGATTAAATGCCACTAATGGATGATAATGAATTTCAGATTCACTTGACATTTAACATGTTATATGTGTTTATTACATCATCAAGTCTTTTTAATTCGACATTTTATTTCTATTTTTATTAATGTTTTACTTATTTATTTGTTCTCTTGTTATTTAAAATTACTGCAAATTAATTTTTTTATTCTTTTAAACCTATATCTAATGTTTATGTACATTTTATAGGAATATTGGTATAAGTTTTTTGACTAAATAAAGAGCATTAGGTTCCTTATAATTATCTATTATCATTGATATTTATTATGCCCCTTAATAAATGAAATTATTACATTTGTAATACAATACAAAGTCTAAAGTCCAGAATCCTCAGGATTTAATCAAGTCCGAACTTTGGATCATCAAAAATATTGCTTTTCCTATAAAAAGAAAAGAAAATTCACTACATAAAAAGGCAAAATATGACGTTCATATATTAAAAATTGCATATAACAACTATTAATTCTAAATTAAACAATCATTTTCATTAAATAAATCACAACAAAATAAAAAATAAAACAAAAATATTTATTTAAGGCTGTCTGTTCTCAAATCCAAAAGGGCTAATTTATGACATAAGTTTTAATTTATTTTTGTTCGGATATGCATGCAACTAGCAGGTGTTGTTTTCAGAAATTATGTATAATCAAGCTGTGTTTTTTTTTTTTTTTTTTTTTTTTTGCAAATGCAACAGATCTTTCAGAAAATGGTGTCAAAGTGAGTGTTTTGAACCGAATTCCCGCACAAAAGAGGAATAATTTCGCAAAGAAGGGTGAAAAATGTCTTTGTCACGTGAACAAATAGGTAATAACTCAATAGGTAATTTATTTATTAAAAAAATAGAAAGCACAGTGCTATTCTAATTCGCTTCCGTACTCAGGCCTTCCAATTTTATGACTTTCTGTTAAATAATGAATTTGTAAATGTATCAAAACAGTTTGCACTTGTTGAGCAGAGCAGTTGAGAAGAGCCTTAAGGGAACAATTTAAGAAGAAATTGTAACTTTTTGAACTATTGAACATTTTAGTTAATGTGCTTTATTATTAACTTGGGTATATCAGTAAGAAGTTTTTCTTTTATTCTGTACATAGACATGAGTTAAGATTCAGTAAAAAAGCTTCTTTGCTGTAGGCCTTCCACAATTTTGTTTTTCATTTCTTTCTTGAATACTGCCTCCGGAAAGTCCGAACTTTGGGTGTCCAAACTTTAGACTCTGTACTGTACTTACATTTTATTCTCAAATACAATTTTTAAAATATCTGTTTGTTTATGGTTTAATTTTATAATTTTGCATTTAGATATGTAAACTGTTACTATCCTTTTGTTTGAAATCATCTAAATAAATCAAATTTTTTATCTGGTATGTTGTTATGACACAAATGAACGTCATATTTAAAGTACCCTATTCTTTAATGTGTTTTTTTTTATTTAAATTCATTAATTTATATCTGAAAATTTTTGAATGGCAACATTCTTCTATTTGTATGATTTGGCAAAATGGTCGATGGGAAAATCTAGTAGTACCTTTTTTTAAAAATCATAATTAACAATCCTTGGATGATTCTGTATTGTAAGTACCTCGAGTGCCCCCCCCCCTCTCCCCGCTAAGTACCTTCAAAGTAAAGTTCATGTTTAATGGAAAGATATGATTTTTATAAACCTCCCATAACAATAAATAGCATTTTCCTGTATTTTTTATGTCTTTAAATAAAATTTAAGCTCTAATGATGGAAATTTCTACTTTAAAGATAATTTCCCAAAACATTAAAAAATGTTCTATTGAAAAAACATGCTTTAATACTTTATAAAGACAATAACCCATAATTATCCCAGTTTGTGACCATATTTACACGCATTGCCTAAGTGATTATAATCACTTAAAACATTAATTTAAAAATAATTTGGGTAGAATGAATGTTTCATTTACAGTACTAATTCAACTCCACACCAAATTTGAAAACTTTATCTTTTATATTTTCCAAAATATTGAGATCTTATTTTTTTCTGACTCATAAAAATAAAATAATAAAAAGAAAAAATGAAAATCGCCATTTAATTGCGAATTATAGATTCGTTCAATTTATCTTTTAAAGAAGCATATGAGCATTGTCTTTATGAAAAACTTGAAGTAAACTTAATATTTCTAATAAAAATACTTAATTTTGACATCATACTTGGATTCTTCAAAAAGTTTTATCATGGGATACCAAACAAGAAGTGTTTCTGTAAATTTTTTCAGCTTAAAGCAGTCCCTTACAAAAAATTCTATTAAACATATATATATAGAGAGAAAAAGTATTATAGAATTATGGCCCGTTTTCTATAATTCAGACCACGCAGCTGTTTCCAAATGGTCACCCTCCGAGTACCACGCTCAATGCTGTTAGGCTTCCGTGATCGGATGTGAACACTATTTCAAATTTGATTCTTATGAAATTTGCGTTCTCAATCATTAAACTTTTATAGAAATTATTGTATTGTATAAAAATCATATATATTTTATGTACTGATTCATTCTCAACTGTATAAATTATGAAAATCGAAATCATTTGTGACTTAGAAAACCAATTTTAAGACAAAAAAAATCCTTTAAAATAAAGAATTTATTTATTTATTCATTTACTTATTTATTTTGCTTGTGGTAGTGGTACGGCATTATTTACAGTTTCAAATGCGGTTTATGGCTTAAATTGTTTTAAGATATTCATTTCAAATTTTTGTTAAAATTCAGTAATCTGATGGCATCAGATGCGGGGTGATAGAAATAACTCTTATTTTAATATAGACATGAAAAAATATTTAAGAGTCTAATAAATTATTATTTGTTAAACTTGAAACATAATTGTCTAAATATTTCTATACTTCAGATTAAAATATTTGAATAAAAATCATATTTAGTGAATAAAGTTTATTAAATTAGATGAATTACCATTATTGAATCAAGTTTATTAAATTAGATGGATTACCATTAGTGAATAAAGTTTTTAAAAATAGATGAATGTTTTTATGAAATTAACAGTAAATTAATAAATCATTATAAAATTAAATGACTAATGAATTATAAGCAAACATATTAATTAACCAAATCAGTGTAGTTCAACTGACATATTATTACATTAACAATTGAATCACAATGTATCAGAATTATCAATTAAATTATAATCATATTAAATCTATGGAGTACTATTATATTAAACTGCAGTATTACAAAATTAATTATTATTATTATTTTTTAAATTTTAATATATATCTATAGATAAATTAGTACACATACATTTTAAAAGACCATAATTTACTTAAATGCTTTTTTTTTTAAAAAAAAAATCTATAGAATCATTAGTTTATACAACTTCTGTAAGTTTTATAGTAATCTATAGAAAAACTGTTCTATAAAAAAAAGTTTCTAATGAATTCTATGAAAACATTTTCTTTAGAAAAAGTATTCTCTAGAACTCTTCATAACTGTATAGAAACAGTATTCTAGAGGGTGATTCAAAAGTTTTCGTTCAAATTTCATGGGGAGGTAGCGAATATATTAGGAAACTGATTTTACATAGGAAAGTATGTAAGCATTTGTATGTAGAAGGTGCTGTGTGTATCCAACCTTCCATTGCATCCCAATCATTGTTTTGACTTTCCTAAAGCTAGTATTATTCTTTCTCTCTTTCTACTTCTCATTTCAACTTTCACGAAGCCTTTTACATCTTTAACAATTCCAAAAATCTCGTTAATTACCTTTATTCAACGCCTGGAAACTTCTCATTTAATTTTGTTATTTCTGGTTCTTTTAACCTTTATTTTTTTTAATTGGTTCGGTTTTTGTTTTCATTTTTATTTTATTTATTTTTTGATAGTTTATTTTATTCTTTGTCTTTAACTTTCTTCGTCCATGAATTTTTAAATTTTGGTTTCCCACCGGAATTCCTTAAAAATCTTTTTAACCGATGTTTTTACTGCAATTACAACGATTTTATGCGTTTTGCAGCATTTACTGCACTCGTGCTTACTAGTTTTGTTCGTTATTTCGACTCAAAACAATTATTGCGAGTTTCTGCATTTGATAGTGTTTGTTTACAAAGTTCTTATTTATCTTTATTAACACCAATTGTGGTGGACAGCTCGCCCGACCACTCTCGCTGTCATCAGTGTACAAGCTGACTTATTACTGATGAGATGAATAGTTTCATGCATCAAGAGCTAGCAGAAATGCATCTCGCATAAGCGGCTGCCAGGCTAGGCATGTTTACAAAGACATTCTGTAGTGAATTTCTTTTTCAATATGTATGAAGCTTTGTTAAGAGATAATAACTTTTTGAACAGTTCTGAAAGAATTTTCAAGTTAAATTAATCAAGCCTTTTCACTGACTCTCGAAACTGTGGAACTTTTGTTGCTAAAAATTCATGCACAGCATATCTGATATTACGAACATGTGACAAAAGAATGTACTCTGTGCGTTTCTGCCAGGGCCGAAACTAAGGGGGGGCAGAGGGGGCATGTGCCCCGGGCGCCAGAACGAAGGGGCGCCAAATGAAGGATTATACCTTTGGAATGGATCATTTTCTTCTGATGGACTGGTGGCTTCTATTATTATAAAACAGCCATTATAAATGAAGTGTTAGGTGAAGATGAAAGAGCAGCCGTAAAAAGTTAGAACTCTGATTTTCTGGTCAGAATGGGAAAAAAATGGACTTTTTTTTTTTTTTTTTTATCAGTCTATCAGAAGAAAATAACTCGGTTAAAGCAGAAACTTGGTTAAGTGGTACTCGGATAATCGGGGCTCTACTGTATATTTCATTTTTAAAATGTTCTTTAGAATATTTTTCTTGGTGTTCAGAGGGGGAGGGGGGGGATTTCATGACCCCCGTGACCTCCCGTTTTTTCCCATTCTGACCAGAAAATCAGAGTTCTAACTTTTTACAACTGCTCTTTCATCTTCTCCTAACACTTCATCTATAATGGCTGTTTCATAATAATAGAAGCCATCAGTCCATCAGAAGAAAATAACTCGGTGAAAGCGGAAACTCGGTTAAGCAGGACTCGGATAATCGGGACTGTAACTGTATATTTAATTTAAAAAATTATCTTTAGAATATTTTTGTTGGTGTTCAGAGGGGAGTCATGACCACCGTGACCTTCCCCTTGGATCCGCCATTGTAGATTACGTAGTTCAGTATTACCTATTTTATGATTACCTATTTTAAATTTTAAAATAAGCCGGCTATTAGAAAATTAGTAAAATTCTCTTTGTAAATATACTTTGGGGAAGAGGTAGGGGGGCGCCAAAATCCATGCTTGCCCCGGGTGCAAAAAAGGCTAGTTTCGGCCCTGGTTTCTGCAGATGGAAGATGCATGCCACCCTTTACAGTTTACAAAGAGTCTCAGTATGATATATGGACTCGAGGTGACCTCCTAGAACCGTGTATGGCTGTATAAATTCAGGCAGGAAGTTTTACAATATGAATAAAAAACTTTTTGAAATACATTGAACGAATAAAAAAAACCTGTGCTTACGATGGTGTTCAAGTCATTTGACATACGAGACCATTAGATATTCGATGGAGAATCAAACTATCATCTTGTGTTTATTGTCAAACATGAACCACAATGTTCAGCGCTTAGATGTTGGTGATTTTCCACCACTGAAAAGAAAATGGAAAGGTATTTTGAAACTGGTTTCAAGAAAGTCAGCTTCAAAGTGTGACTAGATCTATTTTTCCCTTTTCCTTAGGTAAATTTTTGGAAGACATATTCATAAAAAATGCCATCTAAAGTTTCGAAGGGAGTGGTTTTATCCTCCTAATCATGAAACAGTGAAATACAGAATAACACCCTAACCAGACGTTGTTTTTTGGGATTTTAAATCTACTTCTATTGTAATGCTTAGTTGATCTGTTACAGCTTCAGATAAATCAATGCCATCTCAACTGGACATTGTCGTATCTCTTATGCAAATCGAAGACAAGTTATACCCAAACACAATTATTGCTTCTCCTTATAGGAATTTGAAAAATGAGGGGCTTTATCTGGCACATTTCCAAATAATCTTACAACTATGTTTTAAAAAAATTCAAAGCTGAAATGTAAGCTTGTCCAAGCAAAAGCAGGTTAAGTTCTAGCACATGCAGACTTTATGAAAAGGTTAAAAAAATACTCTGATAACTGGAACACCAAGGAAGTTAAAATGAACAAGAAAAAAATGTTAACTGGAGCTCAGACTGGATTAAGATGTGTGGAAGTGAAAATAGATGTATTTGTAAGTGCATGAATGAATGTCAAGTATTAGGGGAAAAAGATAAAGAATTTATAGGCAAACTTATGGCTACTGAAGGAGTTAAAACATATGCAGTAAAATTCTTGGAAAAATCCATGATTGATGCATTTTATGTTTTCAATGATGTTAAAGACACATATTATATTGACGAAAAAAAGACGGTAATAGAAACGTTAGATGAACCAACATTTAATAATCGGGCCATCGTCTTTTTGATAAATATACATTAACCACTTATAATGTAAAAGCGTAAGGATGTGAACGAAAAGAAATGTAGCCAGAAAATGTTTTCATTAAAAATCTAAGCTTGATTCACTGTTAAAGTTCTCATTTAAGTATTAACTTAAATTTCATATTTTAAAAAAGTGTTCTTCAGATTTATGCAAAATTGCTTTCCATATTACTTCATTATATAATCTCTAGTAAATCTATTTATTATACAGTATTCATTGTTAAAGTTTTATGTACCCATTTTACTCTACACTATACTCATTTTCACATGCATGGGATAAATTAAGAATAGCAAACATGCAGGTATTAAATGTTTTATTATAAACATGTTTTTGCACCCTAATAGATAAAAACTGTGTATTTTCATTCCAAGAATATGCAATGTAAAGAAAAAATTTGTAATTGCTTAACAGTTACGAGAAATGTTTAACTGAACTTATAAAAATAGTGAATTTTATACCTATTTTACCTCAGTTGACCCTACTCACAGGGTGCCAAATCTGGACTGTATGGAGTGTCTCCAGACTTTCTATTGGAGCTTTGCAGCAATTGTTGAGTTTGGCGAGCAGTATGGGACAGGCATTGTCATGCAGGAGGATGACACCATCATTCAACATACCAGGACTTTTACCATAAAACAAATCACGGGGATTGCAAACTCTTTTCTGAACGTCTTGCCATTTCAATTTCTCTGATGCATGTGAGAACATGAACTATCTACCCACAGAACCACTGTAAAACAATTAGAGCTATCAGTCTCCATGGGGAAAATATTGTTTCCACAATAATTACTTTTGAAATGCTGCTGGTTGTAGCTTTTTTTGGATCCACCCAGTATATTCAATTTAGGTTGGAAAAACTGAGCTGCATTTAGAACATCTATGCCTGTTAATAATTTAGAAAGTTTTATAATTGTTTTATAAATAATTAACGTGTTATAATCAAAATACAAGAACTGACAAATTTGAATCATAGTATAAATTGTAGAATAAGACATGGACTATCATTAAACATTTTTATTGTTATTTTGATAGAAAATAAATGTTCCTTTTCCCCTTTTCTTAAAGTAAACGTGAACCCCTTTTTTAATTGTAAATTATTAAACATTTTTTCATAGCATTAGGTAGTAACAGCCTTGTAAATGTATGCCAATTGTTTACAAAACTACTTAAATGACATAAAATTAATAAAAAAGACCTTTTTGAAAAAACTTTAATAATTAAAAATGATATTCTTAAAATCGTTAATTGGCATCTCTTTTAATTTTCTCACACTACATTTCTTGACTTCCTGCTATTTACAACTGTAGTATGATTGTTGAATCTCTAGTTATGTCA
This sequence comes from Maratus speciosus, assembly GCA_963932465.1. Taxonomy (NCBI): domain Eukaryota; kingdom Metazoa; phylum Arthropoda; class Arachnida; order Araneae; family Salticidae; genus Maratus; species Maratus speciosus. Next base: position 48,599,611 of record OZ010798.1, on the reverse strand, counting down.
ATAATTAACATTTAGACCTAACTTTACTTTGAATAGTCAAAAATTGTACTCTACATTCTAATATGTAGAATTTTTATTTATTTATTTTTTTTTTTTGTAAAATTCTACCTAAAAGTTACATTTTGATAGTTACTGCTTTAAATATTTTAATAGTGTTTAGGTGACAGCAAGATCTCAGGTAATTAAATATTACTTAAATATAATTTATCTTTAAAAATTAAGTAAGTAGGATTAGCGATTAACAGTGATATAATGCATTGTATATATTTTACACAATTCTAATTTGTGTATTTTGAAAGGGAAAAGAACTGTGAAAAAAAAAAGTAATCTAATTTGTTCTTCTACAAACAGTTTTATAAAAATATTTTGCATTAAAGTATTTAAGTTCTAATTTTAGCAATGGAAATAAAATATTATTTTTTTATATATTTAGTAACTAATTTAATTTATTAATGGCATTGTAAATTCTCTTGTGTAATCACTTCAAATAAAAAAAAAATATTTTATATGCATACTTTTATTTATTCCAGGTACAGATTTCACGAAGTATATCCTGAACATAGAGTGAAATTATTTTTACAGGCAAGTCATACTTAAAGATTGTTTTTTTATCTAATCAAGCATATTGGAACAAAAACTGGTTCAAGAACATATTTTTAAATATTCTAATGTAGTGGAAAATAACATAAAGATCTTTATTTCTAGATTGAATTTAGGGACGCGTTTATTAAGGCTATCAAGTTGTTATAAAATAATTTGATTTTAAGAAAATTTAAAATTTTAGGCATAATACATAGAGTATTTTTATCACTTTTTTCTTTTGAGTAAACAATATATTTTTATGCATCAATGAAAAAAAGAATTTTTTAAAGAAACATTAATGTTTATTTTTCTAACTACTGTCAATGCATTATATAGAAGAAGTTCTGCTTCCAAATTTTTGGAATGTCTAATATATATTCACTAGTGTACAAGACACAATTTATTAAAAATTGCTACAGTTTTCTTTGAAAGCGAAGTGATCTAAATATGCATATATAAATAAAAAACAATGCTGTTCATTTTTCATTTTATCCTTTAAAAAAACATCTATATCTCACATTAACAAATACTTTTCATTTCATACTAAAATTATAGAAACATTTAAATAAGATAAAAATCTCTTAATCTCTTGAATCACGAGTTGTAAACTGTGATTTTTTCTCCAAACTCTAGCCTTGTATATTGGTTTTTACTTTCTAGATTTTGTTTCCAAGTTTTGATTAAAAATTAAATTAAAAAAGGCAGCAACATATTGGTGACAAGGAAAATAATTTCTCTTTTAAGATGTGAAGTACAAAATTTTCTTATTCATCTGTATGAAATAGAAATCTTCCTATTCACATGGAGAAAGATTTCACTTGTGAGGTGTGCAACAAAGGATTTTCTCGAAAATCTAATTTAAATGTTCACCAACTCATTCATACTAATGTGAAACCTTTTTCTTGTGAGTTGTGCAATAAAGGATTTTCTCAAAAATGTTCTCTGAATCGTCATCTGCGTGTACATACGTTCGGTGTACATACTAAAGAGAAAGCTTTCTCTTGTGAGGTGTGTAATAAAGATTTTTCTGTCCATTCTGATTTAAATGTCCACCGACGTGTTCATACTAAAGAGAAACCTTTCTTTTGTGAGGTGTGTAATAGATGTTATTCTCGAATATCTGATTTAAATGTCCACCGGCGTACTCATACAAATGAGAAACCTTTCTCTTGTGACGTGTGTAATCAAAGTTTTTCTAGAAAATCTTCTCTAAATAACCATCTGCGCATTCATACTAAAGAAAAACCTTTCTCTTGTGAAGTGTGTAACAAAGGATTTTCTCGAAAATCTGTTTTAAATGTCCACCTGCGTATTCATGAAAATAAGAAACCCTTTTCTTGTGATGTATGTAACAGACAATTTTCTCGAAAAGATGTTTTAATTGACCATCGGCGTACACATACTGAAGAGAAACCTTTCTCTTGTGAGCTGTGTAACATAGGATTTTCTCGAAAATCTGCTTTAAATGTCCATCGGCGTACACATACTGAAGAGAAACCATTCTCTTGTGAGGTGTGTAACAAAGGATTTTCTCAAAAATCTGTTTTAAATGTCCACCTGCGTATTCATGAAAATAAGAAACCCTTTTCTTGTGATGTATGTAACAGACAATTTTCTCGAAAAGATGTTTTAATTGACCATCAGCGTACACATACTGAAGAGAAACCTTTCTCTTTCTAGCTGTGTAACATAGGATTTTCTCGAAAATCTGCTTTAAATGTCCATCAGCTTGTTCATACTAAAGAGAAACCTTTTACTTGTGAAATGTGTGGGAAAAGTTTTTCTCTAAAACATCCCTTAAACTGCCACCTACGAATTCATATTAATAAAAAAATTTAGATATGCATAAACAAGTTCATATTAAATAGATTTTTTTCTTGTCATGTGCAACAAAGGTTTTTATTTAAATCTCATTTAAGTATCCACCTGCATTATCATATTAAGAGAAATGTTTCTCTTGTGACATTATAACAAAAGTATATTTTGAAATGCCTGTTGAAAAATTTCACTATTTTATCTATTCAGAGATGTCAGACTTTTTTTCAATGAATATCAAAAACATTTAATTTTATCTATCATATTCAAGTTTAAAGAAAGCCATTTATTTATAGTGTGTACTGAAGCTTTTTTGTTAGTGAAATTTTAATTAAAAGAAATGTTTCATTATGAAATCTGTGTTGAATTATCTTCTTTTTAAGAATTTACTTATTCCTTTTAAGGTATAAATATTCATTCATGATGTACGAATTTGTGCAGTTTGAAATCAATACTTTAAAGAAGACAAATTGCAAATAAGTCTTGCTTATAAAGTATTACTATGTTATCATTAATTTTAAAATTCAGAATTTTTCCTTTATTTTCACGGGTAACTGTTTTTATAATGATTTACATTTTAATGTTATGTGATTGTATAGTATGTATTGTTTAAAATCCAGAAGCACAAAACATAATCATTAATTCTGAAATTTATCTTCAATGTATTTTGAATCTCATTTTCATTCTCAGCTCGTGTTACACGGATACCTTAATAAATAGTTGAGAAGTAGCACTTGCATAAGATTTTGTATTAAGCTCTCCACGAATTTTCTAAAGTCATCTTAAACCAGTTCTGTGTCTAACTTCAAGGAAATATGGACTGTAGAAAGGGGACTTCCAGTAAAATTCTTGAAAATGGCTCATTTTTTATTTTGAATCTTTAAATTTTTTATTTGCTTTCTACACATAGCAAAATTAAATAACTATTATCTTCTGAAGCATACCTATGTAGCCAAGGACTCTCAGATGGTACGTTTTTTTTTAACGGCTTTATACTAAAAGTGGTTTACAACAACATCCTAGCCACTGAAAGTTTTCCACGTGGTTTGTTCGTTTGTACGGATTGTTTACAATAATATTGCGATATTATTTATGCTTTATAATTAATATTTTTCCGTGTATTTAGATTATAAATCTATAAATAACTATTATTTATAACTATTAATATAAGTGTAAATTATATCTATAAAGTAAAAGAGATGAAATGTTGTGTTTCCGGTTGCAAATCTAGCTATGATACTGAAAAGCTTATCTCCAAATTTCTTACTAATAATGAAAAGAAGAAATTATTATTGAATTTAATTACAGTGTGATAATTTTTCTCCTAGTGAAACAGCAATCATAAATATATAAACATACAATAAACAGTTCGATGACCGTTTTATAATATGCGAACATAGAATTTAATGAAAAGTTGATACTGAACTTCTTGTGCCAAGAAGAAAAACAACTTTTACGATGGATGCCCTTATTACTGATAATGGGAATAGCCTGGCATACTTGAATCTACGTTTGTCTAAAAACTAAAAGAGTTAAACAATCATTAGAAAAATAAAAAGAATCAGACGATACACCGTTTAAGAAATTGTGCAACAATGTCATTATAACATCTTTTGACGACTTTACGGGTAAATAAGTGAATTTATTTGATGGTGTCCAAATACTTATTTTACCTTTCGTACTGTATACATTTAATCCATAACACTGAAGTTTTCACATTAACTGCTCCATCTTCTTTAACAAAATTAATTAGTATAGCAAATAGTACAACGAGTTCATGCGAAAGTTTAAAATCCTACCTATCAAACGGGCCCCACCAGTGGCCGAGAGGTTCTGCTCTCGAAGCTGGTAGACGGGAGGTGCTGGGTTCGATCCCAATCGCGCCCGTTGGCCTAATCGTTCGGAGTTTTCGTGGTTTTCTTCGAGCCTTGGATCTTCCATGCGTTAATACGGATTAGGTTCCCTTAGAAAGACCCCCACGGAGGGCACTCCCCCGGGCCTATATCCCTCGTGTAGATAATTGGCCGTCAAAAATCAACCCAACCCTACCTATCAAATAAAGTTTAAAGTTTGAATTATTATGAAAAAAGAATATAGAAAATGGCTTAGGAAAGAGAATGAAATGTGGCTACCTATTTTCTTTTTCGCATAGACAATTTTTTCAATATTTATAAAATTTATTCAATATAACAAAGCCAATTATCGATTTTTTTAGTGAATTATACATAAAAAGTAATATATATAAATTATATATTTGTCTGTGTGTGTAAATTTATATATAAACGAACATGAAAGTTCATTAGGTTTGTTTTCATAGTTGTTTATGTCATTTAGCAATGTAACATGTGTTTCATGTATTACAAAAGTAGTATTGGCAACGGTTTGGAAATGAACGGAAGTGAGTTCAGTTGTGTTGCTATTCGATGATGCTTACCAGCTTACAACGTGCAAGCATGTGGTCTTTTAGATTAGTAAAGATAAGTTACTATTATGAAGTCTGAATCTTATTTATAATTATCAAATAACATAAAACATGGCGTAGTCGTAATTATGTCTGACTTTCACAGTTAATTATATGTGTACATTGTTAGAAGCATCTGATTGAAAATGGAGTTTTGTCGTCCACCACAAGGCTTAAGTTTTGATGGAAATGAAGCAGAAAATTGGCGTCGTTTCAAACAATTGATTGAAATCTGGTTGAAAGCGTCAGGTAATAATTCAAAAGATCCGGATGTTAAGCTTGCTTTATTTTTAAGTGCTGCAGGTGAAGAAGCAGTAGAAGTTTACAATACTCTGCCGTTAACCGGCGAAGAACAGCAGAAATATGAAGCTGTAATTAAGCAATTTGAAATTTATACGACGCCTAAAAAAAACATTGTAGTCGAGAGATTTATTTTCAACAATAGAAAGCAGCAAGAAACAGAACCTTTTGATGCTTTTGTGACGGATTTAAAGAAATTGGTAAAATCGTGCGAGTTCGGAGACCAGTCTGAGTCTGTTGTTAGAGATCGAATTGTTCTAGGAGTGGCTGATGTAAATCTCCAAGAAAGGATGCTTCGAGAGACTGATCTAAGTTTATCGAAAGCCATTGAGATAGGAAAAGCAGCGGAATTAAGTAAGCAAAGAACCCAAACTGTGCAGGGTTAAAGTGTCGATAGCTTACGCGGAAGTACTTCGAAACCAAGTTGGAAACCAAGAAAATTTCCAAAAGATAATCTTAGAGGGGACTCCGAATGTCCTAGTGGTGATTATATATTCTGCAAGGAGTGCAATCGAAAACATCGTAGGAATCAGTACCCAGCGTATGGAAAAAAATGCTTTAAATGCAATCGATTTAATCATTTTGCCAACGCCTGTAAATTCAAGCCTGTTCAGGAAGTGAAACTTAATACCGAGGCCTTAATACTCGGAAGATTTTTTTCGTGGACTCTGTGTCAAGGGTTAGGTCAATCCATTCGGCAACCACTCTAAGAGAATGGACAAAAACTCTGCTGATCAATGGAATATCTGTGACATTCAAAGTGGACACTGGAGCAGAAGTAAACATTCTACCCTTAAGTGTTTTTAAAAAAGTATCCTCAGAGAGTGAGTTAAAAAAGTGTAACGTTATTTTGGAAGCCTTTGGAGGTTCCAAACTTAAACCTCTTGGGTCTGCATCATTATCTTGCATTGCCGATGGTGTAGATCATATCATAGAATTTCTGGTTTTGTCAAACAATGCACGACCATTGTTAGGTCTGGACACATGTGTCAAATTTAAGTTTTTTCACTTTCTGAATAATGTAGAAATGACGAATAAAGGTAAGTTAGATTCTTATATCAATGTATCAATTCCTAAAGAGCAGTTTATTCAAAATTATTTAGAGGTATTTGAAGGTGTAGGAAAATTTAATGGAACTTGTACAATAACTTTAAAAGATCAGGAAAACCCTGTTGTCAGACCACCACGTAGGGTACCTTTAAGCTTAAGATCTAAACTTGAAATAAAATTAAAAGATCTAGAAAGTCAAGGTATCATTGCGAAAGTAGATAAGCCTACAAGTTGGGTTAGTAACCTTGTAATTATGGAAAAAGCTAATGGTACATTAAGAATTTGCCTTGATCCTCAGGATCTTAATAAAGCAATTAAACGGGAGCACGTATTAATTCCTACAATTGAAGAAATTTTACCCAAATTATGTAATAAATCTGTGTATTCTGTCCTAGATCTTAAGGATGGATTCTTTCAAATTGTTTTAGATGAAAGGAGCAGTGATTTGTGTACATTTAGTACACCCTTTGGGTGTTATAATTTTCTTAGGTTGCCAATGGGAATATCGTGTGCCCCTGAAATTTTTCAAAAACGTAACCAGGAAAATTTTGGAGATATACCGGGTGTATTAGTTTATTTTGATGATCTTCTCATTGCAGCTAGTTCAGTGAAAGAACATGAAATTTTGTCCAAAGTGATTGACCGGGCTAAAGCTCTTAACATTAAGTTTAATAAAGACAAATTTCAATATAGGGTTACCGAGGTTAAGTATTTGGGTCATTTGTTTAATGCTTCAGGTATGCGGCCTGATCCTGACCGTGTTAAAGCTATTGCTGAGTTAAAAGAACCAAGAAATAAACTTGAATTGCAGCGTGTCTTAGGGATGCTCAATTATCTGAGAAGGTTTGTACCAAAATTTTCTGATAAAACTGCTCCATTAAGAGAGCTTTTGAAACAAAATGTTGAGTGGCAATGGTTAGAGTTGCACACTAAAGCATTTATAGACTTAAAAAACTTGATTTCCAATGCGCCTGTGTTAGGAATATTTGATAGTAATAAACCGATAACTATTCAAGCTGATAGTTCAAAAGACGGATTAGGATGTTGTTTGTTACAAAATGGTCAACCTATAGCATTTTCCTCTCGTAGTTTAACAAATGCTGAAAAAAACTATGCTCAAATTGAGAAAGAATTTTTAAGCATATTGTTTGCTGCAAATAAGTTTCATAATTATATTTATGGCAGGGAGGTTGAGGTCCTTACAGATCATAAACCATTGGTCTCTATTATGAAAAAAAATATATGCAATGTATTATCAAACAGATTACAAAGAAAAAAAATTAAGCTTTTAAAGTATCACTTAAACCTTAGATATCTGCCTGGTAAATTTATGTACATAGCTGATTTGTTGTCACGTTCATTTTTGGATATACAAGTAGATGGGGAGAGCATTGAAACGAATGAATTTGTTCACACTCTGACAAAACAATTACAGATGTCTGAGTCTAAAAAAAGGGAATTTTGGGAGGAGACCTCAAGGGATCAGGGGTTAAAATTGGTGCAGAGCTATTGGCAAATGGGTTGGCCTGCTGGTGTTGATCAGGTCCCTCGGGAAGCCAGATCTTATTTCAAACTTAAAAATGATTTGACCGTTGAAAATGGTTTGGTATTTTTAGGTAGTAGAGTTGTAGTGCCAACATCTTTAAGAAAAAGTATGTTATTGTTATTGCATGAAGCACACTGTGGGATTGAGAAATCAAAAGCTAAAGCTAGGCTAGTAATGTTTTGGCCTGGAATTAATGATGATATTGAAAAAATGATTTCTACGTGTTTAGTTTGCGATAGGTACAGACCTCAAAATGTTAAAGAACCATTAATTAATCATAAGGTTCCCAGTTTGCCATATGAGAAAATTGGTGTTGATATTTGTGAGTATGGGAGAAAGAACTATCTGGTGGTAGGGTGTTATTTAACAAAATGGATAGATATTGTTCCAATAAATGAAAAAAGTGCTTTAGAAGTAATTCACAAGTTAAAATCCATTTTCTCAACACATGGCATACCCAAAACTATGATTTGTGATAATGTACCCTTTAATAGCTGGAAAATGAAACAATTTGCTAAAGAATGGTGTTTTGAAATCATTCCCTGTAGTCCTCGTTATCCAAAAGCTAATGGGTTTGCTGAGAAAATGGTAGGTATTGCTAAAAGCATATTACGAAAAGCAGGGGTTGAAAAACTGTATGATGCATTGCTAGAATACAGATGCACTACAATTTCAGGTATAAACTTATCACCCAGTCAAATGCTTTTTAGTAGAAATTTAAGAACTAAGTTACCTATTGTGCAGACAGAATTAAAACCCAGAATAGACAATACATTTAAAAAGAAATTACTGAGTAAACAAAAACAAGCTAAATTTTATTATGACAGAACCTGACATAGCTCAGGTAAGACCAGATTTCTGTCCTGGGGAAAAGGTAATGTTGAGAGTAGGAAATTTATGGGAACCAGCTGTAATAGTTAAAAAGCACTCAACACCTAGGTCATATTGGGTTAAAACTAAGAACAACAGAATTGTTAGACGTAATAAATTTCATATACGAAAAACTAATAATCAAAATAATATACTGCTTTCAGACTACTCTGATTTATGTAATAATGTTCAACAAGGTCAAAGTGCAGAGCATACAACAGAAAATGATCTTCACCATCAGAGAACTACCAATGATGATAATATGACTTCTGTGTATAAAACAAAAAGTGGTAGAAATATAAATCTTCCTCAAAAGTACAATGATTATATAATGTAATGTAATTTCATAATTTTAATGTTTTGTAATGATATTCTTTGTATAGAAATATAAATCGTCCTCAAAGTATAATGATTAATGTAATGTAATAATATTCTTTTCCTCCAAAAGAGGAAGATGTAACATGTGTTTCATGTATTACAAAAGTAGTATTGGCAACGGTTTGGAAATGAACGGAAGTGAGTTCAGTTGTGTTGCTATTCGATGATGCTTACCGGCTTACAACGTGCAAGCATGTGGTCTTTTAGATTAGTAAAGATAAGTTACTATTATGAAGTCTGAATCTTATTTATAATTATCAAATAACATAAAACAGGCCAGAATTAGGTACGAAATCACGGAAAAATAAAAATCATTACCTACAGATTAAAACAAATGTAAAAAAGGTTGTCTGAATTTTATTTTTTAATGTTCAATCGGTTTAACTTATTTGTTATGAAAATTTAACATTAAATGTATAACTAACTGATTTATCTTAATGTCTTCCTTCTTAATGTAATCCCTTCTCAAGCTTAAACAATGTAGGAAATATATATATATACATTAATTTGTTCTGGAAATTATGTTTTTATTTAATATGTCAAGTTTTTCAATAACTACTGCATTCAGAAGTGAAATTCATTTCACAAATTCAGAAGTAAATTCCATTCAAAATTAATGGAACGTACTGTTATCAGGTTTGACTTTACACAGTATCGCATCACAATTTTTGGTCTAATTTACCAATGGTTAATACAAAATTTTTCATCTGTGCACTAATGCAGGTTGTCATAGTTTGGACAAAAACTACCAATCTGAGCATAAAAAATTAATTTTACTTAAATTTAGTTACCCCATTTTCGATTTGAGTACGCTATGAATTCAAAAATAGTGTTTGATCTTTACTGCTAAGTAAAACATAAAAAAAATTCAGTTGTACTTAAATTCTACTACACTCTTTCCTCCCAGGGGCAATGTAAATGCAAGGGGAATTTTTTGCCTAAGTTTAACTTGGGGGTATTTATTTAGTGGCAACCAGTGGTGTAGTCGTAAATAAAACAGAGGGTATACGTTCTAAGCAGAGGGTATACGCTCAAGGCAGAGGGTATACCCTAGTGTATATATGCTGTAGCTTTCTTGAGAAACAGAGGGTATACGGTGTACCTTAAAAAAATCCAGAGGGTATACGGCGTATACCCCCGTATACCCTCCACTACATCCCTGGTGGCAACACCAGTCGTGCATTATTCCTCAACATCCGCTAAGCTGGTATTTCACTCAGACAAAATTAATCTTTCGTAATTAGGATTATTTGAATGATTTTCCTTATAAACTAGGAAACTGATAAAACAGAAAGAAAAATGTGAAACATGTAGGGTAACTCTAGGACCATAGTTTTTAAAGATTGATATAAAAATTCTTAGAATGCAGATACAAGAAATATTTATGCATATTTGAAATTCTTATACATATACTCATCGCATTTTGGATAGAAAGTAATTAAATATGAAGAAAAAATGTGGGAAACAAAATTGAAATTAAATGGCAGATGGCCATCTCTCCTTCAAGCTGAGAAGATATAGCCATCCAATACAAGAAAAAAAATGAAGTTAAAATAGCAACAAATACACACATTTCATGTAGTTAAGGATGAAAAACACATAAAATTTGTAAAGATGCAGTTTTATCACGGAAAATCAGTGAATAAAATTTGATTAAACAAAATTTGAAGTATAACTTCAATCTTTCTCTTTTCGTAAAATTTTACCACATTTTCGGCAAAGATCTTTATTGTTTGTACACGTTTCATGGAACAACTTCCGGCACCTTATGCATTATATCCAGTAATCCTTTTTGGTTGTGGTATTATATTCTTCTCCACAACCAACACAGTGATCCTCATCCAATTCTATTCCCTCGGAATCTGTAGAATCTAATAATTTCAAATGTATTTCATCTTCTTCGCTACTGGAAGTGTCATGTTTTTGTTTTTTTCGCGCATTTATTTTAGATTTTGCACGGTTTTATGTTTACTTATCAACCTTATCTGTTTCTGGAATGAACGTTTTCGAAGTTTTTCAATATTTTCTGAAACGAAAATACATCATTAAGCCTTCTTATATTATTGCCATCGAAATAGTTATATTAGTTAAAAATTAAATAATTATATCACTTAATATAATTATAAACATAAAAATTATATAATTATTTAAAAAATAATTATATTTAGTTAAGATCCTCACTCCGTATAATTTTGAAATATTGATTGTAAGTGGCCATCTCTCCTCGATTTGATGTGGCCATCAATCCTAAAATTGATGGACAGATTGCCACCCAATTTAAAGTTTCACTCCGCCATTTTACGCCTTTGTTTTAGACTTAAAAGCAAAGATTGGATTATATACGTGCCTTAAAAAGTCCTTATAGTAAAAAAAAAAAAAAATAACATAGGTACTGCAAAACATTCAGATACCTAACTCAATAAAAATATCCGACCACTAAATCTAATAAACATTAAAATTACACTTTCTTTTTATAATTGAAAAACACAGCTGCACATCACAATGAATGAACACGTTTAACTATTTCTTACGAACTAAGTTTATGCTGCAATCTATTGTATAGTTTTTGAAATATTTAGACTCGCCATCTATCCTAGGATTACCCTATAATGTGAAATAATTAAACTGATAAAACAAAATATTTTATATTATTGGGAACACCTATACAAAATCCCACCAAAAGTTATGTACTTAATTTAAAAAATCTGAAAAATATATTAGATATTTAGCCTTAAATAATAAGAATTATTTAAGGCCCTTATTTGGAAATTTTAGCATCCATAATTTACCATTTAAATCCATTAATCAAATGTGGCATTTTCTTTCAACAAATGTAAATTTGAAAATCTTCTGAAGTGCCATAGAAAAGCATTATGGCTAAAAAGAAAATGCCTTCCATTTTCCAAGTGAATGAAAAAAATGTAATAAAAATGTATGCAGTTATATCCGGGTTCCTCAACACCATCTCTACTTAATTCCAATCTATCAAAGGATTTTTGCAGCAGTTATCGTGGAACAGACAAAGAGATGGAAACCAATTATTTTTCGTGTCTCCACAATAACCCTTCACTGAACTTTCGGCAATAAAGTAAAAGATTTACTGTCAAATCATACAAAATAGAATTTAAATAAATGCTATGCCATTTGTTTGTATTTATTGCATTTTTTCTAATTTTGTCAGGAAAATCATGTATTTTTTTCCTACATGTGCTAAACAACACACTGCTTTCTCATTTCAATGATTGTGCCATTTTTTATGATTGTCGTTTGACGATTTATGGGTGTAAACGCATAGAGTTTTATTATTGTGATTGTCATATTTTTAGAGTATTGCATATTTATTTTACCTGAAACGTCCCCAAGTTTAACTTGAGCACAGCGGCGGCAGGTTGTTTACTAGTGTTTTGTAAAAAGCACAAACTAGTGAATTCATTTAAAAAAAAATTGTACAGTTTCTTTTTCAGATAGGGCAACAGGAAAGGAAAGAAGGATTTTTATTACTTCAAATATTGCATTATTGTAACAAACAAATATTTAATTCTGAGTCATGTGATAATAGAAGATTATGCTTCTTTACTCTAAAATTTTTCTAAGATATTTATAATATATTTTTTGCTTGTTCTCCTCATGGGAGACCTGTCTGGGAAATTCTTGAGTGTTAAAATCTCTTGAAAAAAAATCAGTCGTTTTTTCCCAGAATCGAGAAAAATATTTAGCTCTTCCAGAAAACATATCCAATCTGTATTTTAAGTTTACATTAACCGGCAATCATTGCTATTCGGTGTACTTCATTGTTGATTATTTATATAGAAATGATATATTTTTTTAAATACTGAGAGAATTCTTTTCTGAAATTACATATGAATACTGTTATGGACTCTTTTTTAAAATGTAAATTGCCAAACATTTGCAGCTGTTAAAAGATTTAAAATCGAATATTTTTTATCGATAAATGAGTTCAATCTTGGGTTAAAATATATTTCCTAATAACAAGCTTTGTGAGGCTGCCATGTCTGAAAATATGGTTGAAAATGCCAACTTTAACAGCATTTTCTGAAAGATCCTCTTATGAAAATTAGGGAAAAATGCAATTTCACAGTTTATAAATAAGAGCATCAGTCAATCTTATGCATTTAAAGAACAAAAATTAAATGCTTCTCTTCCATTATTCTTATGTTGCTTCTACATATTCATTCATATGCTTCGAATGAGAAATTGTTAATTATAATTTTTCTTAAAAATTTTTATTTGACTTAATTTCCAGCAGTTCTTTTAATTTCTTGTGAGAAGCTCATTTGCTCTTAATTATGTTTTTGGTTAATTATAAAATATGGTAGATTAATATAGTTTTATTTATTATAGATTCATAAAGCTATAAAGGTAGTTTAAGAAAAATGGTCATTTAGATACCTTGGGAAATTATTCAGAGCAGAAAAAAAGTATATAAATGGTGAAATATGGAACAAAACATTTCTTTACAAGAGAGTTTTGGAAAAGGATCTTCTAACTTACACCAAAGAAGATCATTTGTTTGTGAGATATGCAAGAAACATTTCTCTCAAAAGAGTCATTTAAGGAGACATCTGTTATCTCATACGGGTGAGAAACCTTTTGTTTGTGAGCTATGCAATGAGAATTTTTCTCAAAAGTGTAATTTAAACAGCCATCTGTTAACCCATAGTGGTGAAAAACATTTTATTTGTGAGATATGCAACAAGAGATTTTCTCGTAGGGGTGATTTAAGCAGACATCTATTAATTCATACTGGTGAGAAACTTTTCAATTGTGAGCTATGCAACAAAAATTTCTCTCAAAAGAGTGCGTTAAGTAGACATATGTTAATTCATACTGGTGAGAAACCTTTTGATTGTCGGATGTGCAGCATGAATTTCTGTCATAAGAATGAGTTAACCCAACATCTATTAATTCATAATGCTGAGAAATCTTTTGCGTGTGAGATCTGCAAGAAGAAATTTTCTCGTACGAGCCATTTAAGCACACATATGTTAATTCATACTGGTGAGAAACCTTTTGTGTGTGAGATATGCAACAAGAAATTCTCTCAAAACGGTTATTTAACCAGACATTCGTTAATTCATTCTGGTGAGAAACCTTTTGTGTGTGAGATATGCAACAAGAAATTTTCACAGAAGGGTAACCTGAGAGTGCATCTGTTACTTCATACTGGTGAGAAACCTTTTGTATGTGAGATGTGCAACAAGAGATTTCCTCGTAAGAGTGATTTAAGCAGACATGTGTTAATTCATAGTGATGAGAAACCTTTTGTGCATGAAATATGCAACAAGAAATTTTCTGAGACGAGTAACCTGTGAATGCATCTGTTAATTCGTACTGGTGAGAAACTTTTTGTGTGTGAGATATTCAACAAGAAATTCTTTCAAAGTAGTCATTTAAACTGCCATTTCATAGTGATAAGAAACCTTTTGTGTGTGAGATATTCAACAAGAAATTCTCCCGAAAGAATGAGTTAAACAGCCATATGTTAATTCATACTCTTCAGTGCTCTTTTGTTTGTAGGAAAAAGTTCAATAAGAAATGTAGTTATGTTCAATACGAAATTTTAGTAGAAGCGTAATCTAAGTGCTCACCGATACTTTCGTAAATTGATTCTTTCTGTCAATTAATTTCAGTATTTTTTTTTCATAAGTACTTCGGCATAGTTTGTCTTATGAGAATGTGATTTCTTTTCAAACATAAACAGTCACCAACATGAAACAGTGAAATGAAAAAATTACCAATTTTATTACTGTTGATTTATGTAACAATTTGTCTTAAATTTTGTATTATATTAATTAAGTTTTATTCATGTTTATATTAAATGCATTGTATCTGAAAAATGTAATAATAACTATTAAAAAATTGAATGTGTGTTTGATGTGTTGTTACTTAAAAACGTAATAAGTCTGATGAGGTTTTTTGAATTTTAATGAAAGTTGCTAGACAATATTTTAAAATTAGTTAAATGATATATGTCTTTTTTGACTTTCTAATTCCTTAGCAACATATGGAAAATTAAAAAGGAAAGAAAAATATTGAACAACATGTTAAATTTTTATTTAATATGAATTAGAAAGAAGTAGAAGTTCTTAGAAAAAGAATCTGTAATTCGTATTTTGAATGCAATTTTATAAACTCTGTATTAAATCTAGTAATGTTTAAGAGGAATGGATACATGTTTGTGGCTTCGACTTCATCGGATAGATGACTCTGATTGAAACAGGATATCAAAAGATTTGGCAGTATGGAATTTTTAAATGAAGAAAAAAATGAAAAAAAAAGCCGTTTTGCGCTAAAATAGTACAATCCTGTAACTCTTTGAGGGCGGTATTTACTAGCTAAAAATCTCGAATAATAAAGATTAGGGAGAATTAGAAAGTATTTTTTTTAAATATTTTAGAAATGTTTAATAATGGCGAGTGAGTTTTTCTAATATACTAGCTGTGTCAGATTTGAGATTTTTTTTTATGAGAAAGTACAAAATTTTCTTTCAGATAAAAATGACTTTGTTTAAATAACTGCTATTTATTTTTTATTGATTCAATTTAGTTCATAAAAAATATGATTGTAATATATATGTTTCAATTTACTGCATTTACATGCAGTGCTATTATTTTTTTTCACTCCCAGTCAGGTTTTTATTTAAACAGTGTAAATTTCGAGTTAAAGTTCTTTATATTCAGTTCGGGTTTCCCAATAAATAAATGTTGTATAAAATGGGATGAGGAAGGCGTGACATACCGAGTAACTTTATGAATCAAACATACCTGATGGACTGTAATATACCCTAAAGAAGATAAGATAATGACAACTTATAAATGTTAACTTGTTTTTTCATATTTTTATTAGTAACAGGGGCATTCAAGCTACTGTCAAAGCGTTTTTACAATAAACGTATATATAAATTATTTTATATCTCTCTATTCTAAAAAAAGTAACTACCGCTGTCATCGCCGCCGCCGCCGGTTTTGAATTTTTTGTGACCGGAGTTTTCTTTAACTTTTTCATATCACAGAATGTAAGTAGAAATGTACTCGGTTAAAACAATATGTACTATATAAACACAATGCAATAATTCAACATCGGCGCCAGTTGTTTGTTCTGCCGAACACAATGATGGTTTCGAAATATAAAATTGCTTAAACTTGTTTCACTGACCACAAAATTTATTTACATTCTTTCGAATAATAAAAACGGGACATGTGAATAGATGGTGTCATTGACAATTACTATGTCACAAAAACATAGATTAATTTTACTTTGAAAAGGGATCCACGTACTAAACACAAAAAAGTTTATCTTAATATATTTACTTTTTTTCTCTATATTAATTCTCCATGTTATTTCTCGACAAATTTACGGAATATTCTAAATAAATTTCTCATATCAACAGACTTTAAAAAAACATAAACACTATAAAAAAAATCTTTTTTAACACAAAAACAGATGCCAACTTTTATTTCATAAATTTTAACTTCTTCTCGTGGTATAAAAAGAAATATAAAAGAAAAGGAAAAGAAAAACCATACCAACGAGCCGCGTTTAAAAAACAAAATATTACAGCGGCATTTGCCAAAAGCCGTGCGTATAAATAAAATATTAATTTACCATCTCCTAACACTTATTAAACTCTAGTTTACTGGAAAGAATAGTAAGCATAAAGGTAGGTGAGAATCAGGCTCGCAGAACCAGTTTAGACAGTGGCGGCCTCAAATATCAAGTTTTAATAATGGACAAAATGCTCCCAAGAGAAAGTGGAATTATAGATTATCTTATCAATCACCACCAAACCGACCATACTTGCAGAAAATGTTTAATAAACACGCTGAAGTAGACAATTTTGAAATCGAAGCATTATTTTAAGAGTTATTTATTGTTGAAGTCGTTCAAAATCGTTACATTACAAAAGTTTTATAGGAACAAAAACTATACATAAATTTTATACATTTTTCTTGAGATACACTTTATAAGTCAACAGTGTGCAGATTGTGCTTATTCTTTTAATTTGTTTTTTTTAATTGTTTATTTAAATTTGCATTGTTTCAAGAGATATTTTTTTTCATATTTAGAAAAAATATTTTTTATGGTTGTGTTCATCTGACGAAATCCTATTCGTTTCACTCCTCTATCTGCCTGTCACAGAGTCCGTTCTCAGAAACTGTATAAGTTAGAAGCTTGAAATTTGATGTATGTACAACTGAATACATTCTCTCATATGACAAATCATGAAATTTGCAAAAAGAGTTAATTAAAGCAAGATATTAATTAAAACCCCACTCATTAAGAATACAAATTAACAAAAGCATATATTTTTATCGAAAACGCAAAGACACAGATTTTCGATGTCGAAAAAAGAGGAAGGGTTGCTAGAATTAGAAGCAGTGACAGAATGATAAGCTACTGGAGCTTTTCAAATATAAACCTATTTCATAAACTATTCGATGTAGAAATCTGAAATTTCGGGGATACACAAAACCAGTGTGAAATTTTAAGGTATATTCAAATTTTAAAATCTATTGTAGGTAGCGATTTCGAAATTGGAATTTATTCGTAAAACAACATTCTATTTCATATTTACTAAAAATGGAGAAAATCGATAGATGTTTTATTTAACCCCTTAATTCTCGCTACCGTCATATTCACGGGCTGTGTCTTTTACTCAAATTGTTTAATTCCCACCAGTTTTATAAAATAGTGAAATTGGCTATATTTTAATATCGTTTTTACTGTCATTAAATAAGGTGAATATTTATTTTTCATAAAAGTGGTGCCAATAAGCAATTTGAATTATTCAACAGTAATTTAATTCGATCATTAAGGGGTTAAGAAAAAGGCGATTTTTTTAAAAGGAAAAATAAATGTTTTCCTTTAACACATTATTTAAATATTAACGTTTTTTCACTAATTATCACTATTTTAAGTCCGATTTTTTTTTAATCCCGCCGATACATATTTTTAATAAGAAATAAACATAATAAGTATTACTACTATTTCCGAATAGTATTTTCGGCAAATTTCTTAAATTTCCATTATATTCCTCGACTAATATATCAATGGGTAGGTTGAATATTATAGTTTCGTTTGAATAGAGGTTTCTATATAGCACATGCATCATCTATTGCCCCCACACTCTATCATTAGGGGTACTAGATACCATTATTTTCAAATAGTAATTTCAGATAAATCTTTATGTACCTGGTTGATCTGCCAGTTGCGATTTTTGACAAAGTACTGCAATAATCATAATTAGTCATTCGTCGAAGAGCAAATGCATCTTACCTCCCCAGCTTCTTTCATAGATTTTTGCATAACCAAGTCCTATTTTAATAACTCAACTTCTTTTACGTCTTCGAAACTAATTCCAAATTTCATTATTATCTTAATAAGATCTCTCACAGTCTTATGTTAATTTATGAGTAGTAGTTACCACTATTTTCGAATAATAATTTCAGCAAAATATTTAAATTAAGTTCCTGACTCATCTGCCAGTCCCAATCTTCAATAAAGTTCTGCAGTAGTCTTATTTACTCACTTGTCGAAGAACACATGCATCTTACTCTTTCCCTAGTCGATTTTTGCATAACTTGGCCCAATTTTAGTAACTTAATTTCTATTTCACTACAAATATCTGTTCGAAATTAATTTCAAATTACATTAATATCTTAATTATCATCTCTCGCACTTTTACACTTTGTTTATGAGTGGTATTTACCACTATTTCCGAATAGTAATTTCAGTAAAATTCTAAAATTGTTATTTGAGTCTCCTACCGCCCCGACTAATATATCTACGGGTAGGTTGAATAAAGAAATTTTGTTCAAAATAGAGAGCACCCCACAGCAGTGGAAGATGAAGCTAACAGATTTTTCAGCACATGTGCGGCTCGCCTGCTATACGGTGCCGCAGGCAGCGGGGACCCGTGTCAAATGTTTCTACAGAACGTATTTCGTCCTGAATTTACGAGTAGTGGAAAGAAATTTTCTGAAATAACTATTTAATCCAGGCAATAGAGACCGTATAGGGGCTCTACCTAAAAAAATTCATGGTAGTTCTGGAAAAAGGCTTACTATAAGTTGTTTGGGTCGCTGAATCCGAATTTTTAACTTCCCACCAAAATTTCCCCCGGCAACCCCTCCCCCCAAATTTCGGTAAAATGCCCCCAAAAAGGTTTTTATTTTAAAAAAAATCAATTTTTTATTGTTTTAGAGGAAAATTATCCATTAATTCAGAAAGTAGACAAAATTTGCAACAAAGTAGATATATGACATTATGACTTAGGATGAACGGGGAGGGGGAGGGCTGCCTCTGAACATGCACTGCGGCGCTACGTGCACTAAGTTATGAAGTCTAGGAAATAGGAGATTTTCCCTGGAAAAATTAATACTAGTTCTGGATTTCGACTCACTTTATGTTTTTTGGGGCACTGAATCCGAATTTGTAACTTCCCACCAAAATTTCACCCCCCAAAACATTGATTTTTTGAAAAAATTTGGTTTTTGAGAAAAGCGCGCGGGAAATGTTCCAAGGCAGTCTCCTCTCTCCCCGTTTATCCTACGTCATAATGTCATGTATTCTATTTGTTGCAAATTTTGTCTAGTTTTTGAATTTCATAATGCTTTTCCCCTAAAACAATAAGAAATTTAAGTTAATAACAACTATTTTGGGGGGTTTCGGGGGGGGGAATTTTGGGGGCAAGTTAAAATTCAGATTCAGCGACCCAAAAAACTTAAAGTAAACCTTATAAGGAAAGTTCGGAGGGGAGATGGGAGGGCGAATGTAAACGTGTGAGTGGTTAAGTGGAACTGCGCAACTTAGTCCACGCAGCACCGCGCGCATGTTCGAGGCAGATCCCCCCTTCCTCTTCATCCTAAGTCATATATCTAATTTGTTGCAAATTTTGTCTACTTCCTGAATTTCTAGATACTTTTCCCCTAAAACAATAAAAAAGTTGATTTTTTTAATAAAAACCTTTTACATAAATTTGGGGGGGGGGGTTGTCGGGGGAAATTTTTGTGGAAAGTTACAAATTCGAATTCAGCGACCCAAAAAACATAAAGTAAGCCGATTTCCAGAACTACCATAAATTTTGCTAGGTAAAATTCCCTACTGCCTGGACTAATTCTTAAATAGTAATATTTACGAATAGTAATTTCAGAAAATTTCTTAACATCTTAAATCACCCACCTCTTCGAGTAATATATCTACGGATAGGATGAATAAAATAGTTTCATTCGGAAATGGATTATTTTAGAAAATCTTGCCCCCTCGTAGTGGAATATCGAAGTAACAGTTTCCTCTTACTTTTGTCCCCACCCTTTTCGACCAATATATCTCTGGATAAATTTAACAAAGTAGTTTCTTTTGGATAGAGGTTTGCTCAGAAATTGTGCGCACCCTAATGGTGGCAAATGGAACTAACAATTTTGCAGTGCATTTTCGACCATAGCTAACTTTACAATGGCTTGGAAGCGAAAAAGTCACGTGATCCAGATAGACGGTTGAACGCGCGCAATCCGACTGTAAGTTGCTAGTATCTCGCTATGCTGTTGTGTGTTGTGTGCTATAGCCGGCTGTCTCTGTTTATACATCTGTGTGTAGATGTGATAAAATTTTGAAAATTTTTATTTTAAATGCTATTGAGACGTGCTCTTAAACCGCTGATCACGGATTACATCGTGTACGGTGAAATTTTTAGCGCAGTAATTATTTTACTGCCAAAAAGAACTAATCAGTTTAGGCCTAACTGTTGTTGCATTATCCGAGGAAGTAATGTGAGTTCATGTATAATTATATTTCTCTTTTTATTTTATATGTATGTTTAAAATGTGTTTTTAGAAGCACTTATAATTGAAGTGTGATGTATATATATATATTTCATTAATACAGTACTGTGATATCTAGAAATAGGTGCTCAAAAAAAAGTTTAGTATTGTTCTCAGTGTATAATCAGTAAGTGTAACCCTTCTTTATGTATTATGGAGAATAGTACTCATTTTGTAAGATATAATAACAGTGAATCAAAGATCAATATCTTCTCCCCCTCCCCCCCCCCCCTCTTTAAAAATTTAAGTACTCTTTTTCAAGTATCTCATTTTTTGAAAATACTCTCTCTTTCCAGCTCTAGGTTATGAAGTGGTCTTTCTGTGAGAGTAGCTCTCAATTTTTATATAAACAAAAGTATTTATTTTTAAACAGCAAAATTATTCAGTTTAATGTATGTACATTTGTTTTAAACAATGAAAATGATAATACTCAGTACTGGTTATTTAATTGTAGTACACATTTGATTAACTTCATTTTAATTTAGCAATTATAGATTGCTCTGATTAATTTTATAATTTCTTGTATAAACACTTTCAGATACTGATATAAATGAAAATATTTATTGAAAAACAGAACATTTTAATATTGTTATTATCCAAAAATGTACAATTAAAATAACTTTCCAAATCCCAAATGAATTTCAAATATTAACTTAATGTATAAACCAATGCAATTATTGAAGATGTCATCTTTCTGCGGTCAAGGGACTGAGTCAAGAAGGATCATTTTGAATTTTTATGACAGCTGGGTGCACTTGCGAGGCAGGATTTTTTTTAATTTTCTGTCTGTGAGTGCAACTTGCTAGTCAGTTTATACTGGATGTTCCCACAAGAATATATTTCGAACTTGTTGTCAAAGTCGTACTTGTTTACCACACTACGCTGGCTGATGATCTGGTTTCAATTACAGTTTGTTAATATTATGTTCATTTGGGGTTTGAAAGTTACTTTACCTGTGCACTTTTGGATAACAGTTCTATTAAAAAGTTCTTTATTTTTATTTAGTGCATTTTTATTACAAATGCAATAAGAATTCTAAAATTTGTAGCAACTAAATTAAAATGAAGTGATTCATATGAGTTAAATATTTTCAATGTTTAATAAAGAAACAAAGCACATGTTGTGAATACCATAAGAAAGTTTTTTTTTAAAAAATCTTTTCTAACTATTGCTAAATAGCAAATTTTATGTATGAAGTTAGTCTCCCTACATTAAAAGTTTTATTGATTCGCCCCCCCCCCCTTCTTTTTTAAATCCTCATTCATGTTTTATTATAGCAAGTGAAAACATCAATTTTAGTATTGCTGCTGTTTTTAACCCCTTGAAGGGCGGTAAAGCAGTGATGGCATCAACCAATGAAAATTTCACTTTAATGAAGTATGCGAAAATATACTTGTTTACAAATAAATTTTCTTGTGAATACTGGTGTCATTCAACTATTTCAACATTTTATGAATACAAATACCTTGCCCCTAAAAGGGTTAAGTTATGTATTTTTATTATTAGGTATCCTACTTTTTTAAATCTAGGTATGCTTTAGAAAAAGAATTGCTTCTTTGGCAAGTTTTACTCAATAACACAATATCTAGATTGAATTATTTTAAATATTTTCCACTTTAACAATACCGGTTAATAATTAAATACTTCAATATTTATTGATAATACAATTCTAATCCATTTTTTTTTATGTGCATATAACAATATATTGAAATATGTTCAATATTTTTCCATATGATATTTCATGTTTGTTATTTTTAATTGGAAGATGATTTATTGAATTTTATAAATATTTTTAAAATCAAAGTAAACGTATAAAGCATGGAAAATTCATTTAAATATTGACAAAGTTTTAATTTTTTACTTCTAAATATATACTTAAAAAGATATTAGCTGAAAGACCAACTGTAAGTTAATATTTTCATGTAAAAGAAATTAATTTTTTCCTATAAACTGTTTCAATTCATAGATTAATAGCTCCCAGTTTAGCACATATTTAGTTTATTTTTACAATCATTATCAAGAGTCCACGTTTCATTAACCCTTTTCTTCAAACAACTATAGCTGAAAATAGACTGAATTCTTTTGAATAATTTTAAATTAAAAAAAATGCCTTGTTTGTTTTTATCTGCTAATTTTCAAGTTAAAAAATATTTAAGTAATTCTTTATTGCTTTTCATGTTTTGAAATGAAATGTATTTTCATAATGAATTACTTTTCACAACTTAATTGATAGTTACAAGTTGTTTATATATTTATAAGAAAAAAAAATATTTATGGATTTTCATTGAATTTTGACTGCAAGAAAATATTCTTATTTTTATTTTTCTTCCTTGCCACCGCCCCCCTCCCTTCATTTCCCAAGTTTGTAGGGACAAGAGTGGATGCTGCAAATGAGACGAAATGTCCAATCCTATCTAAGGCTGTTTAAACATTTTTTTTATATTATATCATATAAAATTGAAATTAAGAGGATTTTAAATAATTATTTAAATAATTCAGATCATTTAAATGTTTTATGAATACTCAAAATTTGCTATTGTTCAAATATTCAAAACATATTGTAATTTCAAAATGTATAAGGTGTTACTATTTTCTGAAAGATATATTTCAAAATATTTATTATACATGTCATAGGCTGATTGAGAAATTCGACTTTTGCAAAGAGCCTAGTTTGTTTGCGAAGAAACAGGCTAATTGTGAATGGGAAATCATACTTGATTACACTGGTTGGCAACAAAATCCTCTCTGTAAAAATAATAGTTGATTCTTACTAGATTTCACTCTGGTAAATAAAAATATAGTAACGAAACTACTGTATCACAAACAATTTTTTTGGTAGGAGGGTTTGCTTTTAAAATTAAGGTATTTTATATCTTGCAAAAATGTAAGTGGAAATTTTAAACCTTAAAATGTAGATAATATGTAAATTACCTGTAAATAAATGTATAAATATGATTACCCAAGTTACAGCGGCATAAGGAATGAAAATATATTAGTGGATAGCAAATAGTAAATTCAGACACAAAAGGGGGGGGGGGGGGCATAAAAAGAAAAATACACTATACAAATATCAATAAATTAAATTTCCATGATATATTTTATCAATTTCATATCTAAGACAGTGAAAACACTTCTTCCATGATTTCAATGATATCTGCTTCATAATAAATACGTATATGAAAACTATATTTCAAGTTGAACGACAGATTCACCTTAATAAAATAAATGAGAAACATGAATATCAAATTCACAATATATATTTTTACTTAATAGGTGCTAAAATACAAATGTTAAAAAAATTCTAAAAACAATCAAGATGTTAAAACATTGGAGTCATGACTCCTCATTTATCTTCTTCATGTTAGAAGAAACTGCAATTCTATGTTAGGTAAATAGTCTAAATATTTATTTTGTTAAAAATACTCCAAATATTGATCATATTATTGAATCAATACCTCTGTCAATAAACATATGGGAACTATAATTTGCAGGTCTAAGCAACAAAACATAAAACAAACTTCTGAATTCTTTAGGAGAAGTAACTCTCCACTGAAAAATCTATTTGATTTAATACAATTGATTTAAATAAAACAACCCTGGATAGACATTTTAGCTTTTGTGCAACCAAGTTCTGAAAAGTTTTTTTTTTCCCCTTTGTGGCTGATTTGTGATGAGATGTATTTTGAAATACCAGATTCCTTAGAGGAGAACTCCCCCCCCCCCCCCAACTGTAACTTCTCCCAAATGGAACCTTTGGGCGGAAAAAGTAAATTACCTCTCCCTAAATTAAAAAAAATAATAATAAACTTTTCTTTTTTTTCTCTGGGGATTTAAAAAGAAAAATTAAATCTTATTATTTCTGAGTGATTTAAAATTATTAAACACTAACAGAAAATATAATTAAGAAGTTTTCGTCGAAAAGGAGTGACTGCCCCCCCCCCCCCCCACGGCGGAAGTTACTTTAATTATGTTTATGAAAGTATTTATATTGTAATAAATATCGCATGCGGCACCGAGCTAATTTTCAACGCAAGCAATGCTTCGACCATCGACTTCTTCGTCTATCTGGGTCACGTGACCTTCTAGTTTCGATTTCGCTTCCGGGCCATAGTAACGTCGGCTATGATTTTCGACAGCTTTACAGGGTCAGAAGTTGCAAAAATTTAAATTTTGTTTAAACTTCTGCTAAATATTTGAAATTTCGGAATTTTAAAATTTGCTTTGTTTTGAGAAAATAAGAAATTTTAAGTTTTGCTTGAACATCTACTAAATTCCTGAGAAATTTCAACATTTTACATTTCGTTTAAACAGTTTTTTAAGAATTTGAAATTTTATTTAAATTTCCGCGAAATTTTTAAAATTTTGAATTTTATTCAAATAATTTGACTTAAACATTTTTTATTTAATAAAAAAACTTCCTTTTATAATTGTTCTATAATTAAATTTATTGGTGCAACGATAATTTAAGGATTTAATAATTATAAATTACCAATTTGGATTTATTAATTATAAAGGATAAAGTGTTTTTAATGGAATATTAAACGAAAACCTCTGTGCGACCTGCGATTATACTTACCCAATTGTTTCATACTGATGACAATTTTTAAAACAACGCAAAGGGTTATATTACCTCTCAGATAAAAAACGTATTTACACGTGGCTATTAAAACAGAAAATAAACTTTAAAATAATATTTAATTGATCATGTGTTAAAAGCTTGAAATAGAGAAAATTGCCTCAGAAACATTGTATTTACATGTGGATGTTAAAAGAGAAAAGAAACTTTAAAATAATTAAATAACAACATGCAAAACCCATTTAATGGTGAGAATTATGTCATACATTAAAAAGATACGTTTAAAATGATTTTCCTATGGAGAGTATTCATGCGACGTACAGTGGGACGTTTTGACGATCTAGGTGGACAAAGTTATTTCGTTGAAGTTTAATTAGGTTTTGCTGGTTTTTTTTAATTCATCACTAATAAAATACTCAAACAGTGATAACTATTTGGTTATTTAACAAAATTTTCTTAAAATAAAAATACAGGGTACCCACCAAAGTCCGTTCCAACCCTCTTAACTGCCGAACGACTGCATCTATATTCATAAACGTGGTGTCTAGGTATAGTAAAGATGCGCTACTATATGTTATACGCTACTACATGAGACCGCTTACAGCGCCATCTGTTACAAAATAGCCGCATTAGCGTTCCTATCGCGAAAACAGTTCGAAATATCGGATAAAAGTGAATGACGACACCTTGTGAACACGAATGCTAAATGAATCTCGTTCTGATTATGAATCCCGTTTCCGAGATAGGAATACTAACTCAACTGTTTTGCACTAGGTTGTGCTGGAAACGGTCTCACCTGGTAGCGAATAGCCACTTTACTATACCTAAACACCACTTTTACGACTATAACTTCAACCGTTCGGCAATTAAGAGCGTGGGAAGGATTTTGTATAGGAAGGACTTTTGCGTAGTCATCCTGCGAAATAAATTTTTTAAATAAAATCATAAAAAACTTTAATGTTTTGTGGTACTCTGTAAAACATGTAAACGCTACCAAAATTATTTTCGGTTAAAAAATGCTGTTATGTGAATAAATAACCTATATAAATTGTATTCAATTTGAAAAAAAATTTCTGCATATAGACGGTAATGTATCCGAAATTTTTATGTGTCTCTGTAAAAGAAATACAACTACTACGTACTTTGTTTTCAATCTATTCAATGCTATTGTGTATCTCAATAACCCATAGTAATTTTGTAGAAATTTAACGAAATTTTCTGCTTTTTAGCAACAATATTTCCGCGATCTTTTGTATGGCCCTGTAACAAATGCATATTTTCTACGTTCGTCAAATTACAATTTAATAGAATTGTCATCGGAAAAACATATGTAGGCAAAGTTTCAGCTCAATCAGGTAATTGAAAGTGGTTTAAAATTGTGTTGCAAGATTTGAACTAATCTTTTATGTGGCCCTGTAAAAAAAGGGTAACTACTACGTTCCATAAATTACAATAATATTGCATTGTCATTAGAACTACATATCCTGAGCAAAGTTTCAGCTGAATCAGATTGTTAAAATTGGTTTAAAATTAACTTGCAAGTTTTAATCTAAATTTTTTGTGAAACCCTGTAGAAACAGTATTCTAAACAAACTTCTGCATTCTTTAAATTATAATAATATTGTATTGTCATTCAAATTACACATGTTTTTATTGTTTCGGCTAAATCGAATAATTAAAAGTGGTTTAAATTTGACTAGCAAGATTTGAACTAAACATACAAACATGCACTGCAAGTTAATATGATGCTTTTTATTAATAAAAACTTAATGATTTGCTGACATCAGCAAGAGTTTTTTTAATGTTTCAATACTTTAGGAATGGCACTTTGATTTAAAAAAATGCTTATTGCTGAATAATGCTAAGTAATATGTTAAACGTCAAGATGAAATTTGTAAACAACATCAAGGATCATCCAGAATCACAACCTTAGAAAAAAGCTGTTAATCATGTTTAACATCCCTTATTTTCAAACAAAAATGGGTTAAATATGACCCTGACAAACCTGTGACATATGTTCAGCAAACTCTTGCTTTCAAATAAAACAGAATAGTCACGACGTGCTTTCAAACTTAGAGGAAGCTAGAGAAACTTTTGAAACTCGCTCAAACCAACTGCGCAAATGGCTTCTTTACGGTCATAATTAATCGACACCTCTGATTGTTTTCGACAAAACTTGTACGGATCTCGAAAATACAGACATTCAGCTTCCAGTACACGCGGTTTTGTCAAATTCAGAGATAATCGGAAAAATGAATTTTGTCCACCTAGATCATCAAACCGACCAACTGTGCAACGTCTCATTAGGGATCAGATACTGTAAAAGTAGTGCAGCAAGCAAATTCGTTTACATATGTCATCACGTGATGTAGCATAAATGCAGGTAAATGCATACACAAAATATTTCAATAATTTTGTACGAATTAGTATTCGGTAAATGCATATTGGAAAATTCGTATATACTTTTAAAATAAAATAGACAATTTAAATTTTTAAAATAACATGAAAATATGCATGTTAGTGTAAAAAAGATAAGAATTCATGCATAAACTTGTACCTATTCCTGAAAATATCTGTAACTCGAACAAACCATAAAATATAAATGTAAATGTTCTTCCCAAGCAGGCACTTTTTTAACCTCGAACCCGAAGGAAGAATATTGTCCATGACGTCTTTATAAAAGTCTAAGAGGTAGCGGGGTCATTCCATGTCAAATCAACACAAAAAGTGACATTTTCTACCTGACCTCCTCAGAATTTTATGATATTAAGCTGAACAGTTAGGTTCATAGAGAAATGAATAAATACCCAGCGATAAACCCCTATCTCATTTGGTTTCTGAGATAATTAGCTTTAAAGATGGACAAAAAACGTGAATTTTTGCATTTCATGCAATACAAATTTAGTCATAATTTGTTCCCTAATTGTCACAAGGACTTACTTTTTGTGTCTTTGGGAAGTGTTTGAATTGGGCTTTCATATGGTATATCACATGAACATACTTTTTGAATTTTTAATTTCAAGGTCAAACATTTTGACCTTTGACCTTTCATATCTCAAAATCGGACATTTTAATTTTTTTGAAAAAAATTGTCATTTCTCTTACACTTGTTTACTATAATATCTGAGCATATTATTTTGGGACAGCCATGGGATCCTGAATTATAAATTAAAATGTAAAGTGCTGTTTTAATTTTCCATACAAAAGTTGCAAATCTAGATGACTAACGTATAAATTGTAAAGAATAACTTATATGTGCAAGTAAGTACTAATGAATAAAAATCTTTTTTTATTATAAAGTTCACAAAATAAATTTTTTCTTTTCTTTTATTGTGGTGGTGGTGGTGGTGGGTGAGGGGGTGAGGGGGGTGGGGGGTTAAGCTATGGAGTAAGAAAATCTATGTATCTTAGCAAACAATTTTCTGTGTCATTCCACATTAAATCAACACAGACAACCTAACTTTTTTGTTTCAATGAAATTTGAGGTATACTTAATAGTATCATGGTTTGATTAAAAATTTAAAATTAGATGTCTGGGGTTACAGGATACAAACTTACAAGGAAGGTCTCCATTAGTGCATACTCAGAAAAATCTGAAAGAAATTACAGAATATTCTTCTCATGAGGATATATATGTTTAGAATTTTTTTTGACGGAACCTCGAAATAACGTCCATAAAAAAATGATGAAAATTTTGCTTATTTGGCAATTTATCACATATTTGACTTTAATATTGTTAGTGTTGCAGACAACCAAGAGAATAGTATTGTTGCCATTCAATTTATTCAATATCAAATTGTACGAGGAGAGATTTCGTAATTGAACAGTTACTTTTAAAATACACTTAAAACTTATCCAGCCAGTGAAACAGTGTAAAATTAAATAACTTCTGCAACACGCAACTAGTATATATTATATACGCTAATAGAAAAAACTATAGATTCATCGTTTAAGAGGCTACTTCAGTCAAATGAAAAGACCCGTTCGCTAATGCTAATCCTATGGAGGAAATTTATAACGATATCTCGGTTGCATTTCAATATTTTAAAATGATTTTTTTTGCATTGGATAGCTGAGATCGATCTGTATGCAGGCCGTTTTTTACTTGTTCGATTTTGATTACAGATTTTTTTTTTTTTTATGAGCATGCTTTCTGTTTCGAAACCGGTTCCGAAAATGAAAGCGTCCTCATTAAAAATATCTGTAAACAAAATTGAAAAATTACAAAACGGCCTTTATACAGATCGATCTCAGCTATCCAATGCAAAAAAAAAAATCATTTAAAAATATTGAAATGCAACCGAGATATCGTTATAAATTTCTTCCATAGGATTAGCATTAGCGAATGGGTCTTTTCACTTGACTGAAGTAGCCTCTTAACTAGCAATTTAAAAATGCATTAAAATTGCTTGCATTTGTCGAGAGAAAATGTTGCTTATCAAATCACGTGACCTGTTCGTCTTTTCGTCCCAAATATTTGAAAGTATTTCTCTTTTTTACAGGCTTTCTACAGGGATTCCGCTGCTAAATTTGATTGGTCTTTTATAATGTGCATGAGTAGTTTCATTAGCATTTTTTTTTCAAAATATTCCGAGTTTGCACTCTAAGGAGACTTATTACAGACTATTATTACTATCAAATAAATAACTTCTTTTAACACAGTACACTATGTCTTATCTGTTTCTATTCTGGCTAGTTAAATTTCAAGTAGCTGAATCTGAACATTACCGAGTGCAAGCTGGATAAAGAATAAAACACAACTCTTGCTGACTTCTTTCTGCTGAGCTTGTGACTCAGCTGTAACCAGAGTTTCCGATGATAACTTGCTCAGTTGCTTTTCAATGATAAATTATGAAATGTAATTTGTGCACACAAAATTGTAATTTTAGTTTTTCAGTTATATTATAAGTCTTTAATTAGAATCTGTATGATAATTTAAAGATCAAATAATCATATCATATGATGATATTACTTCCACTATCACACGATTACCAAATGACTTGTAGTGAGCACATTTCTATTATTTTTTAATTATACTATACTATTTAGTATTTCAAATGTTATTAAAATATGAAGAAAGCAGGTTGAATTGTTACATATTGTGCATTGATTTCATACAGAATTATAACATTGAATACATAAAATTATAAATATGCATTTCTTGCAAGTCTACTTCAATGTTTGAATGCTCGTATTACAGGTATGCAGAGAATTATAGAAATGTTTTGATGCATTGCGGAACTCCATAGCCTTTCCATTTTGCGGGTTAAAAACTTTATCCCCTTTGGGGGGGGAGAGGGGCTGAATTATACCATGTTTTTAATATAAGAGGAAAAATGTATTAAGACATCTAAAGTTGGACTTATAACTACTGGATAACTTTATGGATAAACTATATTTTTTACTTGAAATACAGCAAATGTGACAGCCTGAGACTCATCTTAACCCCCAATCCCAAGAAAATAATCATGTTTGTAGAATTTAAAATAAAAAAGATTGTCAGTAATATATATATATATATGTAAATATGAAAGAATAAAAAATAAGTAAATAAAAATAAACCCCTTTTTAACAGATAAAATCTTTTTTAAATTCAAAATTTAAATTTTTAAATCAGGAAACCCAACTTATTTTTCATAAGACTCTTAAAGCAAATAAATAAAAATATGTTCTTCATCATAAAAATCATTTTTTGAAATCTCATTTTTTGAAATATTACTAAATTACAGGGAAATAATACAATTTTTTTAATTACACAAGATAGGATAAATACAATTATTAAAATAACATTTGAAACACAATACTAGGTGTGGCGGTTCATAATTATTAATTTTATTATTGAAAAAACGTGGTTAATTTGGTAGAAAGGCAAAAAATGTTTCACTCAAAACATATTTGTCATCTCTCTGACAAGTTGTGTATGCCCTCCCAGAAAAACCATGCATCTTTTAAAGTGATCTAATCATCAAGCCATTTTTTAGATTTCCGTAATTGTGGAAGCGTTCAATGAAAACAAGTGGCAGTTGGAAGGGGCGAAGTTTAATGAGTACAGCAGGTAGAGTAAGAGTTCCCAGACAAGTATAGAAATAGTGTCTATGCCGCTTTATTTGTGTGTGAGGGGTTTGTCATGCCTTAAAATTACTTTTTCGTGTCTTTTAGCCAAATCTGGTTAAGTATCGATCAATGCTTGAAGCAAATTGATCAATCGGTAATTGTAGCGAATGGTACTAACTGATTAACTACCGGACTACCGATTAACTTTAAAAGATAATGGTGTACGACATCCTTCTCATCCCTTCTTTCTAAAACAATTCGGTCTTGCGGTCAAATGTTGATGGTTGTCCTGTGCCAACCATTAATATTGGGTTGAGACGTTGTTACCACAAGTATACGACGGCTTTCACACTAATTTTTCTTTTGATTTAACATTAAAAGCAGTTGTAGTCGCACATACTCTTTATTTGGCTGGAAACTCGACATGTTCACTACATAAAAAAAATATGACACGAACTCGAGAAAGCTTAAACATCAATGGCATTTTAAAAGTTACTGTCATAGAGCTACAAAATGACATAAGAAGTTAGACTGTGAACAAGCTTTTTTACAACATCATCTCTTTAAAAAATAAAGAATTAATTGCCACACCTGGTACAATGATAACAATTTCATAAATATATAATGATGTTGAAAGTTTAAATGTTTGGAGAATGTACGCTTTGATGAAACACATTTCTTTAGGCGGATAGATATGATAGCATTATGAAAGCAGAAAAAAAAGATTGATCAGAGGGTTTGAATAATAGCACGCAAGCATTTTTTTCCCAAGTATTTGATTATTTCAAGAATTAATTATTTTTTGTAAAGTTTCTCGAAATCAATTTGTTAATTAGTCGAGGAAAAATATCATGATTTTTTTTCAATCAGCTCAAACTAAATGATCTCGATTTTAGACGACCGACCGTGAAAAAAGAAAGCAAATATAGTCTATCAGTCATGGAAAAAACCCACGATTTTTGTCTAATGGTCACAGAAAATATCACAACTTTCATTAATTAATGACTCAAAATTGACCAAATAATCGCAGTAAAATTTAATGAAATCCAATCTTTCAAAAATCCCCTCAAATGTTCACAAAATTTTCAACGGTTTTCTGCCAACAAAAATTTTCATTAATGATTTTCTCTCTTTATCTGCAGTATAACTAAATGCAAGATCACAGATTCTAGACACAATTTTAAAACAAGAAGCCTATCAATTCTTTCTTTATTTCTTAAGTTTAAATTTCAGATTTAAATTTAGGTCTTCAAAAATGCCATTACGTTGATATAACTGATTGACTGAGTCACATTACAAAATATTTTACTGCATTCAGAAACGATTTTAAAATGCAATTATAGCAAAGATATAAAATCTGTACAATTTAGAAATCTACAGAGATCTTTCCCCATCCAAGATGCTACACAGCATATGTCCTGGTCGCATGATCAGCCTAACATGAGAGCCTCGGTGTTTAGTTCTCAAGCAAAATTGGTACTAGTTATAGACCCCGAAGGGATGAAAGGTGAACACCAAATGTGTGAAATTGAGGAAATGTGTTTCAATCGATATGACTTTATAATTCTGTACTTGTTTTCTTCCCTCCGACCAAAAGATATCCCCATCATTGGCTCTTTGATTTAGGAAAAGGATTTAAAAGTTGCTAATGAATTTAGATTCAATGTCTTTCAGGCTTTGAGTAGATGGCAGCAAAGTTGACGACCTTGGCACATATTTCAAAGCAATTTGCAGAGAAGTAAAATCTGTCGATTATAAAAAAAACAGAAGATTGCTGTGCATAATTGGAATTATACATTAACATGTGAAAATTATCAGGTGATAACATTTTTTCCTTTAAAAAATGTTAACACGTCCTGATAGTCCAGCTCGTCATGAACTTTCTTACACTTGTGCGCATGCTTCCACTAGACATTAGAATGTAATTTGTATAAATTGATCCAGTCAGTACAGCGTAAATTAAATGCACGTCGCGACATACTAATGCAGTGCAATAGCAAAGCATACTTTGGAGTGAGTTGAGAATTATCATACGCTTGAAGTTTCTTACTTAAAATTAAAACCGAATATAAATTAGTATAAATATATACTATTTATAGTAATTGTTACATTATGTGGAAATACGTACTTTTTCCCTTCAAATACAATGTAGAACAGTAATATTTTTGTTAAACATTACTGAGGAATTTTACAACACTAAATATGTTCTTATATGTATATACTAGCAGACCCGTCCGTCGTTCGTAAATAATAACTTTAAACAAAACTGAAGTTTGTATGATTTTATATCTTTGAAATTCTTTTAAATGAACCTAATTTCGGAGGCACCCATTGCCTTCCACAGCGTTTAGTGCGTTCCCAACAAACTGCTTTCCGAACGAACCTGTAACCTGGGTCCACGCTACATAAGGCAGCATGTACTGGAAGTGCTCCGCGTGTGCCGGAGACAATCGAAAACCAAGTTGAATAAGCAAAACCTCGTAGTAATCAAGCGCACAGAATCGAAGAAAAAGAATGCACCATGAATGTTAAAAAATGTTGGTAACTGAAGTCTGAGATAAAATTTCATAATACAGAAAGTAGCTGTAGTCGTAATCTAAGTTGAATGAACCAAATCCCATTTAAATGAGGTCCTTAGAATTGGAGGAAAGAATGCGCCCCCAAGTGGTGGAAGATGACCTCTCCCTTTGTAAATTTCATGAATTACTTTTAACATTAACACGATATTTATTAACAATTTTACATTTATTTTCATTTAATTATTATTTAAAAAGAATATAAATTAACTAATCAAAAGAACGCGAATTATTTATTGACAATAATGTTTTTGTTTAATTATTGTCAAGGATGAATGTTAACTGAAATACAAGCTGAATGCGAAAACAGTTTTTTGTTTTCAAACTATGAAAAGAACTTTTTTAAATTAATGAACAACTCTGTGTTTTGGAAAAACTATGGAAAACTTAAGAAAGTGGCGGAATATTGTACTATACAACACTGAAAAAGAGCAAAATATTGGTAGCCGCACCCACATTTAAGTCATTTGAAACATAGGATGAAGACCTGAGTGCCGTAGAAAGGATGAAAACTCATGAATCAGTTGATTATGTCGGATTCACAATCTTAGAACTATCCAAGTTACTAATGTATCAATTCCATTACGGTTTCGAACCCATAAACACGTAACCAGACTTTACATTTTTTAGCTCATCACGCTCACCACTGAGCCACCGAACCCCGTTGTTTCATCTTACTTTTAACTACTTATTTTGATATATATATTTTCCAAAAAGAATGCAAGTTAGTTTCAGTATTTTAACTAATACATTTCAGTGACTTATGAAGTAAAGTTTTATTTTCTTAAAAAAGTGGTGTGAATTGAATATATTTTAACATGTTAGTTCTTTTAAATTTTATTTTGAATTAGAAAACACTTACTTTTGTAAAATAGTACAGTTAAAGATTCGATTTCTTTTTCTAAGATCAACAGAATTCATTGATTTTCAAATCAAGATCTATTGGATAAGTATAGTTAATATTGCCGTTTTTTATCTTAGTTTTAACTACTTATTTTCAAACAGATTTATTCACTTTTAAATGTAAAACACTTTCTGTAAAAGCACATCTTTAACTGTAATAATTTTTAAACCATCTTTAATTAGACATATATTTTTTATCACAAAAGGAAAATACAAAAAGATTCAACAATTATACTCTTACCTGGCTAAAATTAAACTTTTTCATTGCGAATAACAAACTCTCACACTCAACATCAGTTTTTTACCGATATATAAACAAGACAATTTTGGAAATGAAGTTAAAAATATATATATATTTATATTTCCTTTCTATTAAGTTTACATTATTTGAAAAGATGCTTATTGGATATCGAGGACTGCACATCTCCTTGATTTCATTCGCTACTTATGACATCAGATCCCTTTGTTTTTATTGGTAGATGATTAGGTCACTTTAGTTTATTTTTCTTTTTATTTACATGTAAGTGTTGCTATATTGCTTTTTAACAGTGAAACATCTACTATCTGATATACATCTACCATTCGCTTAAGTGGTTGGGATGTCGTACAATAAGCAAGCATTTCCTTATCGAAGGAAATATCTGTACGAGATCTCCCCTACATGCACGTTTCTTAGCAAGGCAATCTTTTCAATCTATAAGGAGATATTTATCTTACGGTTGCAGACACCCTCCTCTGTAGACAGATAACAAAAGCATGCAATATCCATTCCATGTCTAAAGGCTAAAGAAATCTTAGTGCAATTTTTTAAAGAATGATATTTCCTATTATTGAAAGAAAGCGACAGGTTTTTTGTTTTAAGAAAGATTGTTAATTCACTGTTTTCAAAAATTAAGATCAGAAAAAGAACTCTCCATTTTTTTTTCTTTTAAGTTTTAAAGATATGTGTTTTTTTCCTTTTGAATTAGTATTTAAAGGTTTTTTTGCTGAATTTGAAATCGTCTTTTAACTAAAATACTTTAATGATTGACGAAGTAAAGTTTTATTTTCTAGAAAAGTGGTATAAACTTAATATTTTTTATTAATTACTAACGAAGGAATATATATTGTCAAGTTAATATAAAATTTAGGTTAAAGCTGTGAATTTTCTTAAGAAGATAAAACTTATCTACTCGTTTTGGAGAAAGTATTTGTAATGCGCGAGCTACTGTATTTTTTTCAATTAGAATGAACAAGATCTTACGATAGTTTGAATCTTAAACCAAAAAAGATTAATAGTAATTTAGTTTAACAAATACCAATGAAGACAACTGTATGAAACATAAACTCAGTTTACAAATAAGTTTTAATGTCGGAACTAATTGGACGCTTTTGTTTTCCTAATCATAGATGTTAAAAAAACTTTCTTGGGAAAGTTTTTTACTTTGATTCGAACTGAAGATAAAATACTTTACTAATTTAGGCTATTTTTTCCATGTCTCGTTTCAAAATTATATTTAACTAAAAAAATTATTTATGTTGCATTGTTTTTAACAATTTTTTCTAATCAAAAGAACGTGTATTAGTTTCAACTGATAATAAAGGGTTTATTACCTATTAGCAAAAGAAATTAGTAGCCACACTTACATTTAA
The DNA here is from genome assembly GCA_963932465.1 of Maratus speciosus. Taxonomy (NCBI): domain Eukaryota; kingdom Metazoa; phylum Arthropoda; class Arachnida; order Araneae; family Salticidae; genus Maratus; species Maratus speciosus. Next base: position 48,563,028 of record OZ010798.1, on the reverse strand, counting down.
GTTATTGAAAACATATGATGAACATCTCTGCTGTTGAAAAGATGAAAACTAACATACATACATAGGAATCAACTGATTTATGTTGCACTGGTTGTGATGTATATAACAGATGTGATTATATATTGAAAATGATATATACGATGGTTGTGATGTATCCAAAGTAGATGTCTTTAAACTAAATTATCAAACATATGAGTGAGAGAAAACAGATTACTACGTGACAAAAATCGCCTTTAACAGTGAATTTTGAGTCAGTTTAATTTAGAAAAAGTAAATGGCTAACTTTAATGACATATTTTTAGTTTTGTTGTTAGAAATAATATGTTAAACAAATCACACTGTTTGAAAATATATTTTTTCAACAATTGTTTTTAAATGTCATCACAGATAAAACTAATGAAAGCGAAACTTGTGAAACACAACTTGAATATCGAGAATGACAGAACATGTTTTGAATTAAGTAATGTAGAATGTGCAAACTTTTGAATTCATTCATTCACAGTAACAGAAAGTGTGAAATTTTAAGTTCAGTTTAATAAAGCAAATAAATAAATTGAAAGACACATTTTGAAAGGATTGTTATAAGTTTGTAAAAACTTTTGTTGTTGTAATAAACACTATATTAGACAAAAAAAATTACATACCTTTTTGGTAAGGTTTTTACCCAAGCTTTTGTTGATTGAAGCAAGCAGACTCGTTGAAAAGTAGCATGAAACTGAAAAGTTAACGATAATTTTAGTTAATGTTATGCCGTAGAAGGTACCGCAGAGCATTAAGCTAAATGTCCGGTAAACGGGAACTGCCGAACATGCGACCTTCTTCCACCAGATCCACGACTGAAATGCGCGAGGTCTCACAACTGCAGATGAAGGTCACTGATAACAGATCACGTGACCACTAACAACCAATCAGAAGCGAGCTTTCAGGTGTGACGACATCCTGTTGCAATACCTGTAGACAACTTTTCGCCAGTTTATTGAGAGGGGGCGTGGTGGAATGTTAGGAATGCAGACAGAGTGGCGCCTACCTTCTGCATCATAGTATTTTAGGAAAAAGATATTTTACGTTGATGTAAAAAACATTATTTCTTTAAACTAACTGTTAATATTTTTGAAATAATATACTTTTCTCATACAAGCGAAAAAAGAATGTTTCAGAACATGTCTCTGATCATCATTAAACATAACTTTAAGCATAGTTAACCATCTCAGAGTAGGATTAAACAAATTCGAACATGACTTTGAACATGTTTAAACAATCCGAACTATATTTGAACATATCCAAACATGTTCATTCATAACTTTGGCAGTTTTTAATCTTTCACAATTTAAAAAAAACATATTTATAATTATTTTATTTTAAAAATATTTGTAAAAATATAATTTATAAAATTTATAATTTCTTTAAAGGCTTTAAATTTTTTTTGTTAAAACTTTTTTAACGTTTTAACTTTTTTTGTTAAAAATTTCTTAAATTTTTTTTTGTTGAAACTTTATTCAACTTTTTAACTTTTTGTTAAAACTTTTTTTAACTTTTTGTTGTTAAAAATTTTTTTACTTTTGTTAAATCTTTTTTGGAATTTTTTTTACTTTGTTAAAACTTCTTTTTTACTTTTATAATTTCTTTTTTACAAACTTTTTTTTAAAATTTTGTTAAAACTTTTTTTGTTATAACATTTTTTTTTGTTAAAACTTTTTTCTTAAAACTTTTTTTTATAAAACTTATTTTTTCTTAAAACTTTTTTTACTTTTGTTACAATTTTCTTGTTAAAACTTTTTTTACTTTTGTTAAAACTTTTTTTGTAAAACTTTTTTACTTTGTTAAAACATTTTGTTTTACATTTGTTAAAAAAATTTTCTGTTAAAACTTTTTTTTACAAACTTTTTTTAAATTTTGTTAAAACTTTTTTTTTTTACTTTTGTTAAAACTTTTTCATATTTTTTGTAAAACTTTTTAAAATTTTGTTAAAACATTTTGTTAAAACATTTTTTTTACTTTTGTTAAAACTTTTTTATATTTTTTTTTACTTTTGTTAAAACTTTGTAAAACTTTTTATCATCTTTGTAAACTTTCTATAATTTTTAACACTAATCAATTTTATATATATATATATGTGTGTATATATATATATATATATATATGTGTGTGTGTATATATATATATATATATGTATATATATATACATATATGTATATATATACATATATATATATATATATATATATGTATATATATATACATATATGTATATATATATACATATATGTATATATATACATATATATATATATATATATGTATATACCGGGTGTCCCAAAAAGGACTGACTGATTTTATAATTCAATAACTTCCAAACGGTGACAGATATTAAAAAAATTCTTGCAGGACGGTTATGCATAAAGTCAAAAGTTTTATTACAGTGATTTTCGATTTTAGTTTGAATTACAAACAATAGATGGCGCTGTAAGCAATAGTCGCTAAATACAGGCTCGATTTTTGGTCCTTTCTGTTGTTCCATGAAGAAAAAGGAGATGGAAATGTATTATCCGGGCCACGAAGTACCAAAAATCGAGCCTGAATTTAGCCTCTATTGATCACAGCGCCATCTATTGTTTGTAATTCGAACTAAAATCGAAAATAACTGTAAAAAAACTTTTGACTTTATGCATAACCCTCCTGCAAGAATTTTTTTAATATCTGTCACCGTTTAGAAGTTATTGAATTTTAAAATCAGTCAGTCCTTTTTGGGACACCCAGTATATACATATACGCATACATATATCTATATATACATATATATGAATATACATATATATGAATATACATACATATATATATATATATATATACACATATACATATATATATACATATATATATATATAAATATGTATATACGTATATATATACATATATATATACATACATATACATACATATGTATATTATATATATATATATACATACATATATATACATCATATATATATATACATACATATATTATAATAATATGTCAAATAATATAGATATCTTCATTCAAAAATTAATATATAAATATGGTTTACCAAAAAGCGTTTTTGAGGAATGGAGGCACTATATTCTAAAAGAATTTCAAGGCTTTTACCAAAAAGATTTTGAGGGTGTCTCGGGAGAATCTTACAAAGATTTGATTAAATCAGTAAAAAATCTACAGGATGATTTTATCATTACATATGTGGATAAAGCTAACACCAACTATGCTATAATATGTAAAAAATTATACGGAGATATTCTAAGGGAAACCTACAATAATGAGGGAAATTATCAACTACTAAAAACTACTAAACAAGTTATTGTAAACAGAGTGAAGGCGTTTTATAAAAAAATAAAATCAAAGCAAAATAGTGTGGAATTTCCTTATCTTGTAATGATTCCAAAATTCCATAAAAACCCAATTACTTTTAGAACTGTAACTTGTGGGTTTGGTTCTTACCTGGAATGTGTAAATAAAAAATTGCTGAATATATTACAAAAGATTTTCGATCAGGTTATAAATGAATATTCTTCGATAGTAATAAAAAATAGCTATGAACTTTTAAAAAGTTTAAAAAAGCTGAAAAAAATTACAGGATTATATACATACGATTTCGAGGATTTGTATAATAGCATAAATTTAGATGATTTGAAGTACAGAGTTATGGATTTTTTCAAGAAATCTAAAGAGAAAGATATCAGTATTGAAATATTCACCGATTTATTTCAATTTGTTGTTTACGAAAATTATCTGTATGAAGGGAAACAAATATATAAACAAGTGAGAGGTATTCCAATGGGGGGGAGTTGTAGCTCCATCCTTGCAGATATTTATCTGTTTACATATGAAGCCGGTTTACTGTTGGAAAAAGACTTAAAGATATACAGATATATAGATGATGTTTTGGTGGTTGAGCTGAATAACAATAAAGAAATTTATCAATTTAAATGTTATCCAGACACTTTGAATTTAAAGAGTGCTTCGGATGATCGGGGCAGTGTCAACTACTTGGATGTTAATTTGGAGATTATAAACGGAATTTTAGTACATAGTATTTATGATAAAAGAAATTATTTTGATTTTGATACAATAAAAATATTAAACTTTAATAGTAACGTGCATGTTTCAATTTTTAGAAATATATATTTAAATGGTTTAAATCGTATTGCAAATTTGTGTTCAAATGTTGATAAATTGGTTGGTGAAATTTATAACCTTTACATAAACGCCAGTAAACAAAATTACCCAATACATTTTCTGAATGATTTAACTTTCAATTTTATCAAGAAAAAAAGCTATCGAAATAAAATATTGGAATTGTTCGATGATGGTGATTTATCGATACGTGATTCCTATTGAAAATAGCTTTGCGGTGAGGATATTAACAGACTTCATTTGACGGCTTTCGGGTTAGTTTGTGGTTTTCATTTCTTTCAATTTCTATTTGTTTGGTCTCGGCAAGTGAGGGGGAATGTTGTGCACGTAAAACATGTTTAACTCCGCAGTACAAGTCATAAGCCTTGACCACTTGTCTTCATGTTTAGTTTTTTCTTAGTTACTCTTGGTTTTGTTAATTATTGTTTTAGTTACAGTTTGTTAGATGTTTTTTCGTGTAATAAATTATGTGAATTTGGATTTTTCAATACATACATATATACATATATAAAAGCGCGTTATGTTAGTTCCACATTCCACCACCAGGGAATGCACTCTATTCTTAACAAAAGCATATCTGAACGAAACTCCTCTACGCAATCTTTCCGTAGATACATGGGTCGGGATGGTGGCGGTCTTAAACAGGAATTTAAAACATTTGCTGCAGTAACAAACGGTAAGATTTTAAAAATAATTCTAGCTCCCCCCCCCCTCCTCGAAATATCACACTGCATTCTTTTTTACACTTTTTCTTATGTGTTATAAACTATCTTAAAGTTTCAAACAGATCGAGTGGCGGTCTAAACCAATAATTCAAGATATTTACCGAAATTACTATTCGAAAATAATGGTATGAATACTTGTAAACTTTCTGATGATGAATGAGTTATACTTATTTTATAGCGCTGTTCAAAAACCCCACGCAAATTATTAGATTTCCTAATTTAAGTTAATTCGTGGTTAAAAAAACACGTGTTCCCATTTTAATCGACGCATTTGATAGCAATAAACCGATTAATTAAATAATAATTAATATTTCAGCTTGTAATTAAGATAGGACTTAGAAATAGGTATCAATGAAATCAGCGAGAAATTTGACATCGGGATGCCAAAAAATTTAATATTTAAAAAGTTAAAATTTCGTATTAAAATATGCTATTATGGGAAACCGCAGCGTCGTCATGTCTACCTGCTTTCCAGCCGAATTGAAATCTTTTTTCCTTGTCTTTTCAATTAAAGAAATTAAATTTTTATCGATCGATTTTTAGTGGGTATTTTAACTTATACACATCGCAGAAATGTGGACTTTATACCAAATGAAAGTAGATTTTTTTCTACGGTTGTCTATTCCATTTACAAATTTCTCGGACCAATATTTTCTGATATGCGATTTCGCTTTAAAATGTCCACTTCATTGTTTGACTTAATTTCCTCCGTGGTAACCGTGCATCGGCTGATTTTACTGGCAAACCTTAGGAGAAGCACGGATGATTTGGAGTCCGATTGAACCTGCGTTAAAAAGGTGGATTGGTTAATTTTAGAAGTTAATTAGCCCGTAATTCGGTTAATTACCGACTTTTTCAAAATTTTATGATTTGTTGGTTGATGTGAGGTGTTCAGCTATAAGTGCCCAAAATTTCAAGTCTCTAACATGTATAGTTTCTGAGAACGGGCTCGTGACGGACAGACAGACAGACAGACAAAGGAGTGAGACGAATAGGGTTTCGTCAGATGAACGAAACCCTAAAAAGGAATTAAAAATATTAATTTCCCAAGGAGATATTTTAAGAATAAGAAAACATCAAATGCCCATAGACTTAACATTAGCGAGAAGAATTCAGAAGCTGAGTGACTAGCAGCTTTAAAGCTGGATTGATCAGCATTGAATATCTGATCACCAGACAGTAAAGTTGAGAGTTTCTTTAAAATTATCTACGTCATTTGCAAAAGAATTGGCACACTGTTCAACTGTAATATTTTCTATAGTTTGATAACGTGAAGTAGTTTTTGTTATTTTTTGGCTGACATTGCAAAATTTTATTTTGAACTTATTTAGCCACCTTTTGGAAGTATGAAACCGTATTTTAAATTCAGTATCTTTAAAATGCACCTAGGCCGCAGTCATATACATATTCATTTATTTTGTGTTTTCTGGCTTCTTAAAACTTTTAAAATAAGTTTTTTTTTATTTTCTTCCAATTTTTCTTATAAATTATAATTTTTACTCTTTTTTCTTAGTGGTACAGTTCAAGTAAACTTTTTTTCATATTTTAACTTTGTTTGTATGCTTTTTAAAGTGCATTTGATTTTCCAGAATTCACATTCTGCCAGAAATTTATGGCCTTTTAAAAAAAAATCCAACGATACAGCTTTCCTATTTCTATACTTTAATTCATCACAAGATAATGCACTCAAAAATTACTTTCATCAGAATTTTGCGATGCTTCATTCCACGAGGCACATACATAATCAAGAATTTTTTCAATGTTTTCATTTACATTAATATCTCTTGCACATTCATTTCCTTTTAAAATTTCGACTATGCGATTTTTTAATTGAATTTTCTCATGTGTAACATTTATCAGCCTTATATTCATTTGCAAATATTTTCTTATATAGCATCCAAACAATATTGTATCTGTTCATTCTCAAAACCATTACTTTGAATAAAAACATAAAACAACTTAATTTTCCAATTTGTAAAATAAAATCTTAAAATTTAACTGAAAGTAAAAATAAATATTTGTAACTTGTAAAGTACACAAGAAACAAATTTAATAATTAAAACTTAAGTGTCAGCTTGGCTATAATTTAAAATAGATATTTGAAACTCTCAAAACAGAGAAAATATTTTTTCAATGGTAAAAATAAATAACTGCAGCAACAAAACTATTTCATTGTTTAAATTCATTAAGTACTATGCATTCGAATAATCATTTAACTATGAATTTTCAGATGCATTAAAATAGTTTGTGCTTGATGGGGAAAATACTTAACTGCTATTTGTCCATGCTCTAACTCTCGTAAATGAACTCGGATTGCCTGAAATTTTTATGTGTTATGGACATTTACTATCTCACAACCGCTATTAAAAGTGAAGCATGTAGCATTTATAGTTGGTTTACATAGAAATTGAAAACATTTATTGCATCATGTTTAATGGGAAAAAATAGTTTTGTAAGCATTTTAATTATGTTAGACCTTTTCAAATATAATTAAATTGATAAGAATTTATGAAATAAATTCAAAATGCATTCTCTAAAAAATGCATTCTGTAGAAAATGCATTCTGTAGAAAACACTTATTATTCATGTACAGGGACCCACAAAAGAATTCCATTACATTCTAAAGGGGAAAACTATTTCACAGCGTAATTTAATTATGTTACAATATTTCATAGAATATGATGTGCATACAATTTATCTTTTATTTACAGAGACATACAAAAGATTTTGGATAAAATACTGTATTCAATATACTAACTATTAGCGATATTTGCTAGCAGTACGTTTTCAGTTTTGATATGTGTCTTTAGGTTTAACTAAATTTTTGCATACTATGTGGCGTGTATAAAGGCCATGGATCATTCACAAAGCTACACTAATGAATTCGTAAAGAATACGAAAGAAAGAATTAATCTTTGAGTTAAGATTCTCCTAAACATTATTCTCAAATATGAGATAAAATAGCTGCAATTAAACCGTTATCTAGAAAAAGCAATAGCAATAAATGTAAACCAAAGGTGTATTATAGATACTTATAACATCCCTTACAAAATAATTTTTTTAAATTACTACTGATTAAAACAAATTCTGCATGGAAGATAAATATGTCACTATTTGAATTCAACATAGTTGCTCTTTTCAGGAAATTTTTTAAAAAATATTAACATACGCAATAGTAAGTTTTCAAAACATTTTACAAAAAAATTTTACACTTCCTTGGTGACTATTTTCTTCTTTCGGATTTTTTCAGTAAGAATTACAAATAGGCTGAAAAATGAAAAAAAAAAATATCAGCTTGAATTTTTTATTAGCAAGCATGTTTTAACATGCTATACAAATCAAAAAGGTTTTTTTTTTCCTCGATGACCGTGGAATTTCGGTTTAAAAAAACTTAGTGAGAAATAAATTTACAAATAAATAAATGTTCTTATACATGGACAATATGCGTTTTTAGTGTACTACTATCAGAGAATACTTTTGAATATACATTGCAAAACAACATTCTTTCCACTGGAGGTCTATTTAAATCTAATTTTTGAAAAAATCTACGAGAACATACTTCACAGGCTTTCCTTCTACAGCAGTGGTTCCCAACCTTTTTTGGCCGTGCCCCACCTACGCATTTTTAAAATCCTGATGTTCCCCCCCCCCCTTCCCTTCTATGCCATATAAATCTTATTGTATAAAAAATAAACTTTTATTTTCCCGGAAGAATCTGAAAATAGCATTAACTCTGATAAGTGATTTCACATTCTTTAATTTATCAAAATCATATATATATATTTTATTACAAGTATGTTTTTAATATAACTCTATAAATCAATGAGGTCATGGATCTTCGTCTTTACATCTACAAAAGTTTTATTTAATTTAGTAGCTTACCTCAAATTTAAAAGTGATAAATAGTTTACATTTTTATCTTCGTAAAATTTCTTGAAATCTCTCTCACATTTTGTATTATATCTGATAAAATTCATACACTTTATAATGGATTTTAGTATTTCATTAAGAACAAGTGATTTTTGTTTATTACCGACACTGTATGGGTATCATAATTCACAAGTAACATTTCCGGATTCGGGCTTTTATCCATTTTAACATACTTGCCAACTTCCAACTTAACGTGCATAAAATTTGAGTTAATTTAAACCAAGTTAAATAGATTTCTATCCGGAAAATATTTCAGATGTATTATTAGTTATTTTATTTCTTGTTATTACGTTGAACTTCTTTGATATTTTTTCTTTATGAACATTTCTGGTTCGAAACATGTTTAACCTGGTTTAAATTAACTCACATTTTACGGAAGTTGTCGGAAATTGGCAAGTATGATTTTAAGTAACTTTTTTTATTTCCCCTCATAATATGCTTCTTTGATAGCAGGCTTTCTTTTTCCCATTATTATTATTTGGGCACCATGTTTTCTCCGATTTTAAATTTTAAAATGCATATGTCATGAAGTATGTTTATGCACTGTGTGTGTGATGAGCAGAAGAGCCATACGAAGTTTACTTTCTATCCATTTCTTTCCGTAATGCTCACTGGGATTTATTAATTTCATAAAAATAGTACCTCATTTAGGTAATTCAAAACATTTTTTAGGTTAAACATGTCCAAATAGTCAATTTTAGATATGCCCTACAGAATTTCATATGCAAAAGTTCTTTCATGGGGTATATTGCACTATGAATAGATGTAATTTTTTTAAGTATAAAAAAGAGGTGTGTTTTATTAAACTAGTACCAGAAAAATTACGAAGGTTTTTTCATATATAAAAGGTGTCAAAATATCTACGAAAAATCACATAATTATTCCGGTGTCAGTGTATTTTGAACTTTTAAATGGGGAAAGTTTAGAAAATTAATTTTTATTCAATTATTTTTAAATGTTTTCATCTATTACTTCTATTTTTAGATTACGGCACTACTTTCATTAGAAAAGAAGATGACTGGAATTTTGTTAATAAGCAATCTGAAATTGCCCCCCACCTTAAAAGTCATATTGCCCCCCTGTGGGGCGTACGCCCCACGTTGAGAACCACTGTTCTACAGGATGTCCACTCTCAATGGTGTCCAATGGCTAATTCCTAAACCGTTAGTCATAGACATATAGTTCCAATTACAAAAATGTTTTAAATGAGGTAAAGAAATATTTTAAAAGCAATTACGGTCAATAAAAACAATTCTTAAAAAATTACGATATTTAATTTTTATACGGTCCCCCGGTCCTAAAAGTTATATTTAGTAAAATTTCTCTATTACAATGACGAAAAGTCCCGCTCAAAGACAGAAAAGTCCCGTTCACATAACACTAAAATTGACCGCGTTATGAAACTTTAAAAATGCATGACTTATACCACTTTTCGGCATACGAACACTGATAAGTTCCGCCATGCTTTGAGGGGTCATATACCAAGTGCTTAAATTTATTCGAAGAACTTTTTCCATGTGAATCTGCGATTTGAAAAAAATCTTACAAGCATTGAGTTAATTTTTATTAAGTTTCAGATTGACTAAAATCATTGTATTTTAACATATTTGTATTTTATTTTGTAATGACTTGAGACTGTTTCTTTCATGATTTCTTTTAACAAAAATTACGTTATTTTATTATAAGTTTTTATTTAACTTCAATAAACATGAAATCGTTGATCGTATGTATGTTTTTCCAGTTCAAAATTATACTCGAACTTTAACTCGCTTCAAAATATCCGATCGAGATTAAATTTTACATACTGGCATAAATCCGATGACAATCTAACATGATTTTTGCTGATTACCATTTATACTTATTTTACAGGATAACACAAAAAAATTCGAATAGACTACTGCCAAGAAATTTAAAAACAAGTTTTAGATTAGATAACACAAGATTGCGATGGCTGTGTTTTTTAACTTTTATGTATTTTTTAGCACTAAATCCGAAAATTACCTTAATTTTTAACCATCATGTCAGGATATTTCGCAAATCATGAATTATCAAAGTTAAAAAATAACAAAAATCGGATAATGTAAAATAGAGAAGATGACTGTATTTTTTAACTTTTAATAATTGATTTTTATGCCCTTTTTAGCACAGAATCTGGAAATAACCTTCATTTTTAACCATCACGTTAGAATTTTTTTGCAAATTGTAAATGCCAAAGTTAAAATATAGCGAAAATCTGATACTATAAAACAGATGTAAAACTTTTAATATTTAATTTAATTTAATTCAATAATTTATTCATTTTTTTGGCTTATACTGAGATTCTTACGGCTAAACAGCTTATAGGTCCAATGAGGTGGGGGAAGAGGTTCAGTTTTAACTTTGGAATTTACAATTTGTGAAAAAGTCTGACATGATGGTTAAAACTGTAGGTCATTTACTGATGCAGCGGTAAAAAACAAATAAAAATCAATTATAAAAAGTTAAAAACACGACAATGACTAATGACACGACTATGTTATTCCATTTCACTGCTCATTGTCATCTAAAGATGCATCTGATGATCGTAGTCATGATGATGACAAGAAGGAGGAGGTAGAAAAAATATCTAATGAACAAATGATATTTTACACTCAACAATTAATTCAAGGCACGGAACAAAATAAGTTATTTCCATGAACAACAAATAATGTCCTTATATAAAATTCAAGACCAAATTGTAAAAGAGAAATGTCACAAGCAGCCAACTTTAAAAGGATTTTTCCAAAAAACTAATTCCCAAGCATCTGCATCTGAACCCCAAAACTAAATTTTATTTTTGATCTTGTTCATTTGTAAGTTTTATTATAATTTAAAATTATTACTTAACTTTTTTTTTTGTAAATAAAAATTAATTAAACTTTTACTTAATTGTGTTTTATTGAATTAATTCAACAAATGTGTAATACAGTATTTTTAATATTATTTATGCTAACCAGTATTTCATATTTATGTACATTAGAAAATATTTGTGGTAGTGTTCCGAATTACGGAAAAACCCCTTATCCGGAATGCCTCAGGTCCCAAGGATTCCGGATAACGGATCCTATAAGGATCTATTATCCGGCGTCCCAATATCCGGAACGCTCTAAAAACCGGAACGCTAAACGATCCGGAACTGAAACTTAGTAAAAGCTTTCATTTCATAAAAATTTGCAGTTTTTCTTTTTTTCATATTTTATTGAAGAGTTAACATGCTTTATAAATCGATATTTTAAATATTTTAAACTTTTTCTCATACACCTCAAGGTACCGAAATATCCCATTAATCTCCCCACCCCCCCCCCAAAAAAACGTGGCAAAAAATCGTGAAGTAATCGGAGAGGCCGCTTACAGGGATTAAAAGTGGCCTATCGAAATCTACCGCCTGTTGAAATCCGAAAATGTTTATAACAATAGTCCAAAGCCTGCCCTGATATTCAGATTTTTCTTTTTTTGTTAACCCAGATAATTAAAAAACAGAACTTAAAAGCGCGCTCTCCCTACGATCCCACTTATAAGGCTCCCGTGAAAGATAAGAATTGAATGAACGCAATCATCAGACATAAGTTCTCTTTTTGATCATTTTTATGACTTCGCATTGGCGTAACCTTTAGAAATATGGGAAAACTAACTACATATTCTTAAATTCCATATTTTTCTGTTTAAAACTCTAAAATCCATTATAAAAAATTTTAATTTTAACCTTTTGAAAAAAAATATTTTCGAAACATCACTTAGAATTTGAATGCGTTTTCTGCGATGAAAATCTGTTGGCAAGCTCTGACCTTTGGCGTCATCTAAAGGCGCACCTACAATTCGGCCAATTAGAAGAATGAGAGTAACGTTCGTTTTATCGTTTTCAGCTGCGTCCATCGAGCAGTAGAAAAACAGATATACGGAATCGGATAACACAGAAAGGTGGTACAGCGCTTCCCGCGATTTTTTTTTTTTTCTGAAAGAGATGGGGGGGGGGGGGTGCCTTCGTGGGATTTTTTTTAAATATCAAATTTGTTTACAAAATAGGGGAGGGTGGGTTAATGGAATATTACAGTAATTATGCATTTCTTTATCTCCGCGAATTTGCGGAAATCTACATTTTAAGTGTTGATAATTTTGCCTCTTGTATTTTTCTATCCGCTTTCCATGTGATAAATTCGTAAACAAAACAAAAATAAATAAAAAGTCAACTTTCAATATATTCCCATCCCTCCCTCCCACCCCAATTATTGGATGAAGATGCAGTTCAAGTTTGTTTCAATATAGACAATAATGCTCCACTTAGACATCAGATGACATACAGAGAAACTTGTGTAATGGTGACTAAAGATGCATCTGATGATCGTAGTGATGGTGATGACAAGAATGAGGAGGTAGAAAAAATGTCGAATGAACAAATGATATTTTACGCTCAACAATTAATTCAAGGCTTGGAACAAAGAAGTTATTTCCATGAACAAAAAATAATGTCCTTATATAAAATTCAAGACCAGCTTGTAAAAGAGAAACGTTACAAGCAGCCAACTTTAAAAGGATTTTTCCAAAAAACTAATTGCCAAGCATCTGCATCTGAACCCCAAAACTAAATTTTATTTTTGATCTTGTTCATTTGTAAGTTTTATTATAATTTAAAACTATTTCTTAACTTTTTTTTTGTAAATAAAAATTAATTAAACTTTTCCTTAATTGTGTTTTATTGAATCAATTCAACAAACGTGTAATACAGTATTTTTAATATTATTTATGCTAACCAGTATTTCATATTTATGTACATTAGAAAATATTTGTGGTAATGTTCCGAATTACAGAAAAAACCCCTTATCCGGAATGCCCCAGGTCCCAAGGATTCCGCATAACGGATCTTATACTGTATTCTGTACAAGTCAGTAACTGAAAGTTTGTAATCAGAGACCGCTTGACTCTAATGGAAAAATGCATCAAAACATTTTTTTAATGAGGGGGTGGGGAGGAAAGTTGACTCAATGAAACTGGAATATGAATGCCTTTACTTTTCTTGACTGTATGAATTTTAATGAATTTATTGTTGAGTGGGGGATAAGAAGAAAAATGTCAACATTTTTAAATACTGGAGTAAGTTTTGCTTCACATTTTCAGAAATTCAACGTTAGAAATGAATTTCTATAAGGAATTTAACTTACATCTCACATAGATTGATAAATCCTTCTTATTTGTTGGAATCTTTTAATTACATCATATTGTGAATAAAGATAATAGTGTTAAGCAGGGATGAAAACAGCAAAAATATTTTTAGCACCTATGCAAAAGATTTTCAGATATTCTTGTACAAAATCCCAACGATGAAGTACTTTTATAAGTCTAAAAAAATTAACTATTTCATAGAAAATTATACAGGTTGGTATTTTAAACAGATTGCAAATCAGAGACAATCACGAATATGAATAAAAACATGTAATGTCTGTATTAAAAGAAAATGCACTGTGCAATTATTTGAAGCATATTTCATTAAAGATTCAGAAATCAGAGTGCAAATTATTGAAAAAAAATTTTTTTAATCAACAAGCATAACTTAAAACAATTTCAGAATATATAAATTTTGACAAAATAAAACACATGAATGCACATTAATTTGAAATTTATTTAAAAGTACAATTTCACAAACAACACATTACAATAACATCCAATTAATTATGTGAATAATCTACATTATGGTTATGATAAGTATCAATGGCTTTTACAATTTTTGACTTGCATCTATTGGCAAGAACAAAAGGATGTGCTGCAAAACATTCAGACACACGTTCATCAACATAAACATTCTCCAAAGATGGACATGACTGGATGAGGGAAACAAGACCCTCACATGTCACACGAGAGTCAAAAAAATGAAATCCTCCACATATGATGTGTAATAAACTATGTGGTTGACTGAGGCAGATTGTCTTTAAGTGAGGAAATATAGAATTATTGAAATTTACATTATGATCAATTCTACCTATATTAGATTCGCACAAATAGAGTTCTTTAATATTATGACCATGATTCTGTATTGCTAGAAATGTTCTGGAAGTAATAAGTGTCCATCCCAGATCCAACACCTCTAACTGACTGAAAAAAGAAGCATCATCTTCAAACCAGGTATCATCAACATATGTTTTATTTAAACACAACTCCTTCAAATAGAGCAATTTAGAGAACTGTTTCTTACTGAAATGCCAAAGTTTACAAACGTACAGATCTAAAACTTCAATTTTGGAGTTATCATTAACTTCTACTGATCTAGAATACTCTGAAAAATGACAATATTGAAGCACTAATTTCTTTACACACTGTAAAAACTGGGTGCAGAAATTTATAACTTCGGGAAGAATGTTTGATATACCACAACGTGCCAAAATTAATTCTTCTACATGGGGACAGTTTTGATGCAGTTTCGCACAAAGTTCCTCAAAATTCGATATATAATTTATATAATTTTCAAAATCTAACCTGATGAAGGTTACACAAGATGGCAATCCATTAATGAAAGATTTAGCGACACTGTTCTTTTCTCTATCAGCTGAAAAAATTTTCACATCCACCCTTTTCCACAAAACCGGGCACTTTGTCAACACATTCCATCTTCTGCATACTCTGTAATAAGAAAATGAAATGTAAACAATAAAAATGTCTTTTTGTATATACACTTCATACTGTGATTTGAACTACTAGTAGGTCACAAACCAGAGATATACACAGTATTTATAAGTTTTACATTAAATTCATTAAGATATCTCAGAATGAATATTGAAAACGGGTGTATCAGTGTTTTCAAACATATGTATACAATAATTCAAATGATGGAATTTTTAATAAAGACAGAGAATTTTCTTGGAGAAACATTTATTAATGGGTTTTTTTCTTTTTTATCTCCTTGACAATCTGAAACTCTCTTAATTGAAAATTCCATTTAATACTTATACAGTAGACTCCCTTAAATCCACGAACGCCTAAAATCGTGTATTTTTTCAGATGTAAACAATGAAATCTACATTAAAAAGCAGAAAAACCAACGTTTAAAATGCACAAATAATATATGAAAAGCAGCAAACAGCTGTTTCGAATCTACTAGCGAGATTCTTCTTCAGTGCAAAAGGAACAGCGTGCTAGAAAAAGCAAGGCTGAGCAAAATCATAGACAGAGATGCGCTGGCTTTTATACCCTATGCGGGTGGCGAAGGTGCCGAAACAACCAATGAGAGAGAAGCAGTGGAAACGACTGGGTGGACAAGTAGCGACATCTACCGGAGAAGTAGAGAAAAGAAACCAAAAAAGGGGAATTAAATTAACGCTTTCCAAATACTTGGAAAATCTGGAGTACTAGATAAGTCATTGACTAAAGAGTGAGAATTTTTAATGATATGGTAAGCTTCCCAAAAATCAAGATCCAGGTTAGAAGAACATTTTTGGATAATGATGGCTGAGGAAAAATCGAACCTATGTTGAGAAGACCATGAATGTTGAGCAATGGAAGAACGTTTGAGCTCCTGATTTTTAACATAACCTTCATGCTCTTTTAAACGAAATCTAAGAGCACGTTTAGTCTGACCGATATAAGAAAGACCACACTGACAAGAGATCCGGTAAATGCCCCAATTATCTAGGCGATCAACGGGGTGTTTGAGATTTGAAAAAGGGATTTTATTAACAGGAGAAAAAATAACTTTAAAATCAAACCTTCTAAGGATTTTAGCAACTTGCTGACTGATTTTAGGAAAAAATGGTAATACAACTGAAGTATTAGAGTTGGAATTAGAATGCTTTTCAGAATGGTCGGATTTCATCAATTTCTTATTAGAGGAATAACCACGATCGACAGCAATAGCTTTGAGGTAATTAAGTTCAGCACTAAGTAACTGAGGAATCCGACCATTCTGAAAAGCATTCTAATTCCAACTCTAATACTTCAGTTGTATTACCATTTTTTCCTAAAATCAGTCAGCAAGTTGCTAAAATCCTTAGAAGGTTTGATTTTAAAGTTATTTTTTCTCCTGTTAATAAAATCCCTTTTTCAAATCTCAAACACCCCGTTGATCGCCTAGATAATTGGGGCATTTACCAGATCTCTTGTCAGTGTGGTCTTTCTTATATCGGTCAGACTAAACGTGCTCTTAGATTTCGTTTAAAAGAGCATGAAGGTTATGTTAAAAATCAGGAGCTCAAACGTTCTTCCATTGCTCAACATTCATGGTCTTCTCAACATAGGTTCGATTTTTCCTCAGCCATCATTATCCAAAAATGTTCTTCTAACCTTGATCTTGATTTTTGGGAAGCTTACCATATCATTAAAAATTCTCACTCTTTAGTCAATGACTTATCTAGTACTCCAGATTTTCCAAGTATTTGGGAAAGCGTTAATTTAATTCCCCTTTTTTGGTTTCTTTTCTCTACTTCTCCGGTAGATGTCGCTACTTGTCCACCCAGTCATTTCCACTGCTTCTCTCTCATTGGTTGTTTCGGCGCCTTCGCCACCCGCATAGGGTATAAAAGCCAGCACGTCTCTGTCTATGATTTTGCTCAGCCTTGCTTTTTCTAGCACGCTGTTCCTTTTGCACTGAAGAAGAATCTCGCTAGTAGATTCGAAACAGCTGTTTGCTGCTTTTCATATATTATTTGTGCATTTTAAACGTTGGTTTTTCTGCTTTTTAATATCGTTGCACAAAGGCTTTATTTGCTATTTTTAATGAAATCTACAGTTAAGTTGCAGGAACAAAATTCAAGATGGCGTTGAAATCAGCGACTACCGCAATGTTTTTTTTACTAAATTTTTTGTTAATCATTCTCTTTTGGCTATTACAGCTGATTTATTACTAAATAAATTTACATTACTTTTGATTTTGATATAAATTAGCATATCTATATCAAAAACTCCAGGGTTCGAAATAGAAAAATCCACGAACCGAAATGCTATTTTAAAATTATTGTTCGCGGATTTTTTTTTTTTTAATTATAGACAAATTTATTTCTAAACATACAAAGCAGTATAAGAAAAGCATTCAAGACTAAATAACAATGAAAAAAGTTACTAAAGTTAAAAGTGCAAAGAACGAATAATGACGTATCGATCTTACGATCGCTCTACCACTAGATGGCAGCATAGGACTTTCGGAATCGAATTGAATCAATCGATTTCATCGGTAATAATTTAATATTTTTCTACATTTTTATTTTACATACTTATTTTAATAATTACTTACGTTTTAACTAATAAATTATTTAATATTTTAAAAATTTTAATGTTTTACTTTATTGTAAGCATTGATAATAATTTCCCTTGCTTAACTACCAATCAAATTAATGTTTCAAAAATGTAAACAAATCAATGAACAGAAATCCGCAAAATTCTAAAATCCGCACAACCTCTGGTCCCAAGCTGTGCGGATTTGAGGGAGTCTACTCTATACATAAAAATTTGCTTCACAGGCCAAAAGAATATAACAGTGTTCTCTTATTTTGTAATTAATGTCATACCTATTTTACTACTGTCAACTTCTAACTGATGAAGAAATTATAAAGATTATGTTGGTCAAAAATATATTACAAATACAGGCATGCAACAGTAATAATGCTTTAAAAAAGTGAGAAAATCGACAAAAAGGTACTAAAAAGTGATTAAAATGTGCCAAAAAGAGATGAATAATACATGACATACAGATTTTTTAAATAAAAAATACTTTTCTAAATATGTATTTTCAATAAAAGGTGCTTGCTCATTCTCAGCAAAAGTAATTTTTATAATTATCAATAATGACTGTTTTAAACACACACACACACAAAATTCATTTGAGTACATACTAGAAATAAATTAGGTCTCTCTTTTTTTTGCAGAATCAGAGCGTGATAACTTGAAATTCGATTCCCAAAATTTTGTGTCCAAGCCTGATAACAAAAGTATGCAGTAAAAAAATTTTAATAATATTTTTAAATTATTTCAAGATTAATTTAAATCAAGACACATTTAAATATATCTCCAAACACAGAAATAAGAATTAATCTTAAATATCTTCTTATGACAACATTTTGTTACTTTCATGACCCTGAAACTCTATTTAAAATAGCAGTTTTGTGATAGATATCCAACCACTGCCAGAAATCTACAAAAATCACAATTCTTACTGTTTTATATTATTGTTCACCCAAGTCAAAAATATGTAAGAGTTGTTTTTCCATTAATTCTGCAAAAACGGACTTTAAACAAAAAGCAAGGATAGACAAGATGACTTTTTTATGAATACTAACAGAATCAGATAGATTAGGTACCGACATCAGTACAAATGGTGATAGAACTCAAGATTACTTTATAGAAATGTAGAACCAATTTTGTGGTATGAATATACACAAATCTGAAACAGATAAAAAGCACACTTTTAATCACATTTTGTGACTCAAAATGATTGAGCAACATTTCATAGGCCGAAAAACTTCAGATCACTTTATCAATATTAGTCAGACAAAGTGACTTAAAAAAAAATTTTAAAAAAGTGACAATTTTTTTTAAATCAAAAAAGCGACGTACTAGCATGCATGATTTAAAAAAATCGATAATAAAAGCACTGATTTAAATTTTTAGATTCAGGTAACATATTTATAATTTTCAATAATATTTGTCTGTTTAATATAACCTAAAAAATGTTTTGACCTAAATGTTGTTACCTAAATATTGAAAGCCATTTAACAAATATTTTGATTGAACGTTAGTTGCTAGCTAATATTTAATACCGAATTTATCTTGTTTATGAGGAGTACACTGTGTAAAAGGACGTGACTTAATTGGGAAGAGTTGTTCAGGTCAAACCGCAAATACCTCATTATTTCTTTGACTCTGCCTCACAAGCCATTGTGTTTGGTGAAAAAAGTTTATACCCAGAGTCGTGGAACATAAATTGTTTATTGAAATACTTTTAGAAATAAAAGTTCCATGCATATACAGTAGGTTTGGTTGGTTGGTTGTATTTATGACGGCCAATTATCTGGACTAGGGATATAGGCCCAGGGGAGAGTGCCCTTCGTGGGGGTCTTTTTAAGGGAACCTAACCCGTATTAACGCCCGCATACAGTAGGGAAATAAAAACATCTAATTCGTCTAAAGATACTCCAATGCAGATTCTGCAAATATCGATGAGTCTCTGCTTCTGTGCACCATTTTATGGAAAGATGAATCTTTTTGTTTATGAGGAGTCTCCATGCAGTTGTGAAATTCTCTGATATTTCATTTCTAATGGCAAATGAGCTCAGTCCAGAAGCTTCTCTCAACACATTGTGCTGCTGTCGTTTTCCTGAAGAAAGATTACCAGAAGGAACTGTTCATATTGTTCCATATTCTGCTACTTTTTCATTTTGTTTATTTTCTTCATTTTAGGAGCATGCTCTATGTTCTTCACATTTACTTAGTAGTATACTTTTCTTTTCTAAGAAATGCTATTCAAATTACCTCGAAAAAGAAACAGAAAAGTCCGTAGGTAACAAAAATTGAAAGGTAAATGTAATGTTAGGTTTTATTTGCTCAGTGGTCAAAATGAGTCAATGAAATCAGTCTTTCTAGGTATACATATTTATAGCACTGGTAATACTGTGGGGAAAATTATAATTTTTGTCCTACATATTCCTTATGAATAATTAGGAAAACTCAACAAACAATGTAGAAATAAAACAATATTTAAGAGAAATAAAAGCATTTGAAATTCATTTGCAGAACTGCCCCCGTCTTTCTAGTGTTAAACAGACGAAGATCTCCAAATACTCCCACAATTTATTTTCTAGCTACAATTTTGGTTTGAGACAGGGAGGAAAAATGTGTTGGATCTTGAGCTGAAGACAAATTGAGCTTTGGGCATTTCTTTCATTATAGCCAAAGGTTCATTTACTACAATTATTTTATTATTCTCATCCCCCCACAATTAGTTTAAGATGTTTTACTTGTAGAAGAACACAAAGAAATTCTGTTTAATTGCTTGAAATGTACATAAGAAAAACGTTATGCATTTACAGAGTTTCCAACCAATTTTAAAAACATGTAAGTAATCAAAATGAGGTCACCACCTTGCAATAGACTAATCAAAGATGTACAATTTTTAGAGAGAAACAGATAAAGCTGGTAACTTCTTTAATATTAAGAGTGATATATCATGGATACAAGAATGAAAATGCTTTTGTATAATTAATTAAAATATTGGCATTTCTGCAAAAAAATGAAAGATTTGATAACAGATATTAAAGAGTGGTGCTGAGATGCAATTAAAAATAAAAAGACACTTTTAGCAACAAAATGCCAAAAAAAATATTTTTTTAATACCACAATTTTTTTTAAAAAACAAGACATTTTTATCAAAAATATAGATCATTCATACTATAACATCATTTTAGTTTGTGATCACATAGGGAAGTTTTGAATAAAAAAATATTATCCATTTCAAACATTAAATATCTGCTTGATTCATTGCTTTCATTTATGCACCAGCGTAAGCAACAAGCATCTCTAAAAATAGGAACTATATAGGTTTTCATTTTAATGCATGCATATTAAGTGTAAAAATAGTATTTGATATTTTGCAAGGGTTTTAGAAATAACAATGTAAAATAATAGTAATAATTTGCCATATTATCTGATTTACAAAATGATAATATCTGATTTGTCAAAATGTTAAAGTAGTAAAAAAGGGGTACTTCTTTTATACAGGTGCTTTTTAAAATAGAATTGGCACAACTTGGATTTAAAAGGACAGTTCAACTTTCAAATTTTAAAAGTTAATAAAGTTAAATTAATTGACCCACGTGTAGAAAGAAAATTTTAAACAATTTTTCTCTTTATAGTGTTGTTGTTTACAAAATGAAATATATTTAACTTTTTCAAATTTTAAGTTAGAAATAGATACAAATATTTTACACCATAAGCACGATAATAATAGTACTCACATAACAATATAAGAAATAAAAAAAATACTTTGACAAAGAGTGTTTTATCTAAAATCAAAGTAGAATTACCAATTACAAAATATAATTATTTCATAGAAGTCAAAGATGGCAATTGATGGGGTCGTTTTTATTATAACTTTAATCACTTTATAACTTTAACTTACATCATAAAATTTTTGAATGCATATTTGATTAAAAATAATCAAATTATCTAAATGCTAATAAAGTGTATTAACTTATACAGTGTATATTTTCATAATTGTAAAGAAAAGAAAGAAACATGGAGAGAATAAAAATTGCTTACATGTTTGGAATGTTAAGTTCATAATAATGTAAAAACATTGTTTTGAAACATATCACACCACTTTTTTAAAGGAATGAAAATAAGGGGTAAACTCAGTTTTGAATCAAATGCATATTCTATACAAAAAAAAAAATAAATAAATAAATAACATACAGGAACTCTGAATATAAATCCTGTGTCTAATATTTAAATATAAATCTATAAATAAACTTTACATACCGTGCAATTTGACCCAGATGGTTCTGTTCTAAATAAGCAAAAACTTTCAGAATAATTTCATCGGGCAAGGAATTAATATCCAAAGCATCATCATTTGATTCATTAACCTAGAAGAAGATAAAGATATAAGATTATAAGCGAAATATAGATACATACATGTATTCCGTGTAACTACAACAAAAAGAGAAGAAAAAAAGTAAGACTTGAGAAGATATAAATTCCTATGAAATAAATTTTTGAAAAGTTTAAAATCAGAAACACAACACAGAATATAATATTATTATTATTATTAAAACATTATAGTCAAAAAGTCTTAAAAAATATCTTTCAAGGGTACCTTCTTCAATCTATGATACAATCAAAATATTTTTTATTCAGATAACAGAATCAGCTCCTGGAGTGGGTTAAAGTCTATAGCATGTCCGATTTGACTTGAGATGAATGCATGTGCAAAATTACAATCATTTAAATGTTGAATAATGATATTTTTTACATCTATCCAGATAAAAATGGATTAATGATGTAATGATAATGATAAAGCATGTTTCTTTCAGGCATTTATCTGGCAGAGGAGCAAGGGAAAGAAAAGAGCAAGTCTACAGAGCTTCAAAACAAATTTTCAAGGAGTATAAATATGAAGAAATTCTGTTCTTTAAATTTAAGTATTTACTCCCACCCTAATTCGGAAAAATTTCTCCAGAAGTAAATTGAAAGAAAGAAATACTCATAAGAAATTAAATAAAATTAGTGATTTAAATGTAAAATTTAAAAATATATTAAAAAATCTAAAAAGGAAAAGCTATGGTTCTTTTTTAAAAGGCAGTTTAATAAAATTCAAGCAAAACCTATTGTCAGTTAAAGTTTGATATTTCATTTTAATATTTTTTTTCTTAAGTGTTTGACTGTAATACAAGGATTCCGGAAATTTTTTGTTTCATCTTTACCTTAAGAAATGGCTGAGATACACCATTGTCAATTCCTAGGGTAGCTGAGATGTCGAAACAATATGATTTTTGTCTTGCAATAGCACTCATATTTATTAATCGAGTTTGATGTGACTTAGCATGTGTACAGGACATACACTGCCTTGAGTGAGTTTGTTAGCCTGCTACATCGGCCTCTTGTTTCAAATTGCAATCTCTAATGTAAATGGCTCAATAAACTGGCCTTTGCATCTACCGTATTTTTCGGCCTATAATCCGCACCGGCGTATAATCTGCAGCTGCAATTTTTAGTGCTTATAAAAAAATTTCATCAGATAATCCGCGGATAATACGCCGGACTATACGAGGATTACTCATTGTTTTCAACATTCCAAAGTACTACTAATAAACCACCTCCCTATTTATTTAGTTGCTCTATTTAAATGATAATTGTAATAAAATAATTGAAAAAAAATAATTATAAAATAATTACAAGTTAAAAATACAAATACTTTTTTTTCATTGAATCTTTTATCTAAAATGTAGACTGTCTTGTGAATACAGATAATTCTATAATGATTGCTGTTTTTAAATCATTTTCCGCTTTTATAATAATGTTCAGTTTAAATTCTGTACTGTTAAATAACACGTTTTCTGTTAGACATTATTTATTATATTGCATTGCAATTTTTGAAAGAGATGAGTTGAGAAACGCTTTGTTCTTCATAAAAACATGTTGCCAAAAGGCTAAAAATTTTAACATAAAAATCAGAAGCCACTCCCACTAGCACGTACACGTCATATGTGAACGAATCACGAGCGACTCCGCGGTCGGTCGATAGTAAACAATTGTGTGATAGCTGTTTACATTTTTATTTTGACTGCCGGTAGAAACATTATATCTGACATGAACTTCTGCTTAAAAAAATGTCCGCAGATAATCCGCACCGGTAGATAATCTTCACTTAAAATTTTTGAGGTTTTTTAACAGATAATTCACGGATTATAGGCCGAAAAATACGGTATTACGATCCTGCATAAAATAAATTTAATAAATCTATTTTAAATCCAATAATATTATTAATATGTTAATATAAATTGATGAAGAGTAACACCATTCATAGCCCTTGGAGTGAATTAAAGTCTGTAATGTGTACAATTTGACTTTAGATGGATGTATGTCAGGGCTCGAAACGGAAAAATCCATGAACCGGAACGCTATTTCAAAATTATTGTTGACTGTTTTCTTAAAGTACAGTAAAGTCCTATTTATCCGAGTCCCGCTTAATCGAGTTTCCACTTTAACCGAGTTATTTCCTCCTGATGGACTGATAGCTTCCATTATTATGAAACAGCCATCATAAATGAAGTATTAGGTTAAGATGAAAGAGCAGCCGTAAAAAGTTAGAACTCTGATTTTCTGGTCAGAATGGGAGGAAAATGACCATAATTAAAAAAGGGCCATTTTTTACCCCATTCTGACCAGAAAATCAGAGTTCTAACTTTTTGCGGCACTGCTCTTTCATCTTCACCTAACACTTCATTTATAATGGCTGTTTCATAATAATGGAAGCCATCAGTCCATCAGAAAAAAATGATCCATTCCAAGGGTATAAGTTCAAGTGAAAAAAAATACAATTTCATTCCCCGTTTTCCTTAACAGTAACGGAAATGTACATCAAAATAATATCACTAGTACCACAAAAATGAATGAATTAAGTAAAAATTTATATTTTATCTACTTAGTTGGTGACGATTTGTGTAAATCTGGTTTATACAAGTTTTTTCTTATCCGACATGAGCTTGGTCCATATTAACATGGATAATTGGGACTTTACTGTATAGCAAATTTATGTTTAACTTTAGAAAAACCAATTTTAAAAAATGCATTCAAGATTAAATAATTAGAAAAAAACTTTACAGAGAGCATAGTAAGCTGTATGTATGAAACTGTAATAATATTTTTTATAATTCCAAGAACCAGAACAATGTTTTCCATACTTTCACGAACCGGAACAATATTTGTCACAATTTCATGAACCGGAACATTGTTCCGGTTTGCTCCGGTACATTTTGAGCCCTGATGTATGTGAAAAATTACAATCATTTAAAGATTGAACAATGATATATTTAATATCCTTCCAGATAAACATGAGTTAGTGACGTAATGATGGACAGTGTTTCTATTTATCTTGAAGAAAGGCAAGTAAAAGGAAAGATAGTGCTTCTTCAGAACAAATATATTGTGCCACCAAAGCAATTTTAATGAAATATAATTATTAACTAATTGCATTCTTTAAATAAATGTATACCTCCTTTCTAATTTGGAAAAGGTTCCCCTGATGCAAATTCTCCAACAGAAATATGACATAAGAAATGAAATGAAATTAGCAATATAAATGTGAAATTAAAAAAGTATGAAAAGTTCTAAAAAATTAATAAATTTCGAATAAACTAAAGGGAAACTCATCTTGTAATAGAATGCTATTTTTTGCAACTTGGGATGGTGCATGAATTTTTTGTAGTGCCTGCAGAAATTTTCAGAAAAAAAAATGTACACTTTACCTGTTAATTATGAAACATTTTCCAATCTTATGTATATATAATATACAATTTTGCTTTTAGACATCAAACTATTCTTATACATTTCAATAACACACTAAAATCTAATAAAAACATATTGCATATTCATACATCAGACAATACAAATAATAAATTTTAAACATTCAATGTTACTAGGTTTGCCTGTAGAACAAAATGAAGTGTGTGGAGGGAGAAGAGGGAGGGGGAATAACTTCTTCGTGAGGAGAACAGTTAAATTAAGCCCATTTCTTATTAAGATTTAAAAAATTTCACTCTCAAAGATTTTTTTTCGTATTATTTAATTATGTCATTCAGAGAAAATAAATTATTACATTTCTTTTAAAATCATCATATATAAAAACACTTTACTTAAATATTTGAAAAGGAGAAGTATGGTTCTCCCTTAATAAGCAGTTTAATAAAATTCAAGCAAAAATTAGGGTCAATTAAATTTTGATATTTTATTTTTTAGTGCAATCAGAAATAACAGTCACAATTGTTACAATGATTGTTTTTCGAGAAAGCTTTTAGAATGCATCTTAGGTTAGTTGAAAAGTTAATTCTCTGTCGAAGGGGATTCTCATTAAAATCAATTTAACCCTTTAGTGCGCAGCTTTTCATATATGCAAACAACAGTGTTTTGAATTTAATAGATTTTTTAAAATTCGTATATACCTAATTCAAACCAGAAAATTAAAATAGCAATATCTGATTTAATTAATAATATACATTCCTTATTTAAATAAAGCGAAATTAAGCAATGAAACTTTCTGGTGTAAAGTTAGATTCTCTAAACTACATAATTTCTAGAATGTATTCTATCATGGTTATTAAAGGGTTAAAAGTTTTATAAAATACATAATTATATAAAACAAGGTATTTGGGAACATGCTTATTAAAATATTTACTAATTTGCAATATTTTAGCGTAAAACAGCCACACAACAGTAGTTTTTATTTATATTGCAGATGTGCAACAGAAGAAAAGATTGACGTATTATATGAAAAATGTACCTCTGAATTTTTTCATTCTTTTTCCTGTGTAATAAAACTTTCAGAAAATCGTATATAATTTTTTCGAAACAATATAAAAAATTGCACATTTAAGGGTTAAGGACAGTGATTATTTGATACACTAGAAAAAAAATGCTTGCTATTACAAATATACTTTTTATAACAATATGGTGTCTGTTTCATCAACATTTTCTTGTTTAATTTCAGTTGGCATTTATTATAAAAGTCATAGTGAAGTTAGGCAAATACATGAACAGAGTCATAGATAATTTTCTCAAGAATCAAAATTGAATATTCTGATCAATTAAACATGAAAAGTATTTTTTAATATTTTTTTTTTCAAATGTAATACTCATTAATGCCTTTTACAAAAATAAGAATTCTACTAATACATTTTGTAAACATTTGGTTTTAATTTCGAAAATAGATAGGTTTTAACTTTTTGCTTAATTTTGACAAATTTTGTTAAATGAACAATATCTTTTCACATTGAACTAAAAGCTAAACCAGTAAATATTTGTTGACTGTTTTCTTTTACACAATCAGTTGAAAAATATATCATTTAATCTGAAAACAGCATTTGACTCTTTCAGATTCGACCTTCTACCTCAAAAACAAAATAATCTGCCATATCTGCAAATATTTTTAAAAAGAGAAATATTAATATTTCTTTTGAAAGAATGATAACAGTAAATACTGTTTCTTTTTTCATATCATCTGTATCTGTTTTCACTTCTATGATCTGTTATAGTCATAATGTCAGATGTCTACTGTCAGGCTGGAAGCAGCAGCAACTTTTATAAATAATTTGTACAGTTTGAATTTCATTTTGTAACTTTAATGATATTGTTTCAAAATTTCAGAAAAAAAAATCTTATTGATTTAATTATGGAATGGTGCACATTATGAAACATAGGGTCAATAAACGAAAGAATATTACTGTTTGTGTACTGTACCTGTTCAGGTGGAAGAGCAGACCCACTTGCAGTCATTTCTGCAACAAAGGAATCACTTAATCTTTCTAGTTGTATCACCACTTCTTTATCACAAATGAAATGAGGATTAGATGGATGAAATTTTGTCTTTGGTGAGGACAATTTCAATTTTTTATTTGTCTGAAAAAAAAAAAAAAAAAAAAAAAAGATGATTACTTTAATGTTGTTTCATCCTTATTGATCTTATCTCGTCCAGTCAAATTATGTTAAAAAAGGGCCTAAAGTGGAAAATTCTGGTGTAATTGATTTTAGTGTCTTACTTTATGTTTTCGGGGGTGCTGAACACGAATCTGAAGTTGTATAACAAAATTTCTCTCGGCAAATATGAAAAATCATGAAAAAACCCCACTAAAAATCGCAGATTTTTCGAGTTTTTTGCTTATAACATGCAACGTAAACTTTTTACGCAAAAGATGACCCAATATAAAAACACAGACGAGAAAATTACCTACAATTCATGTTTTTATCATTTTTATTATACGACATACGGCTTCCTCAGAGGCATTGAAAAATCGGCGAAAACCAGTAATTTTGGAAAAACGCAAAACAGATATTCTTACCCTTTCCGTTAATTACACTAAAAGTAAGCATTTCACTGTAAACATTTGCTGATGTACTCACACATTATTAGGTTATATATTAAGGTGATGTAGGTATACTGTGTGACCTCGAAAATCCGGCAACTTCCCCGCCCCCCCCCCCCCCCCCACACACACACACACTTTTTTTACACTTTCAACTTATGGAAAGAGCAAAAATAACAATTATTTTTGAATTAAAAACCGAGGTAAAAAAGATGTATTAGCGGACATCGAGATCGCTTACGCTGTGCTAAATAGAATCCTCGATAACACTGGTAGCAGCTCAGAGGGACGAGGACCTATCAGAAGATAAGTTATCACCGAAAAAATGCATAAATTTGACCGGAAAATTAACAACATCTTCAAAGAAACAAGATTGTATTTCCGAAATCGATATTCATCATTTGTATAAAATCCAAGAAAGAAGATAGTTACTTGACATTGATGCTTGAGAAATTACATGAGAAGAAATGACAGCACTACTTATCAGATTTTTTTTTTAACAAATAAAATATCAATTAAAGCAAGTTTTTTAGACATTCAATTTTCTCTTTTTCTCACGTTAATATCATTTGAATATGTATTAAATAACGAATAAATGTCACTATCAAGAAAATCGTAAGTAGTACTTTTGATATTTTTTTTTCCGAAATCTGTAATTTTTAAAAATCAATTACAAATTTGCAGTAGCTGACATTCACACAAAATAGGCACGAAGGGATGCGAATACACCTATTGTCACCACAGCAAGGGACACTGCACAACTCTGTAGTTATTGTGGATGAAGGCGTAAATTTGCTAGTTATCATGATTTGTCGCTGTAGGGGTGTGCATTCAAATGCATACTTTCTAAAGCTAGGCAAAGGGACAGTTTCACCACTCATTTTTCTTCTGACTGCAAACTTGATCAATCAATTGCTAACAACATATTATTTTTGCATGCCATGGGAGGCTGTGATACTACTAGAGCCTTGTTCGAAGTAGGAAAGATGAGGTTTCTTCGGACTCTCAAGAAATACTCTGCATTAACTAATACCATTGAGGTTTTTATAGACCCTATGGCAAATGCTGATGCAGTTACTGATGCTGGCAATCGTTTTTTGGTCTCATTGAATAAATTTGCTGACAAGGAAGCCATGTCATTAAACAAATTGAGGTATTTATGCTACCTTAGGTCTACATACAAAACATCAATCCATTTGGTGCCCTTACCTCCTACTGAGTCTGCAGCTCAGCAACATTCCTTTAGGGTATATTTTCAAGTTCAACAATGGTTTGGGAATGAAAAAGATCCTGAACAATGGGGTTGGAAAAAAATGAAAGATGGTCTGGAGCCACACTACAGCCACCAGCACCTCAAGCCGTTTTGAAACTCATTTCTTGCAAATGCAAGAAGATATGTCAGAAAAACTGTGGATGCAAAAAAGCAGGCCTCAAGTGCTCCAATATATGTGTAAACTGCGAAAGCAGTTGCAATAACATGCCTCTTACTGAAATCGAGGAAGATGAGGATAATCCGGGATGCCCTGAAGTACTTGAAGGTAAATATGTATAAATAATTCCATTTCACCTTTACTTTTTCACTAATTTTTTTTATTTTTGTGATCAAAATATTTATCTTAATACAGTGGTATAACTACTCAATTTTCAAACAATTAGAAATAAATCATAAATTATTTTTTTAAACGGTGGTTCGTAAAATAATAGGCTAATATATGTTTTCTAAATTGAGATCTAAAAGTAACCTATTCATGACTTGAGTTGTAAAAGAGGGGTGGTAACAAAAGAAAGACGTAAAAATCGTGTTATGATAAAATGTTGCATGAATCATTACTTACTTAATTAATTACAATTAGTTCCACCGTTTTTTAAAATACTACGTGCACCAGTGCTGCTCAGAAGCCTAAGCTTCGACCTTTGGGTGTTTGCAGCCTTCGCCTACTGCTGGGGCAGCAATCTTCTCCCTCTGGACGAAAACTGCTCTTTCGCACCCAGGTTCTTAAATAAATATATTTAATTTTTTTTATTGTTGTTTAGGTGTAGAAGAATTGGAAGGCATGCCTGAAATCATGCAACCTTTTACCAAGAGGGATCGGTTTGACTAATGAGTGTCATTTCAAGTCAATAATCATTTAATAAAAAGTGTTGTATAAAAAAATACTTACCTACCTATTTTATTATACAGTATAACATTAAACACTAACCGATCATTAATAACTTTTTTTTCTTTTTGTTGTATCTATAAAACCTAACGTTTACATTTCACATATCTGTACAGACGTCTAATGATGCATTTTGTATGTTTTCAATAAAGAGGCAGCTGAATACTTCGTGTATTCATCATTGTTTATCTCATAACTATTCAAGGTACAAAAAAATTACTTGCACATAAATTGTAGAGAATTGTATCAATTTCGGAAATACAGTCTTGTTTCTTTGAAGATGATGTTAATTTTCCGGTTTAATGTATGCATTTTTTTGGTGAGATCATATCTTCTGCCAGGTCCTTACCTCGTTCCTCTGAGCTGCTACCAGTGTTATCGAGGTCTCTATTTAGCACAGCATCAGCGATATCGCTGTCAGCTAATGCATTGTTTTTCATCTCGGTTTTCAATTCGAAAATAATTGCTATTTTTACTTTTGCCGTAAGTTGGAAGTGAAAAAAAAGGGAGGGGGGAGATGACTTTGATGCCGGATTTTTTAAGTTGCCGGATCTCTGAATGCCATATTTTCGAGGTCACACAGTATACCTACAACATAAAAATATATAACCTAATAATAAGTGAGTACATTTGCAAATGTTTACAGTGAAATGGTCAGTTTTAGTGTAATGAACGAAAAGGGTAAGAATATCTGTTTTGCTATTTTCCAAAAGTACTGGTTTTTCGCCTTTTTTTCAACGCCTCTACAGAAGCCGTATATCGTACCAAAAAAATGATAAGAACATGAATTGTAGGTAATTTTCTCATCTCTATTTTAATATATGGTCACCTTTTGCGTAAAAAGCTTACTTTGCAAGTTATAAGCCAAAAACCAAAAAAATCTTCGATTTTTAGTGGCTTTTTTCACGATTTTTCATATTTGCCGAGAGAAATTTTGTTGGACAACTTCAGATTCGTATTCAGCACCCCAGAAAACATAAAGTAAGACATTAAAAACAATTACACCAGAATTTTCCACTTCAAACTCTAATTTGACTGGACTAATCATGCAATTCAAGATATTCATGTTCAGCACATTAACATTTTTAGTTATGCCATTGAGTAATAGAGAATGCACAAAAGTGATTACCCAAAATCTTATAAATTTAAATATGGAATGGTGCAACTTATGTTACATAAAGACAATAAATGAAAGAATTTTACTGTTTATGTACTGTACCTGTTCTGGTGGAACAGCAGACCCACTTGCAGTCATTTCTGCAACAACGGATTCACTTAATCTTTCTAGTTGTATCACCACTTCTTTATTAAAATTGAAATTAAGATTAGATGGGTGTGATGCTGTTTCTGGTGACAATGTCAGTTTTTTCTTTGTCTGAAAAAAATACAAAAAAAGATCATTGTTTTAATGTTGTTTCACCCATAGAAATGCAGAAATTTAGAACTGAATCGAAGCATGCAGCATCTCTAGATGATTTTTCAACTCTAAATTCAACCAGTAATTGCCAACCAATTGCAGAAAAAAAAACAAAAAATCTGATGTTCAAATAACTGAATCTTTATTTAAAAGATAAAAGAATATTTAACAGACAGACTGGTACATTTCATGTTAAAAAACATATACATACAAAATGCAGCAGGTATGAATTGATTAGTAATAATGTCTACTAATTAATGCTATATTTAAATTTTGCTTAGGAGGTCATCTACATTCAGAAAGTGCAACAAATTAAAAAAAAATTAAATACTAACAAATAATTTTGAAATTATATTTGGATTACTTGATATTTTTTTTTTTTATCGAATGGAAAGGCATATAGACAAGTACTTTAGAAATCATGCATATTTAAAGTTTGGAATTTCTACTATTAATTTCACTTTCAATCATTAAAAAACTGATTGCAATGTGGATAGTTTCTTTAATCATAACTCAAAGCTACTTGGCAGACTGAGCTGCAATTTCGAATGTGGGTATCTGAGGTTTCTAGAAATCAATTTATGTTCAACACATTCATATGTTAAGATTCATTGGTTTTTTCGATAAATAATTTTCGAAAAAAATATTGAATGAGTTTGTATGTTGCGAAAATCCTGCCTACAGGAACAGGTAGATTCCAAAGTTAAGTACTAATTTCACAAACAAAAAATAAATCAAGATTTAGTAGAGATCAGTTTAACAATTTTATCTGGCCGCTTTTGACAAGTTTTTTATTTCATTTTTCTGTAAGAGCTGATATTATCAGAATCAAGTTAATACAATAATTCTTTCTTCATCCACCCCCCCCCCCCTTTTTTTTTGGCTATAACAGTTAGGCTTGTCAAAAACTTGTCAATATAAAAGTTGTAGATAAGATTAAAAAGATTTATAATAAATGTAAACGGAATTGATATCTTGTAAATTGACGAAGTTACGAATTTTTTTTTCTTAAATCCTATTTTTTTTCGCCCCTTTGAGCCCATTTTTAATTATATCAAAAATCTGTTACACATAATTTTAGCTCTTATTTTACAAATAATAATAACTTTAAAATCATTTGATATGTATTATAATTAAGAAGTAATGGAGTTTTTTCCGTTTTCACAAAACCCCTCCATATTTCTATCCCTTTGGTCCAATTTTGGCAATTAACGAACTTGATCGAATTTTTCTGCCCCTTTATTTTATGTATCAGTTTGCAAGAGATTTTTGCATAATTATGGAGGTTATCATGTCCATAAAAAAGTGATATATATAAAGTTTGGAACTGGAGGTGATTTTGGATTCTAGGGGTCATGATTGGCATAGATCTTAAAAATTCCAACATAGGGGAGAATGTTAGTATTTCTTTCGAAATCTGCCTAGAAATACAGTAAATTGGGCTGAGAAGCATAATATTCAAAGATTTAGGCCCCTTGTTTACAGAGAATTTATTTTCAAAGGCAAATTTATTCGGCATTTTCGTGTTCAGCAACTTAATTTTTTAGTTATGTGATTGAGTAAAGCAGAATACAAAAACCCTTAG
This sequence comes from Maratus speciosus, assembly GCA_963932465.1. Taxonomy (NCBI): domain Eukaryota; kingdom Metazoa; phylum Arthropoda; class Arachnida; order Araneae; family Salticidae; genus Maratus; species Maratus speciosus. The sequence goes on along the minus strand of OZ010798.1, from coordinate 48,529,476 downwards.
CACAGAAAACAGAATAGAAACAAATCAGTTTATCAAGCTTTTTGAAAAAAAAAAAAAAAATCTACATCAATGTTGTGAATATACAACAAAGCTTAAAATAAGTTTTTGATATCTAAATGACAAAGGGTTTTAAAGGAATGAAAAATAGACCCAGTGTGAAGTATAATACAGTCAGTACTGGATATATGTTCCCCCGCTTATAACGTCACTTTTCATAAGTCCAGATTGACTGAATAGGTATTATGTGTTAAAATACACTACCTGTATGGTCAGTTTCTAATGGCTACTATTGGATATACGGCCACCTTGTATCGCCCTTTTTATTTTAAAATATATTGTAGTTTTAAGCTTTTTCCTACCTCTTTTTAGAGTGTAAAGGGCCGAATAGATGTATCTTCAACTGTCAGCCTCTTCGTATTGGTCATGCAGTGCTTTTCATTTTTAATAGCTTTAGAAAGAAGTAAGTGAACATTCTGAAAGAGGAACTTCATTTCTTCTAGTCAATATTCCCCTTTTCCATAATTTAATCTCCCGTGCTTTTGTTAAAAAGCACAAGTACGAACTTCCGTATGGTAAAGAAAGGCCAGTTGACATTTGTATAGCTTTAGAATGAGAGGGAGAACTTTTCTCTTTTAAACGGAGCCTTAGCGATCATGATAATATTGTAAACCATTTGACTAGATGCGATGCGCTTCGACACTTGGGGTGGGAGGGGCTCTCCTCTTGCGGGCTGCAAGTGATAGAAGAACCCCTTCCCTGTCAGTAAGAGTTTCCAAAGCTCTGGGGATTTCTCCCTCAACGGTCAAATTAGATACGGTTTCTTGGGAAACATGCCATCACCCCTTACAACCAAATGAGAATTTTCCTCCGTGCAGAGAAAAGGAAAAATCACATGTTTTTACATTTTTGTATTTTTCATTACTTTTCATTGCATGTTAAGTGTTCATTCATTTGTTTATTGTTGTTTGTAAATACAACAGGTCAGCAAAACGAAAAACTTGACAATTGCGGAAAAAAGAAATAGATAGAAAACTTTGAAAAATCAAATGTATCAAAAGCAGCTTTCGCGAAGACACATGGAATAGAAAGAACAACATTGAATAACATCTTAAGAGTCCAAATCTTGTTACGCAGAAGACGTGACCAGTCAAAAGAGAAAGCGACAACATGTTTCAATATTTGAGAAAGATCTTTTTACTTGGATATAATATGCCAGATCACAGAATGTTGCAATACATGGATTATCGTAAAAGAAAAGTCTTTGAAAATTGCTGTTGAACTAGGAAAACCGAATTTTAAAGCCAGCTAAGTGTGGTTACAAAGGTTTAACTTATGGCATTACTTTTCACAGATATGTGGTGAAGCAGCTAATGTTTTGATAATGTACAGGAAAAAGAATCAAAGAAACCAGTGTTAACTTGTTACACTTAGGTACAAATCGTGTGATGTTTATAATTTTGATCAATGTGGGCTGTTTTTGCATGTTTTGCCGAATAAAACTGTTACTTTTAAGAACAAATATATAGTGGGGGGGGGGGGGTAAGGAAAGCAATGAAAGATTAACTGTTTTATTAGAAGTGAATATGGATGGCTCAGAGATATCGACTCCATTAGTTAATGGTAAATTTATAAAGCCTCGTTGTTTGAAAAATTGAAAACCTTTGCCTGTATCTTACGATGCAAATCGAAAGGTCTGGATGACAACAAGCATTTGGGAAATAGTAATTCGACGTTTTGGTAGAATTTGGACAGACAAAAAAAAAAGTGGCTATAATCACAGACAACTGTACTACCCATTGCATGATTCCCAATTTAAATTCGATTGAACCTGTTTTCTTGCACGCAAATTGAAGTAGTATGGCACAATCCTTTGATCAAGGGATTGTTCAAAATTTTAAGATAAATTATCGATATCCGTTTCTGAAAAACTTCACTGCTGCAATTGATCAAAAAAAGAAGTTCTGCGTATCTGTGTCAGATGTCATGTAGACAAAAGTTGGAATATGGTATTAAAGAAAACCATTAAAAATTGTTTTAAACATCCTTAGATTCCAGAATCTGAAGAATTATTGTTCAAAGACGATGACAATGGTGATGATGATGATCAGAGTTGTAGTGGTAAACAAAAACATAGGGCATACGCTATAGTCATGAACGTCATACCTAGAGTACACGCTATAGCTTTACTTGAGAAACAGAGAATATACCGAGCTTCTTTAATAAAACGAAGAAGGTATACGGCTTATACCCTCCATTACATCTCTGGTGATGATGTGCTACTATTTGAAGTTGCACGAAAACTATGAAATGCAGTTTGAACAGAACAAGATGAACTTACATATGAGTTGTTGATAATGAGATCGCTACTAATGGACTTTACATATAGTAGGAGAGCTGTTGAACATTTTTGAGTAGGTATTTGAGGCACCCTGAAAATTTAGGCAGCACTTCTTTTGTAATGCCTGAATACAAAATCGAATGTCTGGCTGAAGGATCGCGGCCCAAAACCTGTGCCAGACATGTGTCAAGTGCCATTTTTTGACACTACCCCAAAAAAAGTATTTGAGACACGCTGAGATTGAAACAGAATAATATTTATACTTAGAAAAAAATATTTTGAAAATGACAGACACTTTAGTCGGCCCAAAAACTGTGCCAGACACATGTCAAGTGCCATTTTTTGACTACCCAAAAAAGGTATTTGAGGCACGCTGAGATTGAGGCACAATAATATTTATGCTTAGAAAAAAATATTTTGAAAATGACAGACACTTTAGTCGGCACAAAAACTGTGCCAGACACGTGTCAAGTGCCATTTTTTGTCTGGCACAGGTTTTGGGCCACGATCCTTCAGCCAGACATTCGATTTTGTATTCAGGCATTACAAAAGAAGTGTTGCACAAATTTTCAGGGTGCCTCAAATACCTTCCCTAAAATGTTTAACAGCTCTTGGACTAATACGAGTGGCAACAGTCACGCCTTTGCGGGTATGTAACTCCCGAAAAAGACTGCTTATTGATCGAAAGGGAAGCTGTGTTAAAATGTTCTTGTTGCCTATCATATCAGTATTTTTCTTCTAGATAACAGCAACAGACTTGGCATGGGTGAAGTCCATTGTGAAGCTTCTATACTGGAAATCATTTAGGAAGTTTTAAACATAAACAGTGATGGAAATGATGAAAATGACAGTGAATCTGAAGCTGAACCGACAATGCAACAGAAGTTCTCAAAGCACTAAATATCAGCAGATATTTTTTTTACCAACCCCAAAGGTACAGTATAGCATTTTAGAAGTGTTCATGAATAAGAAAAAAGTAGTTTTAACATCTACGATAAAAAGCAAACAAACTTGCATGAAAGATTGTTTTTACTACAACGAGTATACTCATCAGTTCGAAAATTGAAGTGTAAAGCAATTCTTTTTTATACCTCTTATTTTATAAATTACATCTTCATAGCTTCTTTGTATGGTATTTTGTAATATAACCAAACTATTAATAATATTTTATTGTCTAAAGTAAAATACCAGTCCACACTGTATATAAGGTCACACCGCTTATAAGGTCATATTTTTCGGGACCGAATGGGTGACCATATAACCGATACTGACTATAATAGTTATTTATATGTGACAGCTACTAGTAAATAGGTCTTATCAAACAGCTACTAATCAGAATAAATAATTAAGCTCACATCAAGACATGATAAACTAAACTTGAACTTGTTTTTTAAATAAGTTAAGTAAACCTAGTCTCAGGTGGTGTTATTGGATATAGCAGTTCAGCTATCCTAAAATTTACACCATTGTTGAATTCTCTCTAAAATTAATTGATAGTTTCTAATTTTTGCTGCTAGCTTGTTCAAGCAGGTTATGTTTGATTGATTGATTTCTAAGTCATGATTACAAGAATTCTCAGATCTGATTTCTTGAAAAAACAAACAAACACAAAAGGTAGGCTTAAATTAACTCTGCATTTTGCATACTAAAGTATGTACAAAAGGATCTCTGATACAATGAAAGTTCAACATCTACTAAGTTAAGGTACTTTTCTAGTATAGGAAGGAAGGGAAAGGGCTTGGGGAGATAGAGAAAATGGTTTGGCAAGAAAAGGAAAATTTTCATTCATATTTTTTAGCAACCTAGTCACTGTTTCATATACACAAACAATTTTTTTTTTCAATATTTATACAATATATTAAATATAAACAAGCCATTTATCGATTTTTATACACAGACAAAAGTAAATTATATGTAAAAAACAATAATATATATAGTAAAATTCCGATTGTAAGACCCAGTTCCACTTTTAATCAATTTTTATTTTATTGTCCACTCCAAAATATGAGTATAACCCCCACCCCCCTCTTTCACAAACGTTTTTGTGGGAAAAAAATTGATTTAAAGGTATAAGAGAGAGAATTTTGAATATTTTGACCATTTTTGATGGATTTCTACCTTAGTGAAATCCCCCCCACCCCACCCCTCTGCATGAAATCTCTCCGCTTCTCTTCTCTGATCTGCCTCCCCTTCCTCAGCACAAAAAGTTTAAAATTGTGGAAATCTGAATTCTTTTGTTCTATTTGTTGCCCGCTAGTAATAACAAGTAAATAATCAATTATTTAAATTACACCCCTTCCTCTAAAAGTTCTTTTTTCTCCTCTGACCCCTTCGCCTCCCCCACGCAGCAAAATTTAAAATCCTTAAATTTAATTTATAAAAAAATTCTGCACTATTCCTTATTTTGTAGTAAGGTGATTGATCTAAACTCTCATTTATATAATCTCATACAAGTATTATTCAACTGAAATCTCCATCCTCTTCGAAATTTTTTCTCCATCTGTTCTTCCCAAATGGTGGGGGGAGGAGGGATTTCTAAATACACGGAAGGAAAACAAAAGATTTTTTTTAGCTGTTCTAATCCCGGAATTTTATGTATATTTTATGATTAAATAAAGCCCCAAAAAAGGTTAAAAACTATATTTTTTAAATACAGAGTGTGTTGAGTGAAGAGGGGGGGGGGGGGATGAAAAGAAAGAAAAACATTTTTGGGGGTGACGTGTGAAATAATTTGGGTAGTTAATTTAAATATTTTTATGACAAAATCACAAATCGAACAGAAATTAAAAAAACAGATCTTAAACTGCATGAGATGCAGGGGGATGGAATCATGATATGAGGATCAGCATATATATATATATATATTTTTTTTTTTTTTTTTTTTTTACAAATCGAAAAGCTGCCAAAATATGGAAAATTCTCACCCCAGTATTCACCTTAATTACTTCTAAATTAATAATAAAAACAGGTTTTAAAATAATTTTTTTTAAATCTCAATTATAACCCCCACCCCCTAAATTTAACTGCTTTTGGTTTTGAAATATGGGGGCTTACAATCGAGATTTTACAGTAATAAAAATATACACATTATACGAGTAAAAACAAGCATAAAAGTTCATCATGTTTTTGTAACTGTTTACATCATTTGGCAACAAATCTTACTTTTAAAAGCCTAAAATGCACCAAGCTTTTTTTAAAATGACAAGGCGCCTATATTGGAAAAGTACCCAAATTAATTTAGAGGGGTAAACTGAAATTTCAATACTGTAGAAGATCTGTATAACACAATTCAACATAATGCAATTCACTCTATGTATAACACACAGCTTCTCAGATGTAAATAAAGAATTTTGCAGTTAAGAAGCACCTGTTTCCCCACATTGCAACAATTTTTTCTCATTAGATGATTAAATTTAATATATTAGTTCATCTCCTTAATTCACAGCTTTTTGATGAAAAAAATGGCGATAGATTTTTGGTCAACGGGATAACTAACTAGTTACAGTTTATCTATATAATGCAAAATTCTACATAACACACAGCCTCCTGTTTTATATTTGTGTTATAAACAATATTGTATTGAAATTTAAAACAAATAATAAGATTTAATTTTAATAATACAATTTTCTTATGGCCTTACTTACAATTTTATTATGGCCATACAATATTTAAAAAATATATAAGGATTTTTTTAAAACTGACACATGACTTTTTTTGATTTACATTTCCTCATTGACTGAATCACAATTTTGTGATTAGCGAGACAGGCACACTTGTAAAATTATAAGTAAAGTGCAAACAATGCAAAATATTTAATAACGGAACAATAATTCGAGGCCACAAAACTCACTTCGTTGATACTTTTTGAATTTTATTTACTTATCTTCATTAAGATACATTAATAGACAAATATGCTATAATTAATTCAGATATAGTAAAGATCATGTAATCAAACTGTTTTTTTTTTAAATAATTTATCACTGCCATGAATTTCATTTTCAGACATAGAAAAATAGAAAGAGAGAAAGAACTTATTTTTGCACCAAACTTTTTGACAATATCATAAAGTTATTTTTGTAAATGCACACACACACAAAAAGAGAAATTTCATAATACTAATAAACTTTTATTTCATTTTTAGATAAAAATAGCACTACTTTTAGATTATATAAAATCATATATTCTTAGAATTAAAAAAAAATTCCTTAATACCTGAAATAATTTTGGTCATTCAAAAATTTAAATTATTTGTATGTTATTCAACTTCTGTAGAATATAAATAAGTCATAAAATTTCATGAAAAAGTCCAGATCACACACAAAAAAAAATTACTTTTTGTATTTTTTAACCCTTTTAGGTCCGATTTTTTTTCAAGTTTGAGAACAAAATTACTGATACTTTAATAATGTTAATTTTAGCTATCCAAGTACTGAAGTTTAAAGTTTATCTCATTATCTGAAATCTAAAGAATGTACTTATTTTAGGTGCTACTCAATTCATATTTATATGATAATAGGTTAAGGAAGAGTTTTTGCAGATGTTTGGAAAATATCGTATTACAACAGGGTTTAACAAATATTACATTTTTCTAATTTTTTTGTGTTTTATCACACGTGATTCGTTCAGAAAACTAACTTATATTTTAAATTTAAAGCGTGAAATATATGCGTAAAATAAAGGAATTGCCATCAGTGCAGAGAGAATTAAGCAAATTTTTATTATTATTACTAAATGTCACAACATAAATGAAGTCACAATAAGAAATAGATAGCCATATACTATCACTACTATATGTAGATAGTAACAAAAGTAATTGTTAAGACAAAATAATACTTGATGACAAGACATGTATTATTATTAGTACATCAGACCTGAAAGGGTTAATATTGAAAAAAGCTTATAAATTTTGATAAGGAATAGCTATACTAAAAATATTGTCACAAGGATTTAGAGGATGTTAGATCACCTTTTAAAAATTAGCTAATCCATTAAGAAAATGATTTCAACAAAATACAAGGTGGCCATAATTAAACTGATGGTACTCAGAGTGTACTGTAGCGCGATCTAATTGTGAGAATGGCACCAAATTTTGTAGGAAGATTAAACAAGATGGGGGACGAAGGATTCCGCGAAAAAAAAAATTAGTTCCAAAAATCACCGCCAGGCGAATATGTGGCGCAGGGTATTCGAAAAAGATAGTTTCAAAAAAGAAGAATCAATACTGAAATAAAATTACCGTTTATTTGGCACATCCAACTCAGGTTCGATGTGGCCGCTGTTTTTGTGGACCACATATTACATTCTATAACATGTCTGCAGGAATCTCCCGTACAGTTCGCGATATGTTATCCTTCAATGTAGCCAGGTCCTGGACACTCCGTGATAGACCTTGGACTTTAGGTAACTCCATAGCCAAAAGTCGCAGGGAGTAAGATCAGGAAACCGAGGTGGCCATGCAGTTGGAAAACAGCGGCTAATGACTCTTTCTGTTGTGAATTTCTGTCATAGCAGCTGCTGTACTCGCAAATCAATATGTGGAGGGGCTCCATCTTTCATGAAAATGATTTTCACCAGGCACTGTCTTTGCTGAAGTTCCAGAATAACAAAGTTGTTTAGCATTTGTCGATATTTGTCTCCGGTAACAGAAAAAGTTACAGGTCCTGTCAGAATAATATTCTCATAGAAGAATGGACCTATGATCCTATTTGCTGTGAAACCACACCAAACAGTTATCTTTGGTGAATGCAAAGGAATTTCTTTGAATGCTCCTGGTGACTTGTTATCCCAAATTCGACAGTTCTGGGTATTTACAGTTCCATTCAGGTAAAAGTGGGCCACGTCTCCCCATAAGATTTTCCAGGGCCAAGCATCATCCAACTTCATTCTGGCAAGAAAAGTGAGAGCAAAAGTCAATCGCTTATCGTGGTCGGTGTGACGTAACTCTTGTACATGGCTGATCTTGTACGGATAGAAGTGGATAATCTTCTGTAGGATTTTCCATACTGTACAATAAGGTATATCCAGATTCTGAGCTATTCCATGAGCACTGGAAGTGGTAGCAATATTGGCTGGTGCTCTGTCGACAATCGCCGTTGCCACTTCTTTATTGTATCCTGTGATACGGGTTTTCGTCCTCTGCCTGACTGAACATTTAGAGAACCTGTTTTCTCTAACTCCTCAACCATTGCTTTTAAACCATTAACTGACAAAGGACCATTACCTTTATGCATTTTTTTGTGGTTTCTAAAATCATGAAGAGCAGCTGGCGCATTGCACTGGTTGAGGTAAAAGAATTTGACTAGTAGAGCTCGCTCGACTAAAGAAGGAGACATTATGAAAGATAACTTTCAATGAAATTGCTTCTAACAGTAGCACATTACCTTTTAAAGCCGAACAAGCTGGCATTGGGCCAAAAGTTGTAACGTGAAACTTGAATAAAGAACTTCTTCTTCTGCTGTTGCTTTCTTTGGGGCTCTGTAAGTGAAATTGCAGATAAAGAAACTTTAGCAGTGTTTATGTAAATTTTTAGCTTTTTATAAACTTTTACCATTTTGAGCTTGCATTAAATTGCTAAATTCGTTAAATAAACAGTAATTTTATTTCAGTACTGATTCTTCATTTTTTGAAACTTTCTTTTTCGAATACACAGCCCCACATATTCCCCTGGCGGTTATTTTTGGAACTAATTTTTTTTTCACGGAATCCTTCGTTCTCCATCTTGTTTAATCTTCCTACAAAATTTGGCGCCATTCTCGCAATTAGATCGCACTACAGAACACTTTGAGTGCCGTCAGTTTAATTATGGCCACCTTCTACTAAGAAATTTATGATTTTTTAAAAAGAAAAGAAGTAGTTCAACCAACAGAATAAAATTAATGATAAACTAAACATGAAAAAGTACCTTAACTCCTTCTACCTTCAGATAGTTTCATGAGTCAAAGCTTTATAAACATACTTAAACACTCTTTTTAAATAAATAAGAAATATTTCCCAGATTTATTTCGAATTTGTATGATTTTTCTATCATAAAATTGTTTATTTTTGAGTCTATCTGTTTGTCAGAAATAAATCTTTCTAAAAACAGCTAAAGAAAACTAAATCTAATGCATCTATTGGGTCGATCGGAAAGTCGTGTCATGTTGGGAAAATCAATTCGTACTGGAAAATTCTGCCCGGTAATTATTAGACTGGGAAAATCAATTCGTACCGGAAAATTCTGCCCAGTAATTATTAGACATTAAATATCAGAATCAATGTCTAATAATTAAATGATAGAATTTTCTGGTATAAATTGATTTTCCCAACACGACATGACTTTCCGATCGACACAATAAATGAAATTCAATGTCTCTTGATCTTGAAATAAAATACTTTTTAACTATTTTTTTAACACAATCAAATTGATTGGTAAAGTTATCATATGAAATGAATATTTCCAACTGAGCGAAATATGCTCGCAAGTTGTCAGCCCAGTTAGCTTAAATGGTAGAGCATTGGTCCTGTAAGTCAAGGATCTGGGTTCAATTCCCAGCCTGGTCATTTTTTTGCTCAGTTGAAAATATTCAATTTGTAAAATACTTTTAGTTTATGTTATTTTGTCTTATTAAAATATATCTTTTTCATTTGTATTTTCAACAAAATGATTGAAATGTACTATGTATTTTAATGTATTTAATTAGAGTTCTTTAAATGCATATATTTTTTATGAAAGAGCAAACTATCTTAAATGAATGCAATGTGAATGATGGCAATTTAAAAATTATTTGGTGATTTAGCACTTGTGGCCAATTAACAGTATAATTAACAGAAAATACCCATATTTTATTAGATAAATCCTGCAACAGCTTTTCATTGCAGATATTGGAAATTGTTTACATTATAAACAGATAGTGGGGATTTAAGAGATTCAATTGCAGTGCTGTACAACCTTCTTGCACAGAAGTCTTTGCACTACAATGTTCAAAAGGTAACAATCGAGTTATTTCATAGCAAAATTTCTTTCCTTAAATAAGGCAACTTATTACGTATACAAATAATGGTGGCCCTCCAGTCAGCAATTATTCTACATTAGGTGTTCTAACCCACAGTTGTTGCCTACTCTACTATGTATAAAGTAAACAATTTCTAAGTCAACATATTTACAGAGATTCTTAATACTGTTAAAGCCATCTTCTCAATACTTTTTAACAGTGGGTATAACATCTATGAAGAAGTCTTATATTATTTTTATTTCTAGTTGTTATAACCAAACACTCCACTAGGAAGCTCCAGATAACAACAGGGTGTAAGAAATAATATGCTCAATGATCACTTACAATAAAATATATTATTTAAATAACCATAGCATAATGTATAGAAACCAGGAGTTAATGTATGGTTTTGTCACTTAAAGAAAACAGAAAGAAAAAAACTGAAAAGAACCAAAGAAAAAATGAAAATAAAACAAATCTACCTTCCGTTTTTTATCCATTGAGTTGTCTTAGTGCCACACACAAATGAAGTGAAGAGTATAGTTCAGCTGCCTGGACTGTTCTATATTATTTGGTAATGCCAGTTTAATTTATCGAGGATTTGTATGACTGAAAGAAAAGATTACGTTATTAACTGAGATGAAAAATATTTGAGAGTGGAGATTAGTATGGAGAATGCAAATTATGGTGAATATTTAAATATACTTTAGTTGCATTTCTACTGAAAAAAAAAATTTCCAGTTTTGCGTATGGACTCTGCTAATTAGTTGTTTTCAACTTCAATTCTAAAATAAACTTAATTTTATTAAAGTATATTAATTTAGCTTTATGCTTAAAATCCTAAAACTTTTCTTGTTAAATTCATCAAAACTTAATTACTTTTGTAACAATTAAACGATTCTAAAGAAAGTCACTCAAATGTTACTTTCTCTTAATTTTACCTTTTGATATTTTAAATACTTAAAACTTTAAAGTGAAGTAGAGCACAAAATGGACCACAACATACAATTTTTGTGTTAGAAAACTATGGTTGCAATTTATTTACTGAATGAAAAATACATGTCTCACATGGCTATATTATCATAACTTTAACAATAAGGAAGGTATATTAATGAAATTTTCAACAAACACTTCTAAGTTTTAAACACAGAGAAGAACATTATGAGAAATTCTGCAGAAATCCGTAATTAGTACAGTAAAACTTGATGTAACATGAAGTACATTCTCAAATATAGCACATCGAGTATAGTACTGTTTGGATGTGGATAGTGGCCACTTCTCATGATATCATTACATTTTTTAACCCTGAAATAGGAGCACCTGTCAATTTCATGCCTTTTCAGCAAGAAAAATTTCAGAAGTGTGTCAGAAAGTAGGCAGTTTGAAAGAAAAAAGAAAACAAAAGCAAAAAGAAAATTTGTTTAAGATCTCACCTTTTGGATTTTTGTGAGGTTGATGGTTTTTGAATCAACTGTAAGCCAAGTAAAGTTTGTTCCCTGTAATATCCCATTAATCCGCCTCTCCCAATCAATCCCCTGTCCTTTTTGTATACAAATTTGAAGTTTTCAAAAAATCCAGAGAAAGCACACCTAGCCCCCCCCCCCCCAAAAAAAAAAAAAAAATTCTACCCTGCATGTCCAAATCAAGACCAAGTATTTCTTTTGGCACATCAGAAAGGTGCGTCAATTTGAATTATGACATACTTAAGTGAGTGATGATTCTGTTTCGAATGTCCAAAAAATTAAGCATTCGCTTCAGAAAATTTTAAAAGGTCAGATATCAATATGAAAATTCGGACATAAAAAAATGTTGCGAATTTTGACAAACGGTCTCCAAAAAAATCAATTTTGTCAATCATTTGAAGAAGAAATCGAGAGTTTCATCATAGGATCGCGAAAAAAACCAAATTTCATCAAAAGATCGATGAAAAAACACTAATTACCGTAAAATACAGTTAATCCGCCCCCCCAACCACGACGGAAAATCGTAAAAAAAATGGGAGGGGGCGCTTACACGGTATTAAAATTGTAGTAATGATATCTATGGGTGGTGGGGTGCGGGATGGTAATGGCCGATCGTCACAAAATAAGCATTATTTTAATAAAGTGAGAAAAGAAAAACATTTTGAAAAAAAAAAAATTATATACAAAATAGAAAAACAGTATAACTTCACGATTAACAGCGATTTCAAATTATAGAAAATTCTGGATTTCAAAAGCTTTGAAACTGGAATGCATTTAGATAAATAATAACACTAATATCTGTCATAAGATAAATAACAACACTAATATTTGTCATTAATATGGTAATAGAAAAATAAAAGGAGCTTAATAATTTAAAATAATTAAAAAACACTAAGAAATTGAGTTTGAAAATGTCCTGAAATTTTTTCTAAAACCAGTAACATTGTATGCGGTGTCGCCATCTGTCGTAAATTAGGGACATTAAATGAGAGTTTTTTTTAATCATCATTTCTTATCTATAAAGGCTAAATAAATAATACAAATCACCATAATAACATGAAAAATATTGCAAAAGAAAGTAATTTTTTTAATAAAAAGAATAAGTGTGCTATAATGAGAAATTTAAATCAGACTGACATACAATTAATTTAAAAAAAATACTTTATCACTACATTAACTCATTTTAAATAGTGATATATAAAATAAATATTATGTATATCACCTTCAAATATCAAATTAAATCACCAATTCAATACTTAATAATAATAATAATAAAATAAATAATACAAATAAATCCGATTTCGCGTTATTTTGGCGCCATCTACCATAACTTTTTAGAAAGAAAACCAACACAATATGAAATTCCGAAAGTTACTATAAAAAAGGTTGTACGTTGTTATTATCACTATTATTTTATATATTTAGTAATAATAATTCACAAGGCTAATGGTATGAAAAATATTAATTATACGTATAAATATGAAGTTACATAGCTGTACAGAATGGAAGTACGGATAGGTAGTTCGATGACGGGAATCGGTTTTTAATCGAATCGTAAAACGAATAACTGAACTGCGTTTACGGCTTCCTCTGAGGTTTACGACGATATGACAACAAAAGGTAAGTGCAAACGCTGAAAGGAGATTTGAGCTTTAGGCCTCAACCCCCACCCCCCTTCAAGTTCAAGTTCAAGGAGATTTGAATAAACAGAAATAAATAAATGAAATCAAAGGTAAGTAGAATAATAGACTTAGTTGAAAAGAAAAAGTAAAGAAACGATTGAAATTGATCTTGACGTGCGCACCAAAATTTTTTTTGCGGGGAGGGCGCTTTCTCGGGATTTCTTGAATTTTCCAATTTGTTTACAAAGTGGGAGGGGGGCGCTTAATCGGGAAGGGCGGATTAACGGGATTTTACGGTAATACTTAAAATCTCAAACATAAATACATTGAATTTGTAATTTTAAAAAAAAATTATAATAGGAATTATGAAATTAATATTCGTAAAAAAATGTGAATTGCAACGTAAATTTTTTTATATATTTATATTTATTATGTCCTGTTTTATGCGAATTCTCAATTTCGAATTTTTCTTCCAAGTAGTTTTATAATTAGGATTAAAAAACGTCAAAATGATGGTTTAAGTCTGTGGTTTGCATAAAAGCATAATTTGAAAAAAATATATTTTACTAATTTTATCAAAACATTTGGGTTAGCAATAGTCGAAACATATTAAACGAGTGAGTTGGTTATATTGACAAGAAATAATACATTAATATAAGTGACATAGTCATTCTGCATCATTTCAACAGTCGAGTCTCGAACTTCAATTTGGATTCAACCCCTAAAATATGGTTGTTTTAAAATAATTAATTTCTCAGAAACTAATCGTGCGAATTTCATGAATTTTTTTAATGCTAATTGAAGGGTGTAGAATTTATTGATGGTGTCAAACTTGGGTATTGCTATTGAAAAAAAATCCCCAAAGTTTGGGTTTGTTTTAATATGTAGATGAGACCCTAAGCAAATTTTATATACATCATTTAAGAATAAACTTTGTTTCCAATCGTTTGGTACCAGTAACTTTCTTCTACAATAATTAGTTGCAGAGTTAGTAGGGGGTGTTTACTTTTTTTTCCACGTCGACTGTACATAATGATTAGTGTAATCAAGGTCTCTAGTAGGGTTTTTTTTTTTTTGAATAAAAAAGGGACATGTAACAAATGGCAAACTTTGGCAAGAAAAAAGAATGGCCAATAATTCCAACTAATGCTGCTGAAATACATCAAGCATGTATGGCGAAAGATTTAACCTGAAACGTATTTTAATGAGCAAATAATTCACCAATTAAGATTATCGATTAATTATTTGTTCAGAAACTGGAGGTATATGACGAAAAATTGATAGTCAGAAATACGTGTTAAGAGTTCAGAGCACACCAAAATGTAAAAATATACCAATATTTCCATAATTGGGTTTTTATTATTATAAGTAAATAGGCGATTAAGTTACAGCTTATTTCTTAGGGAAGCACAAAACAGAACTGTATACAGGGCCTATCAGAATCAATCGTTCAAATTTGGTGCATAGGTAGAAAATAACAAAATGAAGACAATCTCACATGGAAAGTGTGGGCGCAAATGAGCGTATGGCATTGCAGAGGGCGTTGTTTATTCGTAACTTCTGATCACATCAAAGCTTTTTGACTCGTGCTGCTGGTAAAGAAGGTAACTTTGCGAAAGCAAAATAAACCATTTTTTTAAATAGATTCGCAGATATACATCTAACTTACGGTGTGGCATGGCAATGCAGACGGAAAACTGTACAAATGTTTGCAGATTGTAACTCCCAATCAGCATGAAAGGTTAGCAAGTGTTCATACACCATTAAAAGATATTGCACACAAACCGAAACAAAACAATTTTATTTTGTGAATAAAGCAAAAATATAAATTCTGCACTAAAAATAAAATGTGCCACAAATTAAATTAGTAAAATATACTGTACTTTGTTTGACAATTATGACATGACATAGAAAATGAGGCCTACAGTGTGATTAGTCCTTCTCAATCTTCTAATCAAAATAAAAACAGCTCTAAAAGATATTTTAATTTTTTTAGCTTTAATTCAAACATATAGAAAATTAATTTTGTGGAAGTAAATTTGGTAGCAAATAATAATACACAAGGCTAATGGTATTATGAAAAGTATTAATTATACGTATAAATATGAAGTTACAAAGCTGTACAGAATGGAAGTACCGATCGGTAGTTCGATGATGGGAATCGATTCTTAATCGAATCGTAAAATGAGTACTGAACTGCCTTTACGACTTCTTCTGTGGTTTACGACGATATGAAAACAAAAGGTAAGTGCAAACGCCGAAAGGAGATTTGAATAAACTGAAAGAAATAAATGAAATCAAATGTAAGTAGAATAATAGACTTAGTTGAAAAGAAAAAGTAAAGAAAGGATTGAAATTGATCTTGACGTGCGCACCAAAATTTTTTTGCGGGGAGGGTGCTTTCTCGGATTTCTTGAATTTTCCAATTTGTTTACAAAGTGGGAGGGGGGAGCTTGATCGGGAAGGGCGGATTAACGGGATTTTATGGTACGTCAAAGAATCACTGAAAAAAAAATGCAAATTACGTCAAAAGATCGCTGAAAAAATGCAAATTCTGTCGAAAGATCACTAAAAAATATGAATTACATCAAGGAATTGTGAAAAAAAGCAAATTCTGTCAAAGGATCGTTGAAAAAAAATGAACATTTCATCAAACAATCGAAAAACAAAGTGCGAATTTCATGAAAAGATTGCAGGAAAAAACACAAATTACGTCAGATCTAAAAAAACACAGTCAAAGGATCGCTGAAAAAATACGAATTATGCAAAAGAATCGCAGAAAAAATATAAATTTTGTCAAAGTATCGAGGAAAAAACGTTAATGTTATCAAAGGATTGTGAACAAAACACAAATTTTGTCAAATATTGCAGAAAAAACACAAATTTTGTAAAAGACACAAAAAAATTCAAATTACGTCAAAAGAATGCTCCAAAAATTTTAATTGCTTCAAAAGATTGTTAAAAATCACAAATTATATCAAAAAAAGCAAATGTCAAAGGATCACAGATAAAACAAAAATTTTGTCAAAAGATTGGGGAAAAAACTTGAATTCCATCATAGAATTGCGAAAAAAAGAGCTTTTCATCAAAGCATCACGAAAAAAACCCCGCACATTTGATCAAAGGATCACGAATAAAACGTGAATTTCGTTAAAGGACTGCAAAAAAAAAATGCACATTTCGATATAGAACGGTAAATAAACACGAATTTTGTCAATTGATTGCAGAAAAAACATGATTTTTGTTAAACAATCACTAAAATTCCATCATAGAATTGCGAAAAAAAGAACTTTTCATCAAAGCATCACAGAAAACTCCCCGTACATTTGATCAAAGGATCACTAATAAAACGTGAATTTCGTTAAAGGACTGCAAAAAAATGCACATTTCGATATAGAACGGCAAAAAAAACACGAATTTTGTCAATTGATTGCAGAAAAAACATGATTTTTGTTAAATGATCACGAAAAAAAAAAAAAAAAACCCACAAACTTTGTCAAATATCATGAAAAAAACCACTCAAATTTCCGATAAAAAAAATGCAAATTTCATAAAAAGATTGCGAGAAAAATCCCACGTAAGTGCCCCGTCCGATTATTTTTGAATTTTTCGTCACGTTTGGGTGTCGGGGGGGGGGGGGGGGGGGGGGGAAATTTTAGGATACGTATATTTCTTTGGACGGTCCAAAAAAATAATAATAGCATTCTGTCACTGTAATAACACATTCAGTTTACTAAGTGTATAGTAGAAAAAAATCCAAACAAGGAAAAAATGATAATTTCTGAAAATAGGAGTTATTCTATAGAGCGTTGTTTGTGTATCATTATGTTTCAGTAAAAAGGAATAATTTACCATTTTCAAATAAATTTTAGAAAAAAGCAGGAAGAGATACAAAATAAAATTGGCATTCAAGATTGTCAAGATAGTTTTGGGGTAAAATATCTTTTCACCATTGAAAAAACTTATCAATTTCATAAAAATAAATACTGTAAGCATAATAAAATATAGCAATGAAATAAGCATAACTATTTAAATATACAAATCCAAATGCACATTCATCTCTCTTTGATTTCAATTTTTTGAAACAATAGGGTCAGGTGGGGGAAAGTGGTGGTAATCTAAAAAAATGCACTTTTTTCACAATAAATGTACATATTTTTACTTTTTTTTTTTCAATTAATACGTAATTGGAGTTTGTGACAAATATTTCTATTAAGATTTGTAAATGTGGCAACAAGTTTACTGTTGTTTATCTTCTTTTTTACATATATGTGCAGTGCAGTTTGTTCTTAACACATTGTATTGATAAACTTTGTTCTTGATCCTTTCTCACTCGAAAAAATTAGTATATTTAGATACATTTCAGTAGAAGAACTTCTTAAAACAGATTCATGCATCAAGATAAGAATTATTTTATTATTTCAATTTTTTATGATTTTTTTTTCTGAGGTGGGGGAAAGTGGTGGTATAGTTAGGCTTAGCTCAATGTTGTATGATGATTCAATTTTAGAGTGTAGATGTGATTAATTTTTAAAAATGGGCTGTAATAAAAGAATTAATCTAAAAAAAAAATAGGCTTTATTTATAAATTTTAATCTTAATATGATAATACAATTAATTAAAAGTTATTTTTTACATAGGGTCAGGTGGGGGAAAGTGGGCCCATGGGGTAAAGTGGGGGTATATTGAAAAAACCTATTTTCTCTTTTAAATTAAGATATTTTGTTAATTCTTTTTTAGAGACATATATTGAGATTATGGCAACTATTCTTATTTTAGTTTTAGAAACTGTAAACAAATTTAATGTTTACAAACTATCTTGTTTATGCTCATTGCATACCGTCAAAAAGTTGATCAGCTAAAATAATCGCCCAAGTGATAAAAATTAATACATTATATCACATAAAGCATTTGAATAAGTCACCATTGGGGAACTATTAGACTTTTCTTGCTATTTGGTGGTGAAGATTATATAGAGTTCAGCAATATATGCTACATACTAAGTGAACCTAATTTTGATAGCCATGGACATTATTTCTTTAATTAAATAATATCTGAAAAATATTTTTTTTGTGCATTTGTACATTTAAAAATAATTAAGATACATTTATTTCAGTGTATTTTTTTTTAAAAAACAATATTTACACATTTTTATTTAAATATACACTAATTTTGGAACTACCCCCACTTTCCCCCACCATGGGGTAAAGTGGTGGTATCAAAACATACTCTTTTAAATGTATCACTGTCAGAAAACAATCGAATAAAATTGAGTGGTTATGCTTCATGTTTAATCTATACGAATCCAATGTATAGAAAATGCATCAAAAGTTTCATTAAAATAAATTTAATAGTTTGATTTTAGGGCCTTTTCTAAAAAAAGCTTGATTTTACCACCACTTTCCCCCACCTGACCCTAGTGCATTTGTATATTTCAATAGAATTATTTTTAGAAATTTTAATGTAACTTCAGTTCAGAAATAACAGAATATTCTGATAAAAAATTAATATGTGTTTTTTAAACTGTAGTTCAATAATTGTTTAATTTTTAACTTAGAGAGCAACAAGGAATAAATTGTAAAATTTATTAAATAAATGAAAAAGAAGAAAAAGAAAAAGAAAAAGTAACTTTTTGTAAAATAAGTAAACAAAATGAAATAAAATTTCTGCTTTTGAATTTAAAATCTTAACTCTAAATTTCAATTTTTACAACCATATATATATATATATATGTCACATTAAAGGTTTCCACATTATGGATATCTCATTGTATTTACTATAATTTTGAAGCTATATAGCTTTATCAAGCTTATTTTAATGAAAATAAGATAAAAAAAATAATAATACAAAGATTACAAAATCAGTAGGTATTGTAATTTCCGGCCTATAATCCGCAGATAATCTGTTTAAAAAACCTCAAAATTTTCAAGTGTGGATTATCTGCTGAATTTTTTTTAAGTAGAAGTTCACGTCAGACATCCAATTTTTACCGACAATCATAAAATAAAAATGAAAACAGTTATCACATGATTGTCTGCTATCGACCGTTCACAGAGTTGCTCGTGATTAGTTTACATATGATGTGAATGTGCTAGTGGGAGTGGCTTCCGATTTTTATGCTTTTTGGCAACATGTTTCTATGAAGAACAAAGTGTTTCTCAACTCATCTCTTTTAAAAATTACTATTGTTATCACATTCACAGAGTAAAAGAGATGGAGGGGTAACTAGTGTTAAAATTTTGCTATGTGGTTTTTTCCATGTTAGGTGGCGACACCGTAGATAATAGGCTATCAGTTGATTGCTCTATAATGCTTTTCAATGGGAAAAGCACTGATTTAAAAAAAGATTTTAATAGAAAATCTGAATTTTAAGAAAGTCGTACAAGTTGAAATCTGATTATTTACAGTTTTCTTCATAAGATACATATTTTTTTTAAGGCATTCGGCATTTCGATTGCTTCTTAAGACACTTAAAATCAGAGAACATTCTGACAAAAAAATGAAGGCAGGCCATTTAAAAACATTGAATATCGCGGATTATTCTATGGCGAAGAAATAAATGGATATATGAGTTTTAGAAATTAAAAGTATTATTCAATATTTTCTGGAGTAAGTTTTAATCTCGCATATATTTTATAACCTCTGAATAATTTAATTATTCATAACTTATCTATGCAATTAATAAATGTAGAATTAAAACAAATTTTTATTTTAGTTAAAGAAAACTCATGTAAATTATAGGTCGTTGTCCAGGAACTAATTTTTGCAAAAGTCGTAAGCTATGATTTTAATATAATCTTATTTATAGGGGGGAGGGGAGTAGAGGACCAGAATTTCCAAACCCGGGCCTGCCCCGCCCTGAAAGAGGAATAATTAGGCTCAGACCAGACCGGGCGTGTGGAAAAACTAAAAGTTCGGCCCGGCCCGTTTGTATTTTCGTGGTTCATGACCCGGCCCAGCCCCTGGAAAAAAAAAATAGGACCCAACATAATTTCTACAAAAAATTCAGATTTTTCTTAACATACAGTTAAGATTATTTTCTAGACTATTGCATAAATATTTATAGAAAAATTTAACAGTATAGTTTAAATTACTATATGTTTTCATGCCAGAGCATACAGAATAGTAACATTGCAACATTGATAATCACTTAGACTCACTCCTATGCAAAAATGCATGAATACAAAATTTATTACAATTATATAGATAAAATTCAGTAATACGGTAATAATAGGACTCCATCTTAAATAGGCCATCATCACTATTGCAACACAGAATCATTACTTATCATGGGATATCAATGAATTAATTATGTGTAATAGGATTTAATAGAATAATCGCCATGGCAACCTAGAATCATTACATATCATGGGATATTATTGAATTTATTAAGTATGATAGGATTTAATACAATGAAGAAAACTTTTATTAATATCTTTTTAAGTTTTGATTCAATTTTCATAAAATTTATATTAAATTTCAAACCATTCGGATGCATAATTTTTGCACTGTTATGTGCTGACAGACGGACGGACCAGACGACGACTATAGGTGCTATATAATTACAAATGCACCTAAAAAAGGAGAATTTTTAAAATTTTGAGAATTTTTAAAAGTATTTCTTTGTAGTTTATTAAGCTATATTTCCAAATTTTCCGTTACCAATACTTCAGTAAGGCGAAAAGACATGCTAGCTAATGTACCGTAATTTCGGGTAGATAAGCCGCCCTGGTGTATACGCCGCTACGTCCGAAAATGGTAAAAAAACCCTGAAATTCCATCGTATACGCCGCACCGCCGCATAAGCCGTACTTATTGAAAATGGTGTATGTACTACTATAGATGCCATATTGAAGATTTTCGCGCATTTTTTAAAACCATTTTTAGAATTTTAAATTTAATTCAAATAATGAAAATAAATAAATAAATAATTTTTGCACTGTTATGTGCTGACAGACGGACGGACCAGACGACGACTATAGGTGCTATATAATTACAAATGCACCTAAAAAAGGAGAATTTTTAAAATTTTGAGAATTTTTAAAAGTATTTCTTTGTAGTTTATTAAGCTATATTTCCAAATTTTCCGTTACCAATACTTCAGTAAGGCGAAAAGACATGCTAGCTAATGTACCGTAATTTCGGGTAGATAAGCCGCCCTGGTGTATACGCCGCTACGTCCGAAAATGGTAAAAAAACCCTGAAATTCCATCGTATACGCCGCACCGCCGCATAAGCCGTACTTATTGAAAATGGTGTATGTACTACTATAGATGCCATATTGAAGATTTTCGCGCATTTTTTAAAACCATTTTTAGAATTTTAAATTTAATTCAAATAATGAAAATAAATAAATAAATAATTTTTGCACTGTTATGTGGTGACAGACGGACGGACCAGACGACGACTATAGGTGCTATATTATTACAAATGCACCTAAAAAAGGAGAATTTTTAAAATTTTGAGAATTTTTAAAAGTATTTCTTTGTAGTTTATTAAGCTATATTTCCAAATTTTCCGTTACCAATACTTCAGTAAGGCGAAAAGACATGCTAGCTAATGTACCGTAATTTCGGGTAGATAAGCCGCCCTGGTGTATACGCCGCTACGTCCGAAAATGGTAAAAAAACCCTGAAATTCCATCGTATACGCCGCACCGCCGCATAAGCCGTACTTATTGAAAATGGTGTATGTACTACTATAGATGCCATATTGAAGATTTTCGCGCATTTTTTAAAACCATTTTTAGAATTTTAAATTTAATTCAAATAATGAAAATAAATAAATAAATAATTTTTGCACTGTTATGTGCTGACAGACGGACGGACCAGACGACGACTATAGGTGCTATATAATTACAAATGCACCTAAAAAAGGAGAATTTTTAAAATTTTGAGAATTTTTAAAAGTATTTCTTTGTAGTTTATTAAGCTATATTTCCAAATTTTCCGTTACCAATACTTCAGTAAGGCGAAAAGACATGCTAGCTAATGTACCGTAATTTCGGGTAGATAAGCCGCCCTGGTGTATACGCCGCTACATCCGAAAATGGTAAAAAAAACCTGAAATTCCATCGTATACGCCGCACCGCCGCACTTATTGAAAATGGTGTACGTACTACTATAGACGCCATATTGAAGATTTTCGCGCATTTTTTAAAACCATTTTAAAAACTAGAATTTTAAATTTAATTCAAATAATGAAAATAAATAAATAAATAACTTTTGGTTTGTGAATTTATCCAATTGCATCGCACATTTCAGCCTTGGATCGGCAAGTAGAAATATATTTTATGGAATTCTTAATATAAAACATAACGCTAGTATTACAAATAACACTATTTTTTATTCGAATCCATCAATTAAATAACACAACGTAAAATTCTGAAAATAAGTAATGATAAATAATCATTTTGACAACATGAACTATTGGCAAAAGTTAGGAGAGACATATAAAGAGATTTTTTTTTTTAAATCTCTTCACTACTAACTGTAAACATTAATGTCTATTAACAGAAATTAATTGGTACTCGATTTGATATATTCTGTAAATATTTAAAATAAAATGTTCTAAGAAAGTTTTAAAATAAATAAAAATTAAATACATGCGTTCATTATTGAAAATAAAAAATACAACATTCGCAAACGCGTACACTTAAAGAAAACAAGGGAATCTACTTTCTTTTCTATTAAAACGCCGCGAAAAACGATTCCTTAAATGTGTCAGAAGACTTCACTTTGCATAAGTGCAGTAAAAAGAAATTATTGAGCTGCAAGCAAACAGAAAAAATAATTTAAAAAAAAAAACGAAAAGCAAAACCTGTTTTTTCTTAGCTATTAAAAAAAAAAAAATCTCCATTATTAATTGTCCGATTTTGCTCAAATTTTCAGCAAGTTGCAATAACAGTAAATTAGGCTGTGTAACAAAATTTTATTAAAATATAAAAAGTTACTAGAAAATTACAGCATTCCCCAAAACCCCTAGTTTATGAAAAAGAAAAGAGCCATCTGCAGTTGTTTATTCAACTCTGTGGTGGAGTGCGAAGTTGAACGCTATCAGAATGAGATCATTATCTTTGAGTAATACGTTTTGTTATGCAGAAAGAAACCATGCATAGATTTTTCTTCTTTTTTAATGAAATAAAAAAGAACTTCCCGATATTTTTTTTAATGATTGATATTTCTAATCGGTGAAACATTTTTAATATTGTTTTTCAGATTTTCACTCTATAATATTACATGATTTGATTTTCTTTTTTTCTGGAAAAAATCGTTATTACTTCGTATACGCCGCACCGGCAGATAAGTCGCAAAAGGTAAAATTTAACTTTTAAACACGTATAAGCCGCGGCTTATCTACCCGAAATTACGGTAAATCCAATGGGATACTTTTTTTAAGATATCTCTTTTGCATTTCAATACTTTTTTTTTTTTTTTTTTGCATTGCATTGCATTGCATAGCTGAGGAAAATTTGAAATTGTATATTGTAAATTTTATTTGAAAATTATATAATTATTAAAAACATAAGTAAGATTTATTTAATATATATTTTTTAGAATAAATTTTTTATTTAAACGAGTTCTTTTCCCTATTATTTTCATAACTTAAATGGTATTAATACTTTGATTAATGATTTAAAAAAAAAAAACCTTTTTGTTGTTTTTTGGTAATATTAAATCATCTAAGTCATACCCCCTCCCCCCCCCCCCCCACACACACCTTCACCTTCTCCAGAATACACATTAGGAAAGGGGGGGGGGGGGTGGAGCATGGAACAAACTCAACTTATTTTTGATCTCTCAGGTTTTTTTTTTTTTTTTTTTTTTTTTTTTTTTTTTTTGACGTCATTAGCACAACCTGTTTTGCATCCACAAACAAAGCACTTATACCTCATCCTAATTTATATTATGTAATCTCAATATTAAAAATAAACGAATAAAATAAAATGTTTTTTAATTCTATCATGCAGGTCTTATGCATACAATCCAATGATATTCTGCTAAAAGAGCGGCCTACCACGAATTCCAGCATCCTCATTACTTAGCAAAATATCGTTTATGTTTTCAGCGAGTCATGCGTATTAAGTTTCCCCTCCATCTCTTTTACTCTGTGATCACATTGAAAGTTATAATCACGGAGCTATAGAAGGAGAAACTTCTCTTATGACATCTTCCAGGCAAACTTGACCCTAAAGCTGAAATGGCCGCATCATGGCACTGCGCACATTACCTGCATTACTTTAACACTGTTTTCAATACGAGTGTGTTATTAGTTCAATTATAAATTAATATTTTTACATTATAATAATACGCGGAAATGTTTCGTGTGTGCATGTGACACAGGCTATAGGAATGCCAAAAAATGGACTAAAGAGCTGGGAAATAAACCCATTAAATATTTAACTTCCTCATGGGATGGGAGACATCTTATATTAGACAATGAACTTTCTACCTGCATTTCTGTAAATAAAAGATTGATATATATACATTACAACTAACATTTAGTAAAATTTAAACTCCAAATTTGTAACAAAAATGTTTTATTCTGTTATATATTGAATAAATATTTAATGATATGCGATTTTTTAGTAAAATCTAGAAAAATCAATTGGAATTTGCTGGAGCTGCCATCTGTCGTTCAAAAAAGAAAGTTATTCTCTTATTAAATAATATTCTATTGTTGACTAATTATTTCGTAAATAAAGACAATGTACATTTTCTTATGTAATCTTTATTTAAATGTACACACAGACAGCTTTAATTTATCAAAATACTGTTATTAAATGCAATATAAAAACATCAGCTTATATTTTGATTTCGGGAAAAAAAAATTGTCAAGAAATCTGAGTACACAGTAAAATTGAACATAAAAAAATAGGTGTCTAGGACTTGTTTTAAAAAAGAATTAATATTTTGTGCTCCTTTTAAATAATGCAGCTGAAAAAAAAAAAAAGGTTTTTACTTATTTGCAGTTTGTCAAATTTATTACAAATTGTATTCTTGTTTTCATAGATTTCAAATAAAATGGAAAGGAAAAAAAAAAACCCATCCCAGTATTTATTTATTTTTTTAAGTTAATCTATAAAATATTTCCAAAAATTACTTACCAAATCTAGAACACAATTTTTATATAGATACACCCTTGATTACTTTGAATAACGAAAGTACCATAAAATTTAAAAGAAAGAAATTTATTCTAGATTTGTCTTGAACAAGAATTGATATTTGTTCATTTATAATATGGATGAATAAAAGTTAGTTTTTAGTTATTTGCAGTTTGTCAAATTTATTATGAATATTTAATAAAAAATACTAATTTATAAACTAAATTCTGCGTTGCATGGTTTTTAATAAAATAAAAAATGTAAACAAAAACATTGCAGCATTTAATTTTTTTTTTTTTAAGTTAATCTACAAAATACTTGTGAAAATTACATGCCAAATTCAGGACACAATTTTTATATAGATACTCTTGATTTAAATAAATCTTACTTAAAATAGTCTGGATACAGTAACATTTAGAAGGGAAAAGAATGTATTCTAGACCTATCTTGAACAAAAATTAATATTTTTTGTTCCATTTAAATAACACAGTGGTTAAAAAGGGAGTTACTTTTAGTTTGTAAGATGTATTATGAATAATTTATAAAATTTAAAATAGTTTGTTTGATTTTTATAATAAAAACAAAACAACATTCACATTAGAAAAAAAAAGCTACTTTATATTCAAAAAACGGTTCTCGTTGCTATCTCCAAATAGATGGCACTCCAGTTAATACACGCATCATCCAACTTCTCTCTTGCGGTCAATTCTCAAACACAGAGTTCCCCTACCTTCTATTCTAATACCATGGTTATAATAATATCCGAGAGAAAACGTGCTATTTAACACTGCAGAATTTAAACTGAACATTATTAAAAAGCAAAACATGATTTTAAAACAGCAATTATAGAATTATCTGTATTCACAAGACATTCTACATTTTAGATATAAGATTCAATGAAAAAAATTATTTATATTTTTTAAGTTGTAATTTTCTTTTCAATTATTTTATTACATTACAATTATCATGCTCATTTAAATAGAGCAACTAAATATATAGGGAGGTGGTTTATTATACTCCCTGTAGGAAAAATTGGCTTTTCAAGGACAAACATTCTCTTTTCATTTTCCCTTCATTACCATAGTTACCAACCTAAGATAATGGCCGAGGAGTGATCAACGAAGGGAAAATGAAAAGAGGATGTTTGTCCTTGAAAAGACAATTTTTCCTACAGGGAGTATAGTGGTACTTTGGAATGTTCAAAACAATGAGTGATCCTCGTGTAGTCCGGCATATAATCCGCGGATTATTTGCTGCATTTTTTTTATAAGGGCTAAAAATTGTGGCTGCGGATTATAGGCCAGAAATTACGGTATATATACTGATTTTGCACCAGTAGTATAATGATTTTAACCAACATTTAAAAGTTTTACAAGTAACAATAACAGATAAAGCTGCTAACCTTTAAATAACTGGAAAATAAAATTCTGACTGTTTTGAAGATCCTGATAAACTTTTTGAATATAGCATTCAGAAAGAAAATGAAAGACTTGTAATAATAAATATCATGATGTTATCATAAAATTCATGTTATGAGTATTTGATTGTTATGCTGGAACTTTCAGAAAGAAAAATTTAAATAAAAATATTCAAGAACATTGCATACAAAAAGCAACTGAAATTCTGAAATACTTCAAAATGAATAGCATAAAAATGAGTTAATCTAACCAAGAGTGAAAAAAATGCTAGATTTAGGGCCACGCCAATTGAAAAGAAATTTCTCAACAGACAAAAATGAATAAACAAAGATTAAATTAAAGAAATATAAAATTACAGAAATAAAAAATAACTTTACATAAATTACCTTAAAACGAAATGTTGTTTAAATGATGATCCTAGATGATGAGTAGGCTTAACTCAATTACACAATAACTCAGATCTTTCTCTTATTTATTAATATTTCTCTGCTTTGTAGGGAATTGAAAGAGAAATAAAGTAAATCAAATAAAGAAATATTAATTTAACTTTGAAAATAATACTAATAATAAAAGACACGTGAGCAGATAGAAAATTATGTAACACGATATGGACGCCAGATTACGATTAATTTCCGGATAGACGCGATAATATCAGAAAACATTTCGATTAACGATACTAGTTCGATAGTGAATCAACCTCAATTGAACAAGGATTTTTAATCGATAAATGTTCTGGGTCTGAATTTATTTGACCATTTTGGTGAGTGTTGAGAAATAGGGCGTGGTAAGTTCTCTTAATCAACTTAAAAATTACATTTTAGCTTTACTTTAAAGCTGGGTGATATGCGGACGAATAGGTGAGATTTTGAATACTAAATATGAATTACTTCTGCTCAAAAATGGGACTTTAGGTTGTTAGACTTTAGACTTGTAGTTCAAATCTATAGATTTAGATATTTAAGTCCCCCGTATTTCAATGATGGATGAAATATATTTAATCTGAAAATCTAAAATTACGCATCAAATATTCTATTACAACTGTTCCGGTTTTTTAATAAAGGAAAATTAGAAAATTGTGAATGAGTGTAAAGGTCAGAAATTTCTCTTAAAAGGGTATGAATTCAATTTTCAACCACCTAACCTTAGCTGCTGAATAAATACTTCATGAATAAGTTTCAAACTATTTTTTATTAAACTACTTTAAAAATAAAGAAACGAGCAGTTTTATATGCAGTAAACTATTTTTAATTATTTGTTACACTAATTCTAGACATAGAAGGTTCATTATTCTCAAAATATGTATAGAGTACAATAATAAGTCTTAGCAATACTTTACATTCATGAACGAAGGAAGAAGAATCGATAAATTTAAGAAGATAAAGAAATTTTTTTCTTTATTTAAAATTTTATAAACAACCCCAAGCTGTTTTAATTCACACGCACACACAAATATTAAACAACTACTGCTAGAAAAGCTGGTAAATCTTGTTATATTGAAGACATGACGAAATTGATTTTTTCCGCTTAATCGTTATAATTATAAAATTTCTATAATAAATTATTGTTATATATTAGAAATCATTCTTTTTTCAATAAATCAATCATTTTTATAAAAAAAATAGGAAAACCATTTGATCACATCATAGCAATAATTGTGCATGTTCAGTATATGCTAATGCAGTATAATTTAAATTTTTTTGATTACATCCAGTGTTTATAAAAAAGTGAACAAAATGACAACTGTGGAAAAGAAGTGTAAGTTATAGTGATGCATGAATTTAAAAATAATAATAATAATTTCCTTTCTTACTCGAAACAGATATACATGTACTGAAAATAGATTAATATTAAAATGCATACGTTTGTTTGAAAATATATAAAAGTTTAATAAATTTACTTATGTCATAATTCAAGTTAATTAAGAAACTTCAGTACTTTTCGGTTAGCCGGGTGCCAGTGTTATACATACACACATATATACATGCATGTATATATACATATACGTATACAGTAGACTCCCTCAAATCCACACAGCTTGGGACCAGAGGTTGTCCATATTTTAGAATTTTGCAGATTTCTGGTCATTGATTTGTTTACATTTTTGAAACATTAATTTGATTGGTAGTTAAGCAAGGGAAATTATAATGAATGCTTACAATAAAGTGAAACATTAAAATAAGTAAAATATTAAAATTATTTATTAGTTTAAATGTAAGTAATTATTAAAATAATTATGTAAAATAAAAATTTAGAAAAGTATTAAATTATTACCAATAAAATCGATTTCAAAAGTCCTATGCTGCCATCTAATGGTAAATCGATCATAAGATCGATATGTCATTAAACTATTATCAGTATATATAGCTTATTATGCTCTCTGTAACTTTTTTCATTGTTGTTTAGAATCTTGAATGCTTTTCTTATACTGCTTTGTATATTTAGAAATAAATTTGTCTATAATTAAAAAAAAAAAATCCACGAGCAGCAATTTTAAAATAACATTCCGGTTCGTGGATTTTTCCATTTCGAACCCTGGGATTTTTGATATAGATATGCTAATTTATATCAAAATCAAAAGTAATGTAAATTTATTTAGTAATAAATCAGCTGTAATAGCCAAAAGAGAATGATTAACAAAAAATTTAGTAAAAAAAACATTGGGGTAGTCGCTGATTTCGACGCCATCTTGAATTTTGCTACTGCAACTTAACTGTAAATTTCATTGTTTACATCTGAAAAAATACACGGATTTTAGGCATTCATGAATTTTAGGATGGTGTCTACTGTATATACAATGTATGTATATATACATATATATATGTGCATATATATACAATGTATTTATATATATACAAATATGTATGTATGTATAACACTGTTGCCCAGCTAACATAAAAGTGCCGAAACTACTTTCTTTGGGTTGTGGAGGTGAGAAGGGAAAATATTGAAAGATTAGGGAAACAATTTTTAAATATGATACTTTCTTTGACATTGGTGCTTTTTAGAAAGCATTGGAACAGGTAAGAAATTCTTTCTGTTTGCATATATAATATTAGATAAATGGCTTTTGTAAGTAAATGCATATATAAACTGCAGAAACAGTGAATACATTGCCAGAAACACTTTAGAAAATCTTTCTTGCATTGGCAATTTTTTAAATTTCACCAAGACTTTTATGAAAATGAAGTAACAAAAAACTCTATATTACCTAAAATGTATGTATTTGTACTGAAAATTCTTGACACTTTAGTTTAATAATTTCTAATTCATTGAAAGTGTACTTTTAGTATTTTATTTTCTTACCTCTTGTTAGAGTCTGCCAAATTCAATCATTTATATTTAGTGTGAAGTGTCTGACCATTTAGGTAAGTAAACACTAACAAACTTTTTCTTTAATATTGCTGAAAATATTTTTATTTCATGTGAAATGTATCGGGAACAGCTGCCGTATTCTCCTGGAATTCGCCATCTTGTTTCTTTGTTGGTCCTTTATAACCACTTTATGCTTAATTTTAGAAATGAAACATGAACAACAACAACAAAATTTTAAACACAAAATCAGCACATCAAACATTATTTGTAAAAAAAAAAAAATAGGGGAAGGGGAATTTGTAATTAGCAAACAGTAAATACATAAATTTTAAAACAATAGAGTAAAGCAGATACACTTGAGAATATGTATTTTAAAAATGTAGCCAAAAAAAGAATCGGAGATTAACATTTTAAAAAACAACACAACAAAAAAATAAAATAAATCCAGATGAAGAATTTTAAAATCGGCGATGACCAACAAAGAAACAAGATGTTGGACTCCAGGTGAATACAGTATCTGTTCCATGTATTATATATAAACAAAGCCTTTTAAGAATATTAAATTTAATTTATTAAAGTTAGTTAATTTCTTATTAAATTAAAATTTTAAGAAGTTACTAATTTGTGTAATTATTGAGCAGTAGTAATGCTACCTTTCTTTTCACGTAATTTTCCGACTGTTTTTTTTACCAAATTTTTTCATAATTATCCAAATTTATTAATGTTAGTAAATATAATTATAAAGTGTTTTTCATCATCTACCTCTACAGTTATTATAAATGTGATTGAAGTAGGGATTTATTATATACGGTATTACATCTTTAATCCATACATTTCAATATGTTTATTAGTATATTTTCATTTAAAGGTAATAGATAGCGCATAAATGAATGAATTTCAGAAAATGATTAAGAAAATGAATAAACTACCTAATGTACTACTTTTTTTTTCAATTTTAAAATTGTAAGAACTTTCTAAATTATATATTTAATTAATATTGGTGTCTTTTTTTTTAATATTGTAAAAATTCAGAATGCATTAATATTGTAATAGAATATTTAATATTGTAAAGATTCAGAATTAATGATAATTTTAATTATTTCTGCAAAGAGAAGAATATGGCTGCAAAACATCGCAAACTTGGATTTTTATAATTCTTATTTCTTTTAAGTATTTAATTTGTGACTTAATTCGATATTTTTAGGTGATATAACATTATATATTTCATTTTTTATAATATTAGTATTATGTATCATTTTTCTAAATATGTTAAGGTACTAATAGACTGTGGGCCGATTTTTTAAATCGACAGGTTCGTTTACCAATTATGGCAACTATTTAAACTTCATGCGATCATGTTTTTCATTGATCCCTTGTTTTAAAAATGCAATGTTCACCAACGTAAAGTTGCACATTTGTTTTTTAAATAGCAAAAAATTTGGAACTATATCTAGACACACGGCAGTGTGTCAGCCAAGTTCGCCTGACATAGCCGTGTGTTATTTACATGAACCATTTCAAGCTGTTTTCGTCAAATTTCAATGCTCTACTACTGAAAATCTATGAGACCTACATACTTGTTATACGAAATGTGTAGTAAGGCCACCCTAATTACCTAAAATCCAAAATTTTATAAATAACGCATAATTAGTTTCCGAGATAATGACATTTGAAAATGTCTGATAATCGATAATTTTACCACTGACTGACTGACTGACTGACTCACTCATCAAAAAGATCTCGTATATCTACTGCAGCGACATACTTCAAATTTGGTGCGAAGTTCGTTTACACTATAAAACTAAGGAAAAAAATATAAAAATTGTGAAAATCGATGAATTACCCACCTGGGGGTGCCCATTTTTACTTTAACATTACGTCTATTAGGCGAAATTTTAATTTGCCATAGGAGGGGACGCTGTTCTGTCGCCAAATACCGCCAAGTTTCTCGCCAACATGGCGATATATCGCCAAATTTGGCGACCAAAATTAGTCGCCAAAAGTGACGCTACCTGGGCGATATGTCTAATATTTCGCCAAATTCCCATAGACTTCCATTGTAAACCTATCTACTTACTGGGGGTTTATCTAGGTTTACTTGCTTAGAGAAAATCAACAAATTGAGATATTCTGTCTGTCACAGAGCCTGTTCTCAGAAACTATACTCGTTGGGGACTTGAAATTTTGCATACTTATAGCTGAACACCACACATCATACGACAAATTATAAAATTTTGAAAAAATCGTACATTTAACCCTTTGGACTCCCACATGTGTATTTTAAACAATTCTTTTTGTATGAGCCTCTAACTAGGTTGGAGGCGTGAAATTTGGCATACTTATAGCTGAACACCTCACATCAAATGACAGTCTATAAAATTTTGAAAAAGTCGTACATTTAACCCTTTGCGCTCCCGCATGTGTATTTTAAACAATTCTTTCTAAGTGAGCCCTAATTAGGTTGGAGGGGTGAAATTTTGCATTCTTATAGCTGAACACCTCACAACAAACGAGAAATCATAAAATTTTGAAAAAGTCGAGCATTTAACCCTTTGGGCTCCCCCATGTGCATTTTAAACAATTCTTTCAAAGTGAGCCTCTAATTAGGTTGGAGACGTGAAATTTTGTATACTTATAGCTGAACACCTCACATCAAACGACAAATCATAAAATTTTCAAAAAGTCGTACATTTAACCCTTTGGGCTCCCACATGTGTATTTTAAACAATTCTTTCTAAGTGAGCCCCTATTTAGGTTGGAGGCGTGAAATTTTGCATACTTATAGCTGAACACCTCACATGAAATGACAAACCATAAAATTTTGAAAAAGTCGTACATTTAGCCCTTCGGGCTCTCACATGTGTATTTTAAACAATATTTTCTAAGTGAGCCCCTAATTAGGTTGGAGGCGTGGAAATTTGCATACTTATAGCTGAACACCATCATGCGACAAATCATAAAATTTTGAAAAAGTCGTACATTTAACCCTTTGGGCTTCCACATGCGTATTTTAAGCAATTCTTTCTAACTGAGTCCCTTATTTAACTGCAGACTTGAAATTTTGCATACTTTTAGCAGAACACTTGAGGCCAGGCGACAAATCATAAAATCTTGAAAAAGTCTTACGCTTAACCCTTTGAGCTACCACATATGTATTTTAAGCAATTCTATCTAAGGGAGCCCCTAATTAAGTTGGAGACATGACTTTTTGCATACGTATAGCTGAATAACTCGGACCACACGACAAATCATAAAATTTTCAAAAAGTCTTATATTATTTACTCCTCCGGGCTCTAACTTGTGTATTTTAATCAATTTTTCTAACCTCCACACTTTTCACCCGGGGAGCACTTTTCTAACTTTTGCCGACACCCCTTTGACCATTCTTTTATATTATGCACCATAGCCTTACATATTTTAGTTCCACTTTTTACCGCCAGGTGCGCCTACTTATCTCGGTGCTATGGGCTCAATCCCCTCGACTAATATATCTACGGATAGTATGTAAAACAGAGTTTCGTTCGGATAAAGGTTTGTTTAGAATAGAGTGCGCCCCTGGTTGCGAAATGTGGAACTAAGATTTTTCAAAAGGATAAAGTGTTTTGAAAGGAATATTAAACGAAACCCTCTGTGCGATCTGCGATCACACTTATCCACTTGTTATTTTCAAAATCATCAGAGAAAAGGATATTTAGTTAATTAAATTAGAAAATCCAGGGAGGGGCAATATCCTTCCTCTGCACTGCCTCTTTGCCGGCACCCATGGATGAATGATACATAGTGTGGCATAAGTACATAACTTTATTTTTCACTTTCAGTACAAAAAAGCAGGCCCAGCTATAGGATATTTAATTGGAAAATTTAATATAGGAATTTAATAGGAATTGTTGTAACAGTAAACAATAAAAGTTTCTAATCGATACATTTCGTCTCAAAACATGCATTCAATGTAGCAGTATTAAAATATAGATTTCTGCCGCAAACTGACAGCTAAATAGTTTGTTGCAGGAAATTTAATTTATAATTGAATGTTGCTTGGTGAATAAAATAGTCACATGTAAACACATTAAAAAGCATTAATTAAAGTGTCTAACTATATTGTAACTTTACAAAAAGTAATGATATCTAACAAAAACTTAGCTGTGAAAAAAAGGAGCCAAGTTCTGTAAAGACAATGGCAAGAAAAGAAGTGATATCTAAGTGGGTGCCAAGTTCAAATAAAATTCACTCAAACTTACCTACTGAAGTATTATAGCATTTTTTAAATTGTTTAGAAATAAAAATTATTGATAGCATATTAATAATAAATATAGAACTTGGCAAGTTTTTGATAAATGTTATGCCTATCAATTTCATGTCTTAATAAAATGGTGATGTTAATATTAATTTCAATGACATTACAAAAAAAATTAATATAGATATTATTATAATAAAATGACTCATGTTAAAGATTTGATAAACCAATAAATACACAGATACACTCCCGCTCGTCTTTAGTTATCACTCTAGCACCCACCTCCAGAAACCTCAATGCAAACAGACAAAATGCCTGACAAAGAGACAGATATACTTACGCTTGTTCTTGGTCATCACTCTAGAGACTGCACCCCTTTAACCCTTTCAGGGGCAAATAACTTTTATTCGTGAAATGCTGAAATGATTGAATCACACCAGAATTTACAAAATAAATTTATTACAAAATGGGTAAAAGCTTCTTTTCACGTATTTAATAAAATTAAACTTTTTAGTCCTGAATTCTAGTATCAATGTGGAATTTTGCAGTTAAATTATGTGAGATATATTTTATCCCACCGTCCTTCAAGGTGAAGGAGCTCACTCAAATTAAGGCTTCCAATCATGAAATAACAAGATTTGATATGATAATGT
Organism: Maratus speciosus; assembly: GCA_963932465.1. NCBI lineage: Eukaryota > Metazoa > Arthropoda > Arachnida > Araneae > Salticidae > Maratus > Maratus speciosus. The sequence continues at coordinate 48,494,363 of OZ010798.1, read as the reverse complement.
CATTATTAAAAATAAATGACTCGTAAGTAAAAACTTGCCAAGTTCTAGATTTATTATTAATATGCTATCAATAATTTTTATTTCTAAACAATTTAAAAAATGCTATAATACTTCAGTAGGTAAGTTTGAGTGAATTTTATTTGAACTTGGCACCCACTTAGATATCACTTCTTTTCTTGCCATTGTCTTTACAGAACTTGGCTCCTTTTTTTCACAGCTAAGTTTTTGTTAGATTATGTTTTCTAATCACCGTGCAGGCTTCGTTTCTGCCGGTAGAGGGCGCTCATTGTGTAATTTTTAATTTTCAAACGTCAAAATTATGTCTTAAATTTAAAAAATCACAGTTTATTATTAATAATAATATCAAAACTAAAAATAATATGTGAAGTATTGTATTACAAGTCAGTTTCTTAAAATTTTAAGTTATAGATTAAAGAGACAACATTGTATTACTACGCATGCGCCAGCCGGCCGCGAGCTCTTTAATATTGTAAACAAACAAGTAATTTAGGAATGTGATCTAAAATTTCGGAAGCTTTGACTGAAACCTGACTTAATTAAAGTTAAATATGGCAAGTTTTAAAACTTGTTGCTTGCATGTTGCAACTAATTTATCCGATAACGAAAAGTTAATTGAAAGCAGCGAAATAAGTATAAGTAGAATTGCAAATTTTGTTCAAGAGTGGATTAATTTGGATTGTATAGAGCAGATTGTAGCCTCTGAATTAGACAGTTTACTGAAAGATGGTAAAGATCATACTGTTTATTATCACAGGAAATGTTACATGCGTTTCACTGACAAAAATAGAGTACAAAAAGCCAAGCAAAGAATCGATTGTGCGAAACCAGACGTTGAAAATAGCTGTAAGCAAAAACGTTTAAGCCGTTCTACATGCCGCTCATATGCTTCGCTTTTCCCAAATACATGCATAATTTGTGAAAAAGATCATTATGTGTATCAGTTTGATAGAAAAAGAAAAAAAGAAAATCTTGTATTGTGCCAGACATACAATGCTAGTGATGCATTATTTAGATCAGCAACTTTGAAAACTGATGAAACACTATTATGCAAAATTCGAGATGTAGATTGTATTGCTAAAGAAATGAAGTACCACAAAAGCTGCTTTCTGTCATACACAAGAATCTTAAAAAACAAAGACGCAGCTGAGGATTGTAATACAAACCCGTGTTATATACATTACAAAACTTTTTGTAAAAATATAATTGAAAGCAAAATAATTTCAAATTGTGAGATCATGCACATGAACAAATTAAATAAAAATCTTATGGATATTATAATGAAACATGAACCTGAATTGTTAGTTAAAATTCCTACAATAACTAACCGTCAATTAAAACGATGGCTGGTAAAAGACTATCCTCAATTAATTTTTGTTCAACCAAAACAAAGAAATTTATCAGAGCTAGTTCTTTGCAATTCTGACAGTCAATCTGCAATCACAATTATAAATGATAATTCGACTGATACTTCTGCATCTGAAGCCGATAGTATGGAAACATTACCAACTCATAACTATGTTGAAGATGAAGAAAAACACAATTTGTATAAATCTGGATTGTATCTAAAAAGAATTATTAGTGAATTACCACCAATAAATTGCATTTGGCCACCTACTGCAGAAGATTTAAATGACAGTAATGTAATGAAAATGATACCAGTTTTATTATTTAACTTTCTTGCCTGGTGTTCGGGTGAAACTGATGAAGTAGAAATGGATAATTTCGTAGAAATTCCTGGATCTAAAAAAATCAAAATTCAATCCATTGCTCAAGACATTATTTACTTTTCTTCTAAAGGTAGAAAACCAACGCCTAAACATTATTCTCTGGCTATGTCCATTCGTCACATTACAGGGTCTTCAAAATTGACAAACCTAATAAATAGGTTAGGTCATTGCATATCACATACAGCTGTATTGGAGTATGATACTGCTCTTGCAGAAATGGAACTAGATCTATGTAATAATCTGCCAATGAATATTAAAAAAAACAATTTACCACAATAGTGTGGGGTAACATTGATTTTCATGAGGAAACACAAAGTGGACATGAAACTACCCACCATACAAACGGCATAATCATCCAAAATAACAATTTCACAACAAATGTAAGCGTTCCTAAGAAAGGTTTAAAATCTGGGAAAAGAACATTTAAACCACCAGATGCAAACATTTTCGAATATTATGCAAAAAAAACCCCATGCATCCTTTAATGATTATGTTTTAACAAAGGTCGAAAACACCAAACAATTGTACTTGGCCAAAAAAATCGATAATGTGTACATTTTAAGTAAATTGTTTCTAAATAGTACTGATATTTTCCCTGGATGGACTGGTTTTAATATAAAAATGTGCCCAAATAATCTTCCTTTATGCAGCATTAAATATTTACCTGTAATTGAAGCTAATCCAACTGAAATGTCTGCAATATATACAATTCTTCTTAAAAGTATTGAAATCGCTGACAAGCTAGAAATTGATAGTTTAGTTCTGGTTTCTGATCAAGCAATCTATTCAAAAATTCAACAAATTAGATGGAACAGTGACATATTCAATCAAAGTTTGGTAGTTTGTCTGGGAGAATTTCACACTATTATGGCTTTTCTCAGTATTATAGGAAACCACTTCAAAGATGCAGGTTTAATAAATATTATTATTGAATCGGAGATTGTTGCAGCAGGATCTGTAGATGGTGTAATTTCAGGAAAACATTACAACAGAAGTTTACGCACCCACAAGCTTGTATTTGAAGCCTTCAGTCGAATGTTATGGAGTGCATTTTTACAATCAATGACAGAGGAATTTTGTGCTGAAGTTCACTCCCTTTCAAAACATCTATGCAAATTATATTTTGATGGAAATCTGAGTATAAACACTGTACCCGCAAATTTCACTGAAGTAATGAATGTATATAATGAGTTTGTTGTGACAAATTGTGAAAGAAACCCAACATTCTTCTTCTGGATTACATATCTTCAAATAGTTTCTTGTCTCTTAAGATTTGTTCGTGCAACAAGAACAGGCGATTGGCAGTTGCATTTGAAGACAGTTGAAGAAATGATTCCGTGGTTTTTTGCATACGATAAAGTAAATTATTCCAGATATCTACCTGTATATTTGTTGGAAATGATCAATTTAGAGCTGACACATCCTTACATACATGCTAATATGCTATCTGGTGGATTTGTGGCACAAAGACAAATTGATTTTGGCTTCTCAGGTATTACTTTTGATCAAGTGATTGAACAAACTGCAAACAGAGATTCAAAAACAAAAGGAGGCCTAATTGGACTTACAAGGAATCCTGGTGCTGTTCATCGATGGATGTTATCACACCACTTAAGAGCTCAAATAAGTACATCCTGTGAGCAACTTTCTGGCAAAAAATGTCAAACAAAAATTAAAAATGATTTATGTGAAGCACAGATTAAAAAAGAAGAAAAATCAATTCAGTGCATTATTTTTTCAGTCGATTCAATGGTTAATCCATTTACATATGAAGAAGGTGGACTAGTAAACATAGCAAGTGGTGTACTTGCAAGTGAAAACATTCAAAAGCACCTTGAGACAGCACAAGATATTGGGAAAATATGTTACGAGGAATATCAACATAAAATTCTCAGTAAGCAAGACATTCTAACTCCTCTAAAAAGAAATAATCTTTTAACATTTTCTAGCACCACAAAAGAAAAAGGGAAATTGCAAGCTGCAAAAAATCTTAAAACATCCACAAAGATACTAATTCAATTAATTACAACAGGCCATTCCTCTACAGTAAATATGAATGAGGTTATGTCATTTAACTTGAGTGACTTTCCACCTGCTATTTCAAATGAAGATGGAACATTAGCTAAAACAAATAAAGCAGCATTAATTCATAACCTTTTAAGTTCTGTAGACCACATAACATCACTTGATAACATCCCTGGAAAAAAGTTCTTATTATAGATGGAATGGCTTTTTGCAGCAACTTAAAAGTACAGCAGAATCTTTTGGAAAATTTGCTGTATATTCTTTAAAGAAGCTTATTAATATAGCAATATACCACCAAGTCAACACGATTCATTTTGTTACAGATACATATCCAGAGCACAGCATTAAAAATTGTGAGAGAAACAGGCGGAGAGGCAAAGATGATGCAGTTGTAATACGTATTATAAATTCTGAACAAAGAATACCCAGTCAATTTAAGAAGTTTCTTTCAGTAGGAAAAAATAAAGAAAGTCTGGTACGGTTTTTATTTGAACAGTGGAATAAAACAGAATCGTGTATTTTTCAAAACATTAACATAATAATAACTCACAAAAATATGTGCCATCAGCTTACTCCTTTGGGAAATAAAATTGAATGCTCAGAAATAGTAGAGTTAAATAGCAACCAAGAAGAAACAGATACCAAAAATGCTATTGCATGCATTTTATGCCTCAAAATTTGCAGACTCAATTTTGATAAAAAGTTCTGATACAGATGTTATTGTGTTGTGCATTGTTATATGCAATTTTATAACATCAAATACTTATGTACTGCCAGGAATTTCTACATATCCAACAGTTGTGGATGTTTCAGCAATTCAAAATAAATTGGGACATAACGTTTCAAGTGCTTTAATAGGGTTGCACTGTTTTACGGGATGCGACAGCTGCAGTTCTTTTAAAGGTAAAGGAAAAATCAAAGCATTCAAATTAATGCAAAATAATCCTTCATATATTGCAGCATTCCAGAAACTGGGATCATCATTTAATGTATCTTTGGATGTCATAGAAACACTTGAAATTTTTACATGTGAGCTCTATGGACAGCCAAAATGCAAAAGATGCAAGAGAACTGTTGTTCAAAACAAAATTAGATGTAGGAATTTCTCTCCCTCCAAACCATGATTCATTAACATTGCATATTAAACGGGCAAATTACCAAGCGGGTTTGTTGAAAAAATGTAATGAAAATTATATAAAAGCACCAAGTCCAACAGAACATGGCTGGATTCTTCAGAACGAAATTTTGGAAATTCAATGGAATACTATTCCTCCACTGCCAAATTTCTTAATTAAACAAGTAGCATGCAGTTGCAAAAAAACTGCCTGTTTAACTAATAAATGTAGCTGCAAATTGAGGAATTTGTCATGCAGTGACTTGTGCAAATGCAATGACTGTTGTGGGAATAAAATTCAAGAAAGTTGAACGTTGAAGGTGACACTGACAGTATAAGTTGTAGCGAGTCCGATTATGATTCGGAGAGTTTAATTGACATACCATAAAATCTTGTTAATCTGGCCCTCCTGATCAAACGCCTTCCCCCCCCACCCCCCAACACACACACACACTTGTAAACAAATTAGAAAGTTTCAAAAAATCCCGAGAAAGTACCCCCTCCTTCCAAAAAAATCCCACCCTGCATATCAAGGTCAATACCAAGTATTTTATTATTTTATATTTAATAAATTATCTATTATGTATATACAGTAGAAGATCTTTATAACGCGATTCTATATAACGCAATTCTCCATATAACGCACAACTTCTCAGATGTAAACAATGAATTTTGCAGGTAAGAAGCACCTGAAATCTCACATCGTAAAAATTGCTACTCTCTAGAAAACTACATTTGATACATTAATTCAACTTTATCTCCTTAATTCAAAACTTTTTAATGAAAAAAAATTGCTATTATTACAATAAATATTATATTTTTGGAAATGAGTAGTATAATGAATGATTGGGTCCAGGTATAGTTGGACCATGTTTATAAAATAAACAATATAAAATGATCATATAATGCAAAAATTTATAATTTGGATAATTTCTGGTGACAAGAAGTGCAGTATAAAGATACTCTAATGTATTTTGGTATGTTTCAGATTTATATGGTCGTGTTTATAAGGTAAATTTAATGATGTGTGAAATGTGATCCATATAATGCAAAATTCTATATAACGCACAACCTTGCATTTTTAGGTTTGCGTTATAAAGATCTTCTACTGTATTTCCTTTTAAAAAATTGTTCCAGCATCGTGTACCTTTCAACGTTTTTCTTTTTTCTTGCTACTACTGTTTTGCATTCAAAAAGTTATCTATTATGTATATATTTCCTTTTAAAAAATTGTTCTGGCATCGTGTACCTTTCAATGTTTTTCTTTTTTCGTGTTACTACTGTTTTGCATTCAAAAAGTTATCTATTATGTATATATTTCCTTTTAAAAAATTGTTCTGGCATCGTGTACCTTTCCACGTTTTTCTTTTTTCTTGCTACTACTGTTTTGCATTCAAAAAGTTATCTATTATGTATATATTTCCTTTTAAAAAATTGTTCTGGCATCGTGTACCTTTCAACCTTTTTCTTTTTTCTTGCTACTACTGTTTTGCATTCAAAGAGTTATCTATTATGTATATATTTCCTTTTAAAAAATTGTTCTGGCATCGTGTACCTTTCAACGTTTTTCTTTTTTCGTGCTACTACTGTTTTGCATTGAAAAAGTTATCTATTATGTATATATTTCCTTTTAAAAAATTGTTCTGGCATAGTGTACCTTTCAACGTCTTTCTTTTTTCGTGCTACTACTGTTTTGCATTCAAAGAGTTATCTATTGTGTATATATTTCCCTTTAAAAAATTGTTCTGGCATCATGTACCTTTCAACATTTTTCTTTTTTCGTGCTATTACTGTTTTGCATTCAAAAAGTTATCTATTATGTATATATTTCCTTTTAAAAAATTGTTCTGGCATCGTGTACCTTTCAACGTTTTTCTTTTTTCTTGCTACTACTGTTTTGCATTCAAAGAGTTATCTATTATTTATATATTTCCTTTTAAAAAATTGTTCTGGCATAGTGTACCTTTCAACATTTTACTTTTTTCGTGCTACTACTGTTTTGCATTCAAAGAGTTATCTATTGTGTATATATTTCCTTTTAAAAAATTGTTCTGGCATCATGTACCTTTCAACGTTTTTCTTTTTTCGTGCTATTACTGTTCGCATTCAAAAAGTTATCTATTATGTATATACTTCCTTTTAAAAAATTGTTCTGGCATCGTGTACCTTTCAACGTTTTTCTTTTTTCGTGCTACTACTGTTTTGCATTCAAAGAGTTATCTATTATGTATATATTTCCTTTTAAAAAATTGTTCTGGCATCGTGTACCTTTCAACGTTTTTCTTTTTTCGTGCTACTACTGTTTTGCATTCAAAAAGTTATCTATTATGTATATATTTCCTTTTAAAAAATTGTTCTGGCATCGTGTACCTTTCCACGTTTTTCTTTTTTCTTGCTACTACGGTTTTGCATTCAAAGAGTTATCTATTATGTATATATTTCCTTTTAAAAAATAGTTCTGGCATAGTGTACCTTTCAACGTTTTTTCTTTTTTCGTGCTACTACTGTTTTGCATTCAAAGAGTTATCTATTGTGTATATATTTCCCTTTAAAAAATTGTTCTGGCATCGTGTACCTTTCAACGTTTTTCTTTTTTCTTGCTACTACTGTTTTGCATTCAAAGAGTTATCTATTATTTATATATTTCCTTTTAAAAAATTGTTCTGGCATAGTGTACCTTTCAACATTTTACTTTTTTCGTGCTACTACTGTTTTGCATTCAAAGAGTTATCTATTGTGTATATATTTCCTTTTAAAAAATTGTTCTGGCATCATGTACCTTTCAACGTTTTTCTTTTTTCGTGCTATTACTGTTTTGCATTCAAAAAGTTATCTATTATGTATATACTTCCTTTTAAAAAATTGTTCTGGCATCGTGTACCTTTCAACGTTTTTCTTTTTTCGTGCTACTACTGTTTTGCATTCAAAGAGTTACCTATTATGTATATATTTCCTTTTAAAAAATTGTTCTGGCATCATGTACCTTTCAACGTTTTTCTTTTTTCGTGCTATTACTGTTTTGCATTAAAAAAGTTATCTATTATGTATATACTTCCTTTTAAAAAATTGTTCTGGCATCGTGTACCTTTCAACGTTTTTCTTTTTTCGTGCTACTACTGTTTTGCATTCAAAGAGTTACCTATTATGTATATATTTCCTTTTAAAAAATTGTTCTGGCATCGTGTACCTTTCAACGTTTTTCTTTTTTCTTGCTACTACTGTTTTGCATTCAAAGAGTTATCTATTATGTATATATTTCCTTTTAAAAAATTGTTCTTGCATCGTGTACCTTTCAACGTTTTTCTTTTTTCGTGCTACTACTGTTTTGCATTCAAAGAGTTACCTATTGTGTATATATTTCCTTTTAAAAAATATTTCTGGCATTGTGTACCTTTCAACATTTTTCTTTTTTCTTGCTACTACTGTTTTGCATTCAAAGAGTTATCTATTATGTATATATTTCCTTTTAAGTAATTGTTCTGGCATCGTGTACCTTTCAACGTTTTTCTTTTTTCTTGCTACTACTGTTTTGCATTCAAAAAGTTATCTATTATGTATATATATATTTTTAAATAATTGTTCCAGCATCGTATACCTTTCAACGTTTTTCTTTTTTCTTGTTTATGTCCGGTTATTTATTTGCTTTACTAAACATTTACAAATAGAATAAACAAAAAAGGGATATTTAAAGACTTTAAATGTTGTGTGCTTTAGCATATTTGTCTCATTTGATATTAAATAATTAGGAAGTTGTGAGAAGTTTGTATTGTGTATTAACCCTATTAATCTGTAGAAGGGGGGGGGGGAGCATTTGTTTTTAGTATTGATAATTCATATCAATTTTTATTTAGTACTAAAAATAGAAATCTAAATGTCATCACAAGAAATGTAACTCAAATTGTGTCTCCAAATATAATTGTTTTAAAATTAAATACAGGTACCTGCAGTAACTTAGCAACATTGTTTTATTTTTCAACATTTGAACTGTATAATATAAATTCTTTTACAGATTTTAATTAATTTGATTAGCAAACAAAACAAATGTGGCACATTTTGATTAGACTTAAGCAGAAATTATTTATTTGCCACATTTGATATTAATATAAGGAAGTTTGTGTTGTGCATTTGTCCTGTTAATCTGTAAAAAGAAAAAAAAAAGTAAAATCATTTGTTTTTAGTACTGTGTTACATGTTTACCACTGAAATTTCTTATATTTCATACCAATATTTAAAATAGAAACCTTAATGTCGTAACTAAGTGTTTGTGTTCATACTTTGTTGTTGAATGAACGATCTGTCTGCTTTTATTTCAATGTTTACAATAGAAGTCATTCGGCGGAGGTATACAATGTTTTGGTTTATATTATGATATAAAGATTTTAAAATCATTAGTTTTAGCTCATTTCTTTGTTTATTAATTTTAGTATTATGTTAAGTATTATTAATTTATGTTTAAATAAAAACTATGATACGTATATTAATAGTTTGATGTGTTTAAATTTATGAAACAGCGCCATCTTGAGGCAGAATATGACAAAAGATGTGATTAGACAATTGTGATATAGTTCCAAATTATTCAGTTTATTCTAAAGTTATGTGCATGTGTTTTTTGGTGAACATTAATGATTTTATTTAATTATTACTTATAAAACAAAAAAAAATCAAATCATATAGTTGTCAGGGTTGGCAAACGAAATGTGATTTATATAGAGTTTCTGAGTTTCGCCTCATGGTCTATAATAATGTTATTTTATAAATTAATTGTAAGTCTTATTTAAATTTCTCACTATAAATTTTTTTGGTTTTAGAAATGTTTTTTCAATATTTTTCCTGATATGTCTGTTATTCTTTTGATTTGTATTATGTATTGAGTATTTATAAATCATTCGTTGTAATTTTTAAAGGAATCGTATCATTATTGTTTTTTGTAATTTACAACAGATGGTGGCACTGCATGAAATTTCATTTTCTGTATAAGGCGAGGTTTTGAAACTCACATCCTCATCATTATATATATAACATTAGGTTTAAGCATTTGTAATAATTTTATAAAGTTGAATAATGAAAAAGTAACTGTTGTTAACATAGGCGTAGCGTGACCAGAAATTTTGGGGGGGCACCAAGACCGTCAAACTGCGCCCCGAGCAAATTGTCAATTTTGCGCCCCCCCCCCCCCCCCCCCCAAAAAAAAAAAAAAAACTTTGTGATGGGTGTAATAAAATTGATAAAGTGCAGAAACATAAATAAATTCTATTGAATAAATATTTCGCGTTTATTTTGGAACTTTAAAAGGTTTAATTTTAATTTAGAAATTCAAAACAACTAAACAACATAAGGGAAAATTGCACTTATTTGTTAGAGAGTTCATGATGTTTTGCGACAGGAAAAAAAATGATCAAGAGAGAAAAAGAAATTCCCCGGAAAATGATCGGCGGCCAAAAAATGAATGTGGTTCGCAGTATAAATTTTGCGCCAGGGCGACCGACCGCTCCTTTAGAACCCTCTTTGCAAGGACCTGGGGAGGCACACTAGACGTCTGCGCGGACCGCAATTTCAAAGCTCAGACGCCCAGCTCGGAGTGAAAATTAAAACTTCCACCCGAGCCTGGCCCGTTTATATTTTCACAGCTTATGGTCAGGCCCGGCTGGTACAAAAATCAGTAAAAACAAGACCGGCCCGTGGAAAATGGCCCGGCCCGACTCAATTTCTCATAAAATTCCGATTTTTCTTAACATACAATTGCAGGGCTGCACTTGCTACTAAAATCCTACTGAAAGCGACTATTTTAAGCATCCGGCGGCTATGCAGACTATTTTAGGCTGGAAACCATTAAAAAGCGACTATTTCAAGAAAACAGGTGATTTATTTTTCGGATTTAAGCGACTATTTTTACTGAAAATATTCGATCTTTTCCTTCAAAGCGCTTGTAAAGTCATCTTCCCAAACGCACTCTTCCAAGTGTTATTTGAGGAGTTTCACGATTTTTTCCGCGACAAATTCCAAAATTCACGATTTTTCCCGCAATCGATTGACGAAAATACCTCTTTCTTTCTGAGATCTTTTTATACTATCGTTGAAGGAGATTTCGCGATTTTTTCTGCGATCCTTTGCCACATTTCGCATTTTTTTCTACGACAGATTGACGAAATTTATTTATTTATTTTCCACCACTTGTCCAAATTTGCAATATATATTTTCCGCGACCGATTGATGGTAGTTACTATTTGTTTCAGAGATCTTTCGACGAAATTCTCGATTCTTTTCCAGATCGTTTGTCAAAATTCGTGATTTTCTTTTGACCGACTTACAAAATTCGTGATTTTTTACGCGATCATTTGGTTAAATTCTCAATTTTTTTTTAAACCAAATTTGCGTTTTTTTTTTTGTCCGCTACCATTAGACAAAATTTGCGATTTTTTTCTTGTGATCGTTAGACGAAATTCGCAACTTTTTGTTCATTCTTTTGACGAAATTTGCGATGATTTTTCTGCGACCTCCAGACGAAAATCGCCATTTGTTTCCGCGACTTTTGGTAAATTTCGAGATATTTTTTACGGTTGTTTGAGGATATTTGCAATTTTTTCCACGACGAATTGCAAAATTCGCGAATTTTTCTCCAATTAGGGGGCGATTTTCCCCGCGATTGACGAAAATAGTTATTTCTTTTAGCCATCATTTGCTACGATCTTTGGAGGAGATTTCGCAATTTTTCCTATGAGCTATTGCAAATTTCCCGATTTTTGGGGGGCGATTGTTTCGTGGAACTCGCATTTTTTTCCCCGTGATCCTTTGCCAAAATTCGCGTTTTTGTTTCCGTGATCGTTTCACGGAACTCACGATTCTTTTTCCGCGATCCTTTGGCAAAATCATCGAATTTTTCTGCCATTTTATTTTTCCGCCACCATTTGTCAAAATTCGCGATATATATTTCTTCCGCGACAGATTGATGGCCAATTTCTTCAAAAGATCGCAGAAAAAACGAATTTCGCAAAAGAATCGCGGAAAAAACGCGAATTTCTTTAAGGAATAGCGAAAAAACGCAAACTTCGTCTAGGGATCGCAAAAAACGCGAATTTCACCAAAGGATCGCGAAAAAAAAACGCGAATTTTGCCAAAGGACCTCGGAAAGAACGCATAATTGGTGCCGGGAGGAAATTTTCCTTCTTACCCTCCTCTGCCGTAACCTTTCAGAAAATTTGCTGCGAATTTAAGATTTTTTTTTTTTTTACTCAGAATTTCCCCTGCCGTCTTTTTGTCCGCTACCATTTGGACAAATTTGCAATTTTTTTTTCCTTGATCGCTAGGCGAAATTTGTAATATTTTGTGCATTCTTTTGAGGACATTTGCGATGATTTTTCCGTGACCGAATGACGAAAATCGCCATTTGTTCCGCAACCTTTGATAAAATTCAAGATATTTTTCCATGGTCCTTTGAGGAGATTTGCGATTTTTTCCCCGATGAATTACCAAAATTCATTTTTTTTTTTCCGCCAATCGTTTCATGGAATTCACAAATTCCTTTACATACTATGCTTTGCAAAATTTCGTGGAATTTTCTACGACCGATTGACGAAATTGATGTTCAGTATTTGTTTCAGAGATTTTTTGACTAAATTCGCGATTCTTTTCCACGATTGTTTGTCGAAATTCGTCTTTTCTTTTGTCGACCGAGTGAGGAAGTTCTTGATTTTTTGCTCAATTTTTGATGAAATTCACGGGTATTTTTTTTCTGTCCACTACAGTTTGACAAAATTTTCGATTTTCTTCCCTAATCCTTAAGCGAAATTTACAAGTTTTTATGCGACCGATGGAAAACTTTTTTTGTTGATATCTGCGATGTTTTTCGCTACCGATTGGAAAAACTCGCGACTGTTTGATGAACTGATTTTGCGGAATTCCCGAAGAAACGAAAATCGTGGCTTTTACGGGAAAAAAAATCGCTTCTGAATCATATGCCTGTGCAAGAAGTAAATTTAGAAGATTCCATCCAAACGAATTTTTTTATTATGCAGGATTTTTCTTTTTTGTGTGGGATTTGCGATATCCCACACGTTATTTCTAACCCTGCCCCTCAAATAAAACTTTTCTTCCTTCTCTCCAAGAAACTCTTGAAATGAAAGGCCTGAAGGAAAATAGTATCGGGGATAATCTGCAAGAAGTTTTTACTGCTATGTTTCCTGGTGCTGTACATAATTTTTATTGTTGAAGAGCCATTCTTACTTACTTCATAACTGAAACATTAGGGCCTTATTTTCAGGATAACTTGATTTCTCATTTGAAGAAATCACTCTATTCTTTATTCAGTGATTTGAGTAATTTCAGTGATTTGAGTAATTTCAGTGATTGATTGATAAACTGTGAAATAAGATGTGAACATTCATAAAGTCCTTTCAGTTGTTACGGATACATTTTTCTTCCCTTTTTTTGAAGGGATAGGTATGCGACTATTTTGGCTTCTACTTTCGAACAAATGCTACTATTTTTTTTTTTTTTTTGGAGGCTACTAAAGCTACTATTTTCAGTGTCATTCGGCAGTGGCAGCCCTGCAATTGAGATGTTTTTATGAAATAGAATAAACTCTTTTTTTTTCTTAAAAACCCCGATTTTTTTTATAAAATAACATCAAAGTTGCACATTTGATTTCCGAATTCGATGGCTGACAATTACAAGACGGATCCATTTAGTAATCCACTTTAAATCAAGCTGCTTCGAAATAGGAAAAATGTTAGGAAAAGGGAGAATGCTGTAATTTTCAGGCAAATAGGAATAGAAATGAGTTTATGAATGTGTCAAAAATAATCACATTTTTGAGAGGGGATTTTTGTTTTTTCTGAAAACGTTTTAATTTACTAAAACAAACAATTGTGTATATTCTTACCTTCTGTTCCATTTTCGTCCTTCTGAAGCCAGACTTGCATGAATTTAAAACCAGCATGGCGTACTCCGTGACATCTCTTTTTATTGAGTTTTCTATAAAAATTTCCTACTTTTTTATCGCACTTGTTTTTCCGTGGGTCATTCATTCCTGATCAGTTAAAAAAATAATAACAACATTTATCTACAAGCACATTCTCACAAATGACCAGAATAGACCAAACCAAGTGTGTATAGGAGCGTGTGTGTGTGGTGTGGGGTGGAGGGTTAGGTAGAGACTATCTACTTTGCACAAGAGGGAAACACGAGTTCAGAGGTCAAAGAAGTTCTTTGTGTGACCATGTTACTCACTGCAATTAAACTACGAGGGTGACTGGAAATATAAGAAAGTCCTTCCGGCCAGTGCCGGGAGGAAGAGGTAGCTATCATATTCCTTATTTTAAAAAAACCAACTTATATTATTCAAACACACGAAGCTCAATTTAGTGGAAACCGAATATAGGAGATTCAATACTAATTTTTATCAATACTAAATCATTATGAATGAGAATTTCGCGAAATTAGTCAGCTTTATCCAAGCTGCTTTTATTTAAAGTAACTTATATTTCGCTGCCAAATTCGGCGATTTATTAAAGTGCCTGCCATTTTAAGACAACAGGGTGGATGAGGCTAACCAGTGAACTTGGTCGAGACCTTACTAATTGCTGTGCACATGCTCACTCACATAGGAATCGGTTGATATATACGAGTGCTGTCGCAGGCAAAATATCAGATTTTTCAAAATGTCACCCACATTAGAAATTGAAACGGCTATATCTGATCCATTTTTTAAGATAAAGACAAACAAAAAATGCTCCTGAATCCTTATATCAAGGTCAAAATACTTAAGAAAGAAACCTTTTTCAATTTCTGATTTTTTTGCACCTCACTTTAAATATAATTTTTTTTAATTTAATGACCGCCATTTTGAAACAAGATGGCTGATGAAGCTGACCAGCGAACTTGGTCGAGATATTGATATATACTATCCACATGCCTTCTTACATCGAAATAGGCGAATACGTGTGTTATCGCGTGACAAATAAAAGATCGTTTCAAAATGTTAGCCATGCTAGAAATTCAAAGTGCTATAATTCAACCATCATTTTTAAGAAATAAACAAAAGAACAAATTTTCAGAAACAAAAATTGCTCCGGAATCTTTGTATCAAGGCCAAACACATAAAAAATCTTTTTCATTTTCCAGTTTTTTAATACCAAATTTTAAATTTTAAATTTAATTTTTTTTATTGGCAACCCTTTTGAAACAAGATGGCGAATGAAGCTGGCCAACGAACTCGGTCGAGACATTTGTATGTACTATGTACAGACCAAGTTACATCCAAATCGGTTCATAAATACGCCTGTTATCGCGTGACAAAAATCAGGTCGTTTTAAAATGTCAGCCACAATAGAAATTCGAAATGCTATAACTCAGCCATTTTTTTAGATATAGACGAAACAAAAACTGTTCCGGAATCTTTGTATTAAGGTCAAACACATACAAAAATAAATATTTTTCAATTTTTTGGTATCTCATTTTAAATTTTTTTAAATGGCCGCCATTTTGAAACAAGATGGCGGATGAAGCTGGCCAACGAACTCGGTCGAGATATTTGTATGTACTATGTACACACCAAGGTACATCCAAATCGGTTCATAAATACGCCTGTTATCAAGTGACAAAATTCCGGACGTTTCAAAATGTCAGCCACGCTAGAAATTCAAAATGCTATAACTCAGCCACTTTTTAAGATATAGACGAAACAAAAACTGTTCCCGAATCTTTTTATCAAGGTCAAACACATAAGAAAAAAATATTTTTTCAATTTTCATTTTTTTGGTACCACATTTCAAATTTAAATTTTTCTTAAAATTTAAATGGCCGCCATTTTTAAACAAGATGGCGGATGAAGCTGGCCAACGAACTCGGTCGAGACATTGGTATGTACTATGTATAAACGAAGTTGCATCCAAATTGGTTCATAAATACGCCTTTTATCGCGTGACAAAATTCAGGACGTTTTAAAATGTCAGCCACGCTAGAAATTCAAAATGCTATAACTGAGCCATTTTTTAAGATATAGACGAAACAGAAACTGCTCCGAAATCTTTGTTTAAAGGTCAAATACATAAGAAAAAAATATTTTTCCATTTTCAATTTTTTGGTACCACTTTTCAAATTTTAAATTTTTAAAATTTTTTTAAATGGCCACCATTTTGAAACAAAATGGCGGATGAAGCTCGCCAACGAACTCGGTCGAGACATTGGCATGTACTATGTACATACCGAATTACATCCAAATCGGTTCATAAATACGAGAGTTACAGTGTGCCATAGGTCAGATATATATATATATATATATATATATATCAATTTTGAACGGAGGGTGGTTTCGGGGTCTGGGGATCATGATCGATGAAAATATACCAAAATTTTTTGAAATCGCTTTCCTCCGAACGGCTGCAATAGGTAGCTTTTTGTAATGAAAGCTACCTAAAATAGTATATAGCTGAGCAGTTAGGAAAAATTTTTCTACTACCGATCAATTTACAACTACTGGCCAAATATCAATCACTGGCCAGCACAGAATAGGTGGTTGAGAACTAAAGCGTTTTTGTTTTTTGGGGAAGAGAGAGTGGGTAAAATGCTACATACTAAAGAGGTTTAAATTTGATTGCATCTTTAAAAAAAAAAAAAAAAAAAAAAAAAAAAAATTGAAAATCATTGCCATTTATCGTCTTTGCAAAACTCTCAATAAATCACAGTCCTAAAATATGTGAATATAAATTTCACATTAATTTATCTGCAAATCACATGTATAATACACAATCACATATCCTTTTAAAACAGTGACTTATGAATGTTTTTAATAATTTGCACAATAAGTACAACCAGGGGCATCGCAAAGGGGGGGGGGAGGGGGAGCCCCTCTTCAAACGTTTGCGAATGCTGTTACACTTGACAAATTTACAAACTTAATTGGAAAATTTGTTTAAAAATTTAATAAAAAACTACAAAACACTTTCTATTTCCGATAGGTTTGACAAAAGTTACAAATATAATTGGGAATATTATTAAGCTTTTTACAAATAAGAGCTATATTACATTTTCTAAATGTGGTAACTTGGTAACATTATAAAACTGGTTGGCAAATGTCGAGAACTATTTATTTTTACTTCTCAATGAGTTGGCAAATACTGAAATTTGACTTAACAATTTAAGATCCTCTCCCCCACCAACAAAACGTCTATAACGCGATGGTCCTGAGTACATCTTATATCAATCATACGTTCAAGGCCTAAACTAGCCTTTTTTGCGTCCGGGGAAAACATGGATTTTGTCCGGCCCCCTAGCCCCCCCCCCCCACTTCTCCTCACGCACAATAAAAGTTATCGATCTCAGGTACCCTATGCAAAATAATAATAATAATAATAAAATAAATAAATAAATAACAATCATAAAAAATAAAAATCATTTAATAATAAAAATTAGAGCAGAAAATATGTAAACAACGCTCCCATAGGATTAACATTAGCCTGAGCGTTAACCCTTTGAGAGGCAAGTAATTGCGTTACTGTAACGTCGAATTCACACCTGAATCTTTCAAAAAATTTATTGCAAAATAAGGAAAAGCAATTTTATGACTTTTTTCTACCAAAATTAGAAAAGTAAAATTTAATAAAATTTTTCTGCTGCAAATCTTCATTAATCGTAGGTGGGATATAATATATCCCACCGCCCCTCAAAGGGTTAAGAGCCTACACTACTTACGCGAAGAAACTGGATCACTAATGCTAAACGTATGGGAGCGTACTTTTTAAATTGTCTCGCTCGTATATTAATAGTTTTAATTTTTTTTCCCCTTAGAAAAGCTGAGGTTGAATTCTAACCGGGTTAGTGTTTACTTTTTCG
The DNA here is from genome assembly GCA_963932465.1 of Maratus speciosus. Taxonomy (NCBI): domain Eukaryota; kingdom Metazoa; phylum Arthropoda; class Arachnida; order Araneae; family Salticidae; genus Maratus; species Maratus speciosus. The sequence continues at coordinate 48,476,648 of OZ010798.1, read as the reverse complement.
ATCTTGGTTTCAGATTATTTTTATAAAGTTACTTACACTTTCAGTACCGGTTTCGAAACCGAAAAGTATAGCAATGCTAAAGATCAATCTAAACTATCCTAAGGAAAAAAAATCCTTTTAAAATATTAAAATGCAAGAGAGAAATTTGAAAAGAACGCTCCCATAGGTTTAACATTAGCTTGCGAGTTTCTTTATGTTTCATATATATGTATAATTTTTGTATGAAACGACAACCCAAATGTCCATTTAGTGCCCTTTCGCCTTTCTTCTGGCACCTGGGGCACATGCCCTTTCTGCACTTCCCTAGTTTCGGTCCGGGCTATATTCTTTAAAAAACATTAAAAAAGGGAGTTACTATTCTATCTTGCATATATTTCAACCCTTAGTCTTTAGCCGTTGACAGTTGCCCGAACTCGTGCCCTTTGAGGTCGGATCTGGATATAAAAAATGTAATTTTAGTAAAAGGCATGGGCGACATTTTTCAGTTGTCACCTACCTAGAAATGGCAAAAGGACGAGAAATGCAATTTGGTAAGGTAAAAGCAGGGGCGGCTGCGGTGGCGCCCTTTTTTGTTTATCACGGGCAGTCAGTCGCCCAAGCTCGCCTCGTCTCTCTAAGACTGGATCTAGTTGGTTGCAAAAAACAATTGCCCCAAAAGTAATGCAAAAAATAATTGCACCAAAAGGAACAGAGCTGCATTTTTCAATTTCCGCCTAAGGTGGCAAAACGCCTAGAAATGGCAAAAAGAAGAGAAAAATCATTTTGGGGGATAAAGGCAGGGACGGTTTTATTAGCCATGCCGCCCTGTGCGAGATTTTTTACTTTGTGCACTCTTCCAGGGCCAAAACTGGATATAATATCGCCCGGGGCAAACATGGATTTTGGCGCCCCTCTCCCTTCCTCCGCAAAGTAAATTTACAAAGAGAAATTTAAGAAAGTCTCTATTAGTGGACTTATTTTAAAATTTTAAATGCGTAACAGTAAAATGCGTAACAATAAAATACGTAATACTGAAATATATAACCAGCTTTGTCAAATATTTATTCACTAAAACCTGGAAAAAAATCAAAAGGAATGGGAAATAATTCCGCTTTATACAGGTTTTCGCCTTAGCAGGTATAAGTGTTGGAATACTTTCTGTTGGAGCCGGGTAGTTTTTTTCATTTAAGACAAGATTCCATTGCAGACACATTTCATTTTTCCAGATTTTACTTGTTGTAGCATTACAAATTATTACATTTGAGGCACTTTAATGTCATAGTGATATGACTCACATCGTTTCATGAACTATAAAAACTACGATTTACTGTAGGCATAAAAATGAATTCCAGTGTTGTAAAATATCTTCCTGTACTATTTACACCAGTTTTGTGGAATTATCACTTATACCACTCTTCTTATTTATAGATTGATATGTCTAGATACTTTCCTGAACCTAATGCTAATTTTCAAATTTATGTGTGACTCAAAACAACAACAACAAAATTATTAAGTTTTTACTTTTTATTTTGTGAATTTTCGACAGCTTGGTTTTTATTGTAACAACCAGTCAGGGGCGGATTTAAGGGGTCGCGATGGTCGCAATCGCGAGGGGCCCCGCATCCCAAGGGGCCCCCAAATCTTCTTTTGAGTTCAAAGAGAAATGTGACGTTTTGATAAAAGGATTTTCTTAGTATTCATTTTTAATTTCTCAGTTATTATTACAATATCAGTTTCATGTAATAAATATTATTTTTTCTATCATTTGATACTACTAGAAATGTTTTAGTTTTCCTTATCTTTTTTTTTATGTATGAATTATCAGGACTATGATCGTTTGTGGACGGATAGGAGGGTGAGATTCAAAGGAAACTTGGGTCTGAGCCGAAAGGAGTACTGTTAGAGACATTCTACGACGATTTAATTATACAGATTGAGGGACTAATTAAATCATGGGCCGTCAACCTGAGGCCCTGATTTTGGGGGGGGGGGGCTCATTTGGTATGCAGTTTTCATAAAGTTGATATTTTAAGTGAATTTTTACTTTGTTACTGATTATCTATACTAATAAAGCAAAGTTTTGCTCTGTCTGTCTGTGTGCGAATGGCTAGCAAAATCTACCACACATAGAAGTCTGAAAATTTAGATGAAGATAATCCAAGACAGGTCCTAATGCACCTGTGGTTCAGAATTTTAATTTTTTATGGCCCGGGGCCCCTGGGCCCTTTTAAGTTTTTATGCACTAAATTGTTAATAACTTGCCCCCTTTTTATCCAATCTTCTTCATTTTGGGGGACCTTTCTCCATTTATTCTCGCCTTTCTACTCTCCATATAAGACCCTAACACCTTGTGGCTCGATACAGGGCCCCTTCAAGTTTTTGTGCAAATAAAAGGTTAATAAATTGCTTCCTTTTAATCCGATCTTCATTTTTGATATCCTTTTTCCATTTAGTTAGTTTCACATTTCTACATTCCAGTTTAGATCCTGGGGGCCCTAGGATGCCGTAGGATCCGGTCCAGGGCCCCTTGAACTTTTTGTGCGCCAAGAATTTTTCACCCCCTGATTTTCTCACCTTCTCAGTACATAATTTTAAAGTTGAGTCTTGGACTCTTCTTCCTAGATCAACACCCTCATATTTTTATTGGGGCCCTAGGGCCCTTTTTTAAACATTTACCCAATTTTTTGTGCATTTCTTTAAAATATTATTCTATGCTTAATTGTGACTAATTGAAGATCTAAAGTGCTAAGAACTTAGATTTTTTAACACGTTTTCATGTTAGGGCACTGCCCTTTACTATCAGTTGGCACTTTTTGGGCCCTTTGTTATAGGTCCCTTAAAAACGGTCCGATTCACTAGTTTCTTTTTTTAAACAACTTCTTAAGTCCTCCCGCTACTACATGAATGACAAAAACCTTTCCCCGACTTCAGCTACCACCAATTTTGAATATTAATCTGCTTCTAGGGGCCTTTTTTGCAGCTTATTTAAAAACTATCTGATTCTATTACAATTTTCTTTAACATAGTTTTAACACGTAAACTTTAACACGTCCTCCAGCTTACTTTAAAACTACTAAAATAATTTCTTATACGCAACTACATTCCTGTTAAGACACTGGGCCCCAGGGCTCGGTCTTTCTTTATACCTCAGCTACCACTTTTTTTCAAACATTAATCTCCTTTTTCAGCATCAACTTACGTTTACAAACTACAGCCGAAAATTAAAAATCGCGTTACATTAAAGGTAACTTTAGATAAGGGATTTCATCCGTTTATAAAATATCGTGTTAATGTTAAAAGTAATTCGTGAAATTTACAAGGGGAGGGGGTATTTTCCACCGCTTGGGGCGCATTCTTTCCTCGGATTCTAAGGACCCAATTTCAACGGGATTTGGTTCATTCAACTTAGATTATAATTCTGCTACTTTCTGTATTATGAAATTTTACCTTAGACTTCAGATACCAACATTTTCTAACATTAATGATGCATTCTTTTTTTTTGGATTCTTTGGGCTTGATTACTAAGAGGTTTGGCTCAATCAACTTTGTTTTTGATTGTCTCCGGCACATGCGGAGCACTTCCGGTACATGTTGCCTTGGATAACGGGGACCCAGGTTATAGGTTCGTTCGGAAAGAAGTTGGGAACACTCTAGACGCTGCGGAAGGCAATGGGGACCTCCGAAATTAGGTTCATTTAAAAGAATTTCAAAAGATATAAAATCATACATATTATTGACGAACCCCGGCAACGCCGGCGGGTCTGCTAGTCTATACTAATAAAACAAAGTTTCGCTCTGTGTGTCGGTGTGCGATGGCTCTCAAAATCTACCGCACATAGAAGTCTGAACATTTCGGTGAGGATAGTCTAAGGCAGTTCCCGATGTACCCGAGGGTCAGATTTTTAATATTTTAAGACCCGGGCCCCCTGAGCCCTTCAAGTTTTCATGCCCTAAATTTTTAATAGCTTGCTCTTTTTTATCCGATTTTCTTCGTTTTTGGGGGCCTTTTGACATTTAGTTACCCCCCTTTCTACGTTTCAGTTAAGATCCTGGCTCCCTGGGAACCGATACAGAGTCCTGGAAGTTTCTGTGCCCTAAATTGTTAATAACTCTCCCTTTTTAATCCAATATTCGTTTTTGGTGCCCTTTTTCAATTTAGTTATTCCCCAGATTCTACATTCCAGTTAAGACCTGGCCCCCTAGGACCCGGTCCAGAGGCCCTTGAACTTTTTGTCTGCCATGCATTTTTCACTCCCTAATTGTGTCGCCCTCTCAATGCATAACTTTAAAGTTGATTCTTGGATTCCTGTTCCCGTGCAAACACTCATATTTTTATTGGGGCCCTAATGCCCTTTTTAATGCATCTCCCCTCATTTTTGCGTATTTCTTTAAAATTTTATTCTAATAATTCATACCCTATGCTTAATTTCGTCTAATTGAAGACCTAAAGTGCAAAGTAGCCTTTTAACATGTTTTCATTTAAGAGCCTTGCTCTGAACTATCAGTTGGCCTCTTTGGCATCTCCTATTATAGCTTCCTTAAAAATGGTCCTATTCACTAGCTTTTCTTTTCTAACAATTTCTTAGGTCAATATATTTATTTATCTAATATATTTACAATTAGGTTTTTAATATTCCTGCACAAAGGCTTTAATTGCTATTTTAACTTCTAAGGTCCTCCAACTACTACATGAACTAGAAAAAATTTTCTCAGACTTCAGCTACCACCAATTTTGAATATTAATGGCTTTCTTGGGGCCCTTCTTTAAAAATAATCCAATTCTTTTGCAATTCTCTTTTGCATAGTTCTTGGCTCCTCTTTCTACTTTATAAACTACTAAAAAATTTCTTCATACCCAACTACATTCGAGTTAAGATTGTGGTCCCCTGGGACGTGGTACAGGGTCTCTTGAAGTTTTTGTGCCCTCAATTGTTAATAATTGCCCCCTTTTAATCCGATCTTTGTTAAAAGGAACTTTTCCGTTTAGTTATTCCCCCATTTCTACATTCCAGTTAAGGTCCTGGCTTCCTGGGGCCCGGTCTAGAGTCCCTTGAACTTTTTGTGCGCCACGTATTTTCCACCCCCAATTCTGTCACTCTCAATGCATAAATTTAAAATTGAGTCTTGGACTCCTGTCCTCGGGTCAACACGCTCATATTTTTATTGGAGCACTAGGGCCCTTTTTTAAGCACCCCCCCCCTTTTTTGTGCATTTCTTTAAATTTTTATTCAAATGATTAATTTATACCCTATGTGTAATTTCGACTAATTAAAGATCTAAAGTGACTACTAGAATATTTTAACATGTTTTTATCTCAGGCCTGCTCTCAGCTGTTGACCCCTTTTGAGCTCCCTATTATCGCGCCCTTAAAAATGGCCTGATTCACTAGCTTTTTTTCTAACAACTTTTTAGGATTTCTGCCTACTCCTCATATTTTTATTGGGGCCTTAGGGCCCTTTTTAAGTATTTCTCCTTATTTTTAGCGCATTTATTTAAAATTTTATTCTAATGATTAATTTGTACGTTATGTTTAATTTCGACTAATTGGAGATCTAAAGAGCTAAATACTAGGACCTTTTAACATGTTTTTATCTTAGGACCCTGCTCTCAATTATCACCTTAGCACCTTTTGATCCCCCATTATAACTCCCTTAAAATAGTCCGATTCACTAGTTTTTTCTTTTCTAACAACTTATTAGGTTTTTCAGCTACTCCATGAACGACAAAAAATTTTCTCAGAATTCAGCTACCACCAATTTTGAATATTAATCCCTTCTTGAGGCCCTTGATCCGATTCTCTTGCAGTTTTTTTTTATATAGTTCTAGGGTTCTCCTGCCATTTTATAAACTACTAAAAAATTTCCTTATACCCTTGCTACCAACTTTTTCGAATATTAATCTTCTTTTCGGCATCAACTTACTTTTACTCACTACAGTCGTAAATTGAAAATAACGCTACTGTTAAAGCTTTAGAGAGGTTAACTTTAGAGAGGTGGGGGTATTTCATCCGAAAATTAAATATTAGGTTAATGTTAAAGGGACTTTGATAAATTTATAGATGGAGGGGGCACCTTCCACATGCTTTCCTCGGGTTTTATCGGCCCGATTTCAATGGCAATTGGTTCATTCAACTGAGATTATAATTACGCTACTTTCTGCATTATGAAAGTTTATCTTGAACCACCATTGTTACCACCATTTTCGAACGTTAACGGCACATTCTTTTTTCAGTTTCTATGGCTCGATTTCATCGAAAATTGGTTCATTCAATTTAGCTTAAGATTGTTATACAGATTTTAGTTCCATATTCTACCGCTAGGGGGAAGCATTCTAATCTCGGGTTCTATGGGCCCAATAACTACGGGGTTTGGGTCATTCAACTTGGTTTTCTATTGTCTTCAACACATGCGGAGCACTTCGGGTATACGCTGCCTCAGACAGCGGTATCCAGGTCACAGGTTCGTTCAGAAAGAGGCATTGGTGTAGCCAGAGAGGGGGTCCAAATGCTCAGGATTTCAGTAATATTTTAAAGTTTTCTTCGACTTGATTAATAGCAGAAAATTCTCCGATTAGATAAGGCGAACTGAACTTTACAAAATCACCGGTATCCAGAGCATTTGGACCCCCCCCCCCCTGGATACGCCACTGCAAAGATGTTTGTTGGAAACACACTCGACGCTGCCGAAGGCATTGGGGCCCCGGAAGAACTAAGTTCATTTGAAACACTCTATGATGCCGAAGGCATTGGAGCACCGATTTTCCAAAGAATTCGAATTTTGTTTAAGGTTATTATAACGGACCCGGACAACGTCGGACGGGTCAGCTAGTAATCAATATTTTATTATTGCACAAGTTTTATTATTGCATCGTAAGTGTTCATAATTTTTCTCTCTCATAAAATTCTCCACATCCAGATCAAAAATGACACACGACAATCAAATATATCAGAACCCCCATATGTCCCCCATAGTTTTCTCCAACATGATTTTTTTTTTTTTTTTTTTTTTTTTTTTTTTTTTTTTTTTTAGCAGATGTTTTGCTAATCGCAGTTGTGAAAGTGCCACTTTTACATTTTTGGGACCATTTTTTATGGCATTCGCTATTAAAACACACGCAATTACAAACCTATATGCAGATTAGTTAATTAAATTGGTGTTTAAAATATATTTACCATAAATATATAAAATCCTACCGAAACGAACTTATGAAACGACTGATTGTATTTCATAGCTATTATTACTAAAACATGGAATCTTTGGCGGTGAAATTAGCATCATCAATTGTCTGTATTGATCCGCGTATGTTAAAACTGGTATGAGAATTTTTTAATTTGATTTAGCTTTCGAGGTATTAATTTTTTTTTTCCTAATTGTTACAATATTTTTGTAATGATGGCAACTAAATGATTCCATTTTTGTGGAAAAAAGGGAGGAAAGGGGGAAATATAAGGATCATTAGATTTATTTTCTTTTTCGTAATTTTCAAATTGAAATTGAAATCTTTTATTTCAATCGAAGACAATATTGTGATTAAATTATATTTTTCAGGAAAATTTGAAAAAATAATTCATTAAATAATAATAATAATACGATTAAATAAAGAGTATTTTTTTATTTATTTTAATAAAATTTTTTTCATTTCAAGATATTTTTTTTTTTTATATTTTAGAAAAAGTTACTATTTTATATTGTTGCCAATTTTAAAAACAGCGCAAAGAATAATATCTCATTTCAATTAAAAATTTATTTACACGTCACTACTATACATTTGCAGGGGGGCAGAGTCCCTAATATTTATATAAAAATGCAGTGCAGATGCTTATAAAACAATTCGCGGAGCTTCGAATTCTTTTTATATCCATAAAGCATTTGCCATTCTTTGAGCCCAGCTGTGTAACGAAAAGGAGAAAAATATAATTTAATTTGATTATAATTGATGACATTATTTGATTTCTGAAATTGTTTTATTAAAACATAAAATTAAAACTGCAAGCAGCAGCGAAAAGAGGTTTTGGGTTATAGCTCAGCAGATTTCAAAATATTATCTCCTTAGTTTCTGATTAATTTTGGTTTGAATTATCATTTTATGTTCTTAAAAAATTGAAAGGAAAATAAGATATATAATTTTAGCACATTTATCCGTCACAGTATTTAAGTTCGTGTAAAATAATGGAATGTAATTCGAATATGAAATTAATTTCGTGTAATTAATCCTTAACGAATTAAATACATTTTAATTTATTTGGTAGTAATTATTGTAATTAAGTTTTGAATAGCTATTATTTTTAAACTAGCTGGCCCGCCCGGCACTGCCCGGGCCCGCGATGAATGACTCATAAATGAACCTCAAATTTGTATGATTTTATATCTTTAACTCCATTTTGTCTGAAATTATATTTTTAAATGAAAAATTATTGAATTAAAAGTACATGCTATTTGGTATTTATTTTCTGCGTTATTGGATTTTTGGAGTCTATGCTTAACAAAAGCGAGCGAAACCGTGACAAAACTCTCAAGTTTTAACTGATTTCCTCGAACTTTTCACACATTTTATTTATACCGATTACATTACCGTTTAAAAGAAGGTTTCAGCTTTAAGAACATATTTTTGCTTCGTCGGTACTTCTAAAATTGCACCCAGGAGGGGCGAAACCACGACAAAACACTAAGTTTCTTCGGATTTCCCCAAAATTTTCACACCATTTTATTTTGTAAAAAATATTTCTACCCATCCGAACGTTTCATAATTTTTATAGGTGATCTAAATCTAGTCTATTGAGATTACCTGAAAAGACTGTGTTAAAATGCATACGGATGTTTAGTTACTTTTAGCGTACAAAAAATATTGTCTCCGAGAGGTGCGAAGTGACCCGAGTTCGCCGATTATTTGAAAGGTTAAAATTCATATTTTTAAAAACCGATTGCACCATCGATTAGAAGAAGATTTTATCTTTAAGAACATATTTTTAGATTGTCGGCACGTCTAAAAATTTGCACCCTGGAGGGGCGTTGCCAGAAGGGAGGAAACTTTTTTTTGAAAAACGACCCTCTTTGAATTTTCTTTTTCAAAGGGTTAACTGCGATTTTTTTTATTATTATTATTGATTACGGGATTTGAGACGTAAGGGTACGATCTTTTAGAATATGTCTTCCGTTTTTAACTTTAGTAAGCGGTTTGGCCGATGTAAGTTAATATTAAAAAAAATCCCCCACCCCCTGAATTCCTTCTTTTCGATATTCATTATCTCATGATGCGTAAATAAGGCTTGCTTTTTACCTCTCGTTAGCCGAGATAAGTTTTTAATGAGAGTGCGTTGCGATTGTTAATGAATAACTCAGGTTATAAGTAGATATTTTAGAATTCTGAGTCTCAGATGTATCAGGAGAGGCCTTGGACTACCCTCACAAAAAATTTCCGCTTTGTACGCGCAGTAGATTTCGCTAGTCATCGCGAATACACACACACACAGAGCAAAATTTTCTTTTATTAGTATATATTATAAATATACCCAATTTTTCAAGATGCAAGGGCCCCAAAAAGTTCCAGTGAGAGGGGCCCATCACTTCATAAATCCGCCCCTGTTTATTATTCAGGAAAGTTATTATAAACATAAAAAGTTATGACTATACCACGTGCTTGACACTTAGATATTTCAAAAAGTAGGGTTAATCGATATGTGCACTGAACGGCTCATTTGCCCTTTATCATTGAAATTATTTGCAAGAATGTTATGTGTGTAAACTCAAAATACTGATATTTCTACAGACGCACTCAACAGATGTCATCTCATTTTAGCCAATGCCATTAGTTAGAGCTTTGTTATTCTAAGGTAAGAAAATGTCAGCAAGTAAAGATACTAATTACTAGTCAAGTTCTACATAGAGCGAATATTTTTTTAGTTATTTAGAATGACTAACAAGGAAACCACATTTGGTGCTGCTTGCACCTGTCATTGAGACCTGGTGCATTTTTAAGCTCTATATTAGGAAGTTTAAGAATTGATAAAATTTTTCTTTTAAAATCACATTTTTGGATTTTACAGCAGCATAACTTTCTAGACCACTTATTGGACTATTAACATAGAATTTTTTTTATAAGAAAAGCATTTTAAAATACTAATTAGTCAATAATAAGTATGAAATATTTAAAAAAGTGTAAAAATGCCTTCAAAAACCTACAAATTTGGTTTTAAAAAATTACAACAATAGTTTTTTTGGCTGGGAAAATGTTGGATTTTTTTTCAATAGAAGAACTTTCCAGCAATTGTACACAGAGAGTCATAGCTGCTTGCCGCGTGCAAGTACTAATGGTTTGGACTTCACTAGAAACTGTAATGTGTGACTTAATTAGTTCAGTACAGTAAATTTTCTAAACTGTATTAAACTATTAATTTACTTTAAGATTACTTTTACCAAAAGATACAATTTTCATTTTAAACATTCAAAACTTTGTCCCTTTCAACTTTAAAAAGAAAATAGGGTACTTTTCGGTTAGCCGGGTGCCAGTGTTATATACATATATGTTTGTATATGCATATAACACTGGCACCCTGCTAACCGAAAATAGTATGCTTATTTTGTATATCAATAAAAAAAAAATAGTTTACAATGTGCTTGAAAGTTTTTAACAGAAACATATGTACTTTTTTTAAATTTAATGTCTCCATAGCAAAAAAAAAAAAAATAATTCTTGTCTTTTATGCTATCAGTTATGAAACAAATTGCAATCCAATTCTATACATATTGTACATACACTCCAGGGATATAGAGCAGGTGAAAATTTTGAGCACTATCTTTAGCAAATGAACTCACTTTTGGCATGAAATAAACAAATAAAAATCCAATAATAAAAAAATGAAAGTAGGGTAGATGTGCCAGTAATGGACACCCTTCCAGTAATGGACACCCCTTGATGTTTTTGGTTCATAAAAAAATAACTAATAAATATTTAGCTTTAATTATTTTTTTTTACAATTCTCCCTTGTATGTTTTATAAATCTATGTTATTGTTGACACTTTTAATCAAACCAATCAGGAAGCAGAAAATAATGTTTCAAAGTTTCGCTGTTTTTCTGTGAAAATCTTAATGAAGAGGTTAAGAGCTGGCTTCATTTAATTAATTTATATATTATTTATTTTCTTGCAAAATTTGAATGTTTTTGTTTGAGTAGCAATAGAAAACTTTGAATTTTATATACTAATGGCTAATTACAAAATTTCATTTCTTTTTAAGGTTTTAAGAGGGGGTGTCCATTACTGGGATGGTTAATTAGTCATTTTCCAGTAATGGACACCCCATGTAGACATTGCTAAAAATGCAATTTTAGTAATGTTTATGGTGCATAAAATACTTTCGCTTAACTGAAAACCTAAATAATCAAATTTAATTTTTAAATTATACTTACCAAAATGTAATAACACCAAAACTTTTATAAATAGCTGCTTTTAAGTTATTTTATGTGATTAATAAAATTTTGATATTTTATTTATTTTTTTTTTTTTTTTATGTAGTACACATATATACCTCACATATTTTATAATCTGCCAATCAAACCAGCCAGGAAGCAGAAAATACTGTTTAAGAGCACGGTCAAAGAGGGGCTCATAGGGCTTAACCCCTCTCCGTTTAAATAAAAACAATTAAGTTACAGAAGCTATTAAAAATCCTTTTTCTGTCTTAAATGTTTCCTTATTAAAAAAAAAAAAAAAAAAAGTAATACTATTAATGAAAGTTATAGGTAATATTCATGAAACTAGTAAATCTGCAGATCAGTGGCCTCAAACATCCGTTCTACAGTTTTATTTTGAAATTATTTTATTTAGTATTTAAAATATTCAACTCACAATATCATTTCTTTCATATTTGTAATATTAATTATTATAAATGGTATATCAAGTAATCTCTGAAAGATTGTTAAAAATAGTGACACAAAACTAAACATTAATATTCCAAAACTTTTTTTTTTTCTATTACCTTTTAAATCAAATCCACCACTGTTTCAATAATTTGATAGCTGTAATTATCTGATATGTAGTATTTTAAACTATCCATCTAAAACAATTAAAACATCGATCTTCTGATAATTACAATAATTGATGCAAACAGTAAATGATTATCACAAATATTTTATTAATTACTGGTATCCTAATTGTTAAATTTATTTAAAAATAACTATTTTGTTTCATTAGTAAGTATTCATTAAATTCTGGTTCTAAATACAGTCATAAAAACAATTATATTTATTACTTTTTATGGGGTGTCCATTACTGGAACAGAGGGTGTCCACTACTGGGCCAGAGGGTGTCCATTACTGGGCTTTTGGGTGTTTTGATATATTTCTGTTATTTAAAATTAAATTTCTATCCATATGGGGAAATGAGGCTATAAAAATGGTTAAATATTGTTGATAGATTAATATAATATTGAAAAAACTGGAATATAATGATTATAACTATTAATTAAAAAATAATTTTTAAAGAAATTCCTTAAGGGTGTCCATTACTGGCACATCTACCCTATATGATTTTAATAGAGTTTTAATATTTAAATAGAGAAATCTTATCAGTTCTCAATTTTTTTTTTGTATAGGGTTAGAAAATAAGAAAATGCATCTTGTCTCGATGCTAGGTATGAGCAGCAGCCCTTTGTTTAATGAAATTTTATAGTAAACATTTTAAAAAACATTTGGGATATTTTGCTATCTTTAAAAAGAAATTTAAAGGCCCTTGTCTTATTTTTTTCATTTCTATGCAAATTGCTTTTTTTTTAATTATTAAAAAAGAAAAAAAAAATATTTGTAAGTTTGTGCTTTATATTTTCCAATATAGAAACACTGAACTATGGATTAATAAATAAGAAATTGATATGATTAATTGACAAAATTGTACATTGAAAACAAATTTATATATGTATTTACTTTTTAAAAGCAAAGAATTAGTATTGCCTTTGAATAACGTTCATGCAGTAGGGGAGAGTGGGGTGAAATTAAACTGATGACTTTTTAATGTCATCTCTGAATGACAATCCTGAATTTTCCTTCCAGTGATGAAGGTAGTGGAATTTGATATTGTAGAACAGACATTATGAACCTACAATCTTTGTTAGACTGAGCCAACACTAGACAATTTGTGTCTTATCATACATTGTTTTATAGCTGTCCCATACCTCCCTGTTAGTGGGGAGGTATGGGACACATTTTGAAATTTACAATTTCTTTATTTATGAAATTGTTTCGCAAATTATGTTTCCATATTGTTCAAGGACATTAGAAAGTGTTTTATTTTGTATTCTATACAGGGTTGGCAAGGTTTTGGACACAACGGTAAAAACCACGGTAAAATCCATGGTTTAAACCATACTGTCCAAAACCCTTCTGTCTAAAACTCTCCAAAACTATATTTTGTAGTAAAATTGTATTTATAAGAACAATGCTAAAAGTTTAAAAAATTGGCAAAAAGATTACAATACAAAAATACCAATTTAGTATTAACAACCTAATTACCCTATGTTATACTACCTAACAATTTAGTAGTAACAACCTAATTGCCCTACGTAACAAAGTAATTACATTAAAAAGATATTAAATTTAATTATGTATCATAATTTTAATGTTATTCATTTAAATAATAGTAGTTAATAGAGGTACTAACCATTTTTATGAAGAATACATTCTCATTCTGTTATTGAAAGTCCCGAGAGATGTTACTGGAAATAATTGATAAATGGAGTTCAGGTTCAATTGGATAGCATACTGATTAAACCAGCTTACTGCTGGCAAATATGTATATGTGTATATTAAGAAATAGTATAAATAAAAATAATTGATTTTGTTTGATTATGAGATATTTAGATATTGACTATTATTATAACATAACACTATATTATATGACTATTATTATAGCAACACTATTTAACTCTTAAGAAATAGAATGTTCACTAGAATTAGATTAAATTCATAATAAAAAATACATATTTAAAAAATAACTTCTAGATTTTAAATTATATATGTGTGTTTTCTTTCATTATCCTATAATCTAGAAAAGATAATTTACAATGAAACATTATTTAAAAGAAATTTCTTTGTAACATTTTCTTGCACAAAAATTAAAACAAAAGCAAATCTTCCCTCCCTATACTACATGTGTGGTATTATACAGAATTTCTTATTATTATAACTCAATTTTAACAGAAACAGAACTTTTTATGTTACACAGATATTAGAAAAATTTGATTTACCAAAGAATTAAATTGAATGTTAGTAAAAAAAATTGTGAGATATTTATATTTATTCATATGTTTAATAAGTGTGCAGTGGTTACATGTGGAATGTTGCTTTTTTAAGGTTTTGGACACTTTAGTACAGTTTTGGACGCTTTAGTACAGTTTTAGACACTTTAGTACAGTTTTGGACGCTTTAGTACAGTTTTAGACACTTTAGTACAGTTTTGGATGCTTTAGTACAGTTTTAGACACTTTAGTACAGTTTTGGGCAGTAAAACCCACATGTCCTGTCCCAAACTAGTTTTGGGCGTCCAAAACCCCAACCCTGATTCTATATATCAAAATTTTTGTTTTTGTGTCAAAGTTGATTTTCTTACTTTTGCAAAAAGTGTCCCATTCCTCCCCACTCTACCCTACATATATTTTGCATTTTTAAAATCTACATAAACTGACAACAAAAATTTTGAATACTTATGAACATACTAATTAAAGCCCGATATGTTATCCATTCCATTATTATATAGTAAACAATATTCTCCCAAACATAATACAAATGACGTGCATCCCACATAAATAAGGGAATTAATTCTATATATATATATATATATATATATGCATATAACTCTATGCATATAATACTATTAAACTATTTCTATTTAATCTACACTGATTAAATCTAATATATATATCCTTGAACTTACATAAATCTCTAAAGGATAACTTTTATTTTCGTCTAACAAAACGAAAGGTCTGATTTCCTCTATCAAATCTCTCGCCGCATTTTTCGTTACTTTATATGTTGATATAAAACTTCTTTCACTTATTGAAAAAGGATCTTCCCGATCCTTTATTCGTTGTCTTTGTATTTGATGTCTTCGTAGGTTTCGAACAACCAATATCTCCGCCATCTTGAATAATAGTAGGGGAGATGGGGGCACATGTGAACAGTTCGCATAAATATAGTTTTTTCTTATAATTGGATTAATTCTTATAAATAAAAACTAGTCAGTATAGTAAACAGAACTTTCTTTTACACATGGTAATTTTTTTTAAATCACCTGTATAGTTTTTCTTACATTTTTTAATTGTTTTATAAACTCAAAAAATTGTTCACATGTGCCCCATCAGCGGGGTAGTTGTGAACACTCGTGGGGCACATGTGAACAGAAGGTAAAAATATCCTTTGACATGCTTTTTCTCCTGTTATTAATTTGTTATCATAACCATTACTTATATTATCAGTTAAATTCACCATAAAGAATTTTTTTTTTTCTAGTTTCTGAGTGCTATGTTTAAACAAAAGGTTTAAAATGAGACTAAATATATATAAAGCTGTTCTGACACCATACCCAAGAATTATATTAGTTATCAATTTGAAAATTTTACATTTAAAAAATGTTACTGATATCCATCCCAATTCAAATTATCCTATTCATAGCTGTTGTTTGAGAGACGGAAGTAAGCCATCACTGCAAGTTTGAGACAAGTGAAAAGAAAAAAAAAATTACAAAGTTGTTGTTTGTCATAATACTCTTTGTATTAACAATACATAAAAAATATTGTTTTAAACCGTTTACTAAAATAGTACGTAACACTTATTACATTTTAGGAAACATTGAATTTATTTAAATTATAATTGAACTCAAATGAGCTTCTTGCTCTTTGTGTACTTCCTGACAAATGTGGAAGTGGAAGTTTCAATACAATATCACTTTTTTGTATGACAGAAATGTCTACTATTTCAGGGAAATTATATGAATTGGATCTGAGATTCTTTCTCAGGAATTTAACATACATTTATCATTATCAATTCTTTCTATTCGCCCAACAGAGAAAGTTTTTGATTTTTGTGAACTGTTCATATCTGCCCCAACTAGTCTGTTCACAAGTGCCCCACATGGCTGCTAGAGTTAAATTGATAAATAATTAACATTTATCAATTTTAGGGAACAAAACAACTTTATCCAAAATATTCATTAGTAGTCATAGTATATGTTAAAACATTAAAATTCGAATAACTAACTAAATAAATAAACTTTATCACTTACCAAAGTTGAAACCGACATTTTACATTTGACATCTACAAACAGTGTTTTGGCTACTGAAGACAAACGAAATGTCGAAAAGCTTCAAAAAATTTTTACCATATGTCTACAGGTGCTGCCATCTTTGGTAATTTTTTTCAAATAAAAAAACTTATAATAACTATTGAAAAACTGTGACGTTCACATCTGCCCCCTGTTCACATGTGCCCCCATCTCCCCTATATATGTCTGTAAATGTGCCATTTGTTGGTACTGACGACTGATTAATCTTTATTCCGATACAAAATTTTTCTGAAAAGAAATGATCAAAAATCGATGATTTCTCAAGAGTTGTAGGTAGTGTTAACCTTTAAGCCTATTTCACATGGTAAGGGGGAAAAAAATTCTTTTGGGAATCCTATTAAACAATTTGCCAAGAATGATAACTAATAAAATAAATAGTGAAACATTAATATATTTATATAGACATCTAACAAATACAAAATAACAGATATTATTCAGAAAGATAGACTAATATAGCATGCTTACTTTGCAATGTGTGACTACACTATAAAATAAAAATGGCGTAAACGAAAGTCATCGATTCCAATATCTATGACAAAAATCGGTGTGAAGGATTTCGATTTCGATTCAAAATCGCATACCATGGATATGATATTAGAAGTCTGTGTATGAAACAGGCTGCCATCTATCATCATACAAGAGTATGGTTTTCTTAGTAATACAAAGTTTGGATTCACTGTCAAATTTAGGGGAAATCAATTCGTTACCGAGGGATAAAAAAGGTCCTTTGCAGTACATTCGAAAATTTGGCTAGCAATATAAGGGAATCCTTTTATATAATTTTAAAAATCTGGTAAGATTTTCTGGCACTTTCATTTATAAAGCCTGTTAACTTAAATCAATTGCACATACCATACTCTGAATCAGTTTTCTAAAAATCGGTAATCGTATCATTAAATGATTTATGTAATGGGTACCTTAACTTAATAATATAGTATTCCTTGCCCTATACCAAATGTAAAAAAATTACGCTATTAACTTTAAAAAAGTATACTGATACGCATCTGAAAAGTTCAAGCTTTTTTTATTTTTATATTATTCAGTACACATTTTATCACGTGATTCTGTTTAATATTACTGAATTCACCCTTTTTCATGAACACAGTATAAGTTCCGAAAAAATTTAAATATTGCTGGTATTAGCGGCAGTTGCAATCTCATTATCATATGCATTTTTTTGTATTAATCAAGGTTTTTTTGCCATTATAAGTCTGACTAAACATGAAATAAAATGTCACTATTTCAAGATTTTGATGTAAATTATTAGTGTATACCTTTACAAACCAAGTTTCATTAAATTATTCAAGAAAATTTTGTCATTATTATGTATATTTATTTATGCATTACTTGACCTTTACTTTTAATATTTTAAAGATTTTTTTCTTTGCCTATTTTACTTTGTTATTTAAGTTCATTATTTTAACATTTTACTTTATTGTAAGCATTCATTATAATTTCAGTTGCATTGTCACATGCAAATTACTGTTAAGAAAAGTAAACAAAACAATGACCAGAAATCTACAAAATTCCAAAATCTCTACAACTACTGGTCCAATGCTATGCAGATTTGAGCGAGTTTACTGTATATCTGTTAACTTCAGGGATGTAATGGAAGATAAATGCTGTATACCTACTGGATTTTTAAAAGAAGCTCCATATAGCCACTGTTTCTCAAATAAAGCTGTAGCGTATAGGGGAGATGGGGGCACATGTGAACAGGGGGCAGATGTGAACGTCACAGTTTTTCAATAGTTATTATAAGTTTTTTTATTTGAAAAAAATTACCAAAGATGGCAGCACCTGTAGACATATGGTAAAAATTTTTTGAAGCTTTTCGACATTTTGTTTGTCTTCAGTAGCCAAAACACTGTTTGTAGATGTCAAATGTAAAATGTCGGTTTCAACTTTGGTAAGTGATAAAGTTTATTTATTTAGTTAGTTATTCGAATTTTAATGTTTTAACATATACTATGACTACTAATGAATATTTTGGATAAAGTTGTTTTGTTCCCTAAAACTGATAAATGTTAATTATTTATCAATTTAACTCTAGCAGCCATGTGGGGCACTTGTGAACAGACTAGTTGGGGCAGATATGAACAGTTCACAAAAATCAAAAACTTTCTCTGTTGGGCGAATAGAAAGAATTGATAATGATAAATGTATGTTAAATTCCTGAGAAAGAATCTCAGATCCAATTCATATAATTTCCCTGAAATAGTAGACATTTCTGTCATACAAAAAAGTGATATTGTATTGAAACTTCCACTTCCACATTTGTCAGGAAGTACACAAAGAGCAAGAAGCTCATTTGAGTTCAATTATAATTTAAATAAATTCAATGTTTCCTAAAATGCAATAAGTGTTATGTACTATTTTAGTAAACGGTTTAAAACAATATTTTTTATGTATTGTTAATACAAAGAGTATTATGACAAACAACAACTTTGTAATTTTTTTTTTCTTTTCACTTGTCTCAAACTTGCAGTGATGGCTTACTTCCGTCTCTCAAACAACAGCTATGAATAGGATAATTTGAATTGGGATGGATATCAGTAACATTTTTAAAATGTAAAATTTTCAAATTGATAACTAATATAATTCTTGGGTATGGTGTCAGAACAGCTTTATATATATTTAGTCTCATTTTAAACCTTTTGTTTAAACATAGCACTCAGAAACTAGAAAAAAAAATTTTTTTTTTTCTTTATGGTGAATTTAACTGATAATATAAGTAATGGTTATGATAACAAATTAATAACAGGAGAAAAAGCATGTCAAAGGATATTTTTACCTTCAGTTCACATGTGCCCCACGAGTGTTCACAACTACCCCGCTGATGGGGCACATGTGAACAATTTTTTGAGTTTATAAAACAATTAAAAAATGTAAGAAAAACTATACAGGTGATTTAAAAAAAATTACCATGTGTAAAAGAAAGTTCTGTTTACTATACTGACTAGTTTTTATTTATAAGAATTAATCCAATTATAAGAAAAAACTATATTTATGCGAACTGTTCACATGTGCCCCCATCTCCCCTACCCTAAACATGAACGTTTGTGACTCTAGCCACGGCCAAACTCGATCACCTGCCTTATACGGCCTTTACAATATCCCTTAGTTTCGGAATCGTTAAAGACTACAGTCGCCGCCAAATGGCGCGAAT
Source organism: Maratus speciosus (assembly GCA_963932465.1). Lineage (NCBI taxonomy): Eukaryota > Metazoa > Arthropoda > Arachnida > Araneae > Salticidae > Maratus > Maratus speciosus. The sequence goes on along the minus strand of OZ010798.1, from coordinate 48,457,172 downwards.
ACCTACTGTAAATTGTATTTTCTCTACTGTAAATAATGCTTATTATGTATTACTTTCATACATAAAAATATGAAAAACATCCCTGTATATGCATTATAAAAGGTATAGGGTAATTCCACGGTAACTTACGTTACATTTAGAACAGTTTACTGCAGTAATTTTAGTAATATAACCAGTGGTGTAGTCTTAAAAAAAGTAGAGGACATACGCTCTAAGCAGAGGGTAGTATACGCTCAAGGAAGAGGGTATACCGTACAGTGTATACACTATAGCTTTTTTGAGAAACAGAGGGTATACAGTGTTCCTTAAAAAAATCCAGAAGGTATATGCCGTATACCACTGTATACCCTCCAATGCATCCCTGAATATAACTCCAAAAAATATTCCAATGTAAAGTTCACATGATTTGTTAACTAAACCTTATCCAAAGGTCAATTAGGATGAAAATTACCCAAAATATGCGAATGAAAATTATATTTTCTATGATAACTTGCGTTCCTTTTTCAGTAATGTGGGTTACCATAATAAATATAACTGCCAGAGTTCAAGAAATAACACTAAAATTAGGTAATTTTCCTCTAAGTTGAGTTTTGTATAAGTTTAATTAACAAATTATATCAACTTTACATTTTGAATAATTTTTTTGGTGTTATATTATTGAAATTACTGAAGTAAATTGTTTTAAATGTAACGTAAGTTACCATGGAATGACCCTATAGATAATATATGTATATTTTGCCTCGGCGTTTTTTATACTGCAAACAGGAAAACTGAAGGATTTAGAGATAAAATAAATAAATACAATGAATTAAACATAAGCAACTGAAAATATATTAAATAACACGCTACTACTATAGCATGGAAAACAAAGATAATAAGTAAATTTCTGCATTTGTTTTTTTAAAATTAAATTAAATTAAATTGCAAATTAAATTTTTAAAAAATACTATTTACTAGTTTCAAAGTATTAAGAAAATTAACGAAAACTTTTTCAAAAAATCATATTATTCTCAAATCAGGATAACTTTATAAACCATACAATTATTTTTTGCATCAGACTTCTAATAATGTAAAATATATGCATATAAAGTTGATTGCGAACATTGATTTGGATAATAGTAAACATTAAAGGTACTGAAAATGAAGTGTACAAGGAAATAGAAAAATAATAATAATTATAGGTTTCTATCATTTTTAGAAAAAATAAATAAAAAACAGAGGAAATTATAAAATCAAATATTTGAATTTTATAGGCAGACACATAATAAAAAACATAATAAAAAAATATTTACACAATATTAAGAGAATAGTTAAGTTCGCCAGTATCCGGCAATCAACTCATAATGAAATATGTTTTTTTTTTCAGAACATTAATTACTTTTGCATGATTCTTAATTAATTATAAAATATAGATATATGTACATTGCAAACAATTTTCAATAAATTTGGCCATTATATGTGTTGATCTGAAATATTCAAGCATGTAGAAAAATAACAATATTACATATAATATTAAATATTCGAACTCTTTTCACTAATATCCGACAATCAAATCACATTGATTTTTTTTTTTTCATTTCTTAAAAAAAAGAAAAAAAAACCATGGATATTTACACGATTTTTAATATAGAAAAATAGTAAATTTAAATATTGTAGGTGACGATCATGAAATACGGGGAAACGAAAAACTAATAATAAATGATTTTCTTTTTTTCAGTTTTCATTATTTTAAAGCACCAATAAGTACTTTTTTTTTTCTTTCAACAGTTTGTACTCCAAATTGGAAGGAAATTCATGAAAAGAAATTTCTGGAATTTTTTTAGAGAATCTTAAGTGCAGTATAGAACACAGCATGACCCGGTTTTTACTTAAAAAAATCAAAAATCGCAATTTTAATTAAGTTATACCTTAAAAAAAAGCGTGCATGGCAAATTCTTCATTAGACACAGTAGGTAAACGTGCCCCCTACAATTCTCTGGAGCGAAACACTGATTCCCCCAAAACAAAGGGGTTTCAACTTATTGTTACGGCCGTATAAGTGGAATCAAGTTTGACCATGCTCTAGCGTATACTCTCTGCTTTTTTTACAATTGCAACATTGCTTAAGTTGGGACTTCACTCCTATTAGTCCATTGATTAAAGTGGCCCTATTCAGAAGTATCCACGAGGAAGTTTCCTCACTAAAAGATAAGTTAATATGTTTATTACATTAATAATTTAATTATTTAAAGGTGAATGTGCTTAAATGCATGTTAAAAAGGGGTGTAGTGGAGGGTATACAGAGTGTATACTGTATTCCTCTTGGATTATTTTACGGAACTCCATACACATTCTATTTCTCAAATAATAAATAGGATATACTCTAACCATGAACATTCATGATTGCATCATATACCATCTGCTTTTTTTATGACTATAACCATAGGCGTAGCGACGGGGGGGCATGTGCCCCCCCAACCTTCTACATCCCGGGCGCCAGAACAGAAAGTGTAGGGGGCGCCAAATGAAGATTTTTTTTGTCTTTACATACAAAAATATATATGTATTTATATTGAATTTGCATAAAAATGTCTTACAGCCGGAAAATCCAAAAGTAAAACTGAACCAAATGCATTGAAATTTACAAATATATAAAAAAGATTCATCTATAATAGAAGACTGCAAATGAATTGGAAAAAAAAGAGCTTTTCTCTTAGGCATTATTCTTTCTCCAATTCCAAGTGTACCGAAAGGCAAAGGGGGCGCCAAATGAAGGTTTTGTTTGACTCTGATTTTTCTGATGAAAAGATTCCATGAAGACTGTTCAATTTTTTCTCTCTCTCCCTGAGCAGTGTTGAGCTTTCATTTTTCCCGTCTCGTTATGGGTGAGATCGGGTGGCTGCCCGGGACAGGTTCGGCTAGGTGGGGAGGCCTTCCAATTGTCTTTAGCTCAACGAGCCCCACCCAAGCTGCCCGGGACAATAAAAATTAACGGGAGAAGGAGTCAAGGCCGAAACTAAGGGGGTGGAGAGGGAGCATGTACCCTGGGCGCCACGCGAAGGGGGCGGCCAATGAAAATTTGGTTTACCGTTTTATACAATCTATATATGTGCGTGTGAAATTTCAGTAAAAAAATATTTTTTAGCCGAAAAATCAAAAAGAAAAGCTGAGTAAAGTGCATTAAAATTGTCGAATAGATAAAAAGATTTGCCTACAATATACAAGACAGCAAATGAATAACTCCATTCTTTTTCTTATAATTACTTTTTTACATGCATATCACCATATCTGGCCTTAGATGTGGCGAGGTTAAAAACCAAGCGGTCGAAAATTCACAAAATGAAAAGTAAAAATTTAATAATTTTGTTGTTGTTGTTTTGAGTCGCACATAAATTTGAAAATTAGCTTTGAAAATTAAATTTGAAAAGTTGAGGAAAGTATGTAGACATATCAATCTATAAATAAGAAGAGTGATATAAGTGATAATTCTCCAAAACTGGTGTAGATAGTACAGGAAGATATTTTACCGTGCTGGAATTCATTTTTATGCCTACAGTAAATCCTGGTTTTTTAGTTCCTGAAACAATGTGACTCATATCACTATGACATTAAAGTACATCAATTGTAATAATTTGTAATGCTACAACAGTAAAATCTAGAAAAATGAAATATGTCTGTAATGGAATATTGTCTTAAATGAAAAAAAACTGCATGGTTCCAACAGAAATAATACCGACAGTTATATCTGCTAAGACGGAAACCTCTATAAAGCGGAATTATTTCTGTTTCCTTTCGATTTTTTTCACAGGTTTTATTGAATAAATATTTGACAAAGCTGGTTATATATTTCAATATTATTATGTATTTTACTGTTACACATTTTAAATTTTAAATTTTAAAATAAGTCCTCTAATAGAAACTTTCGTAAATTTCGCTTTGTAAATTTACTTTGCGGAGGAAGGAGGAGGGCGCCAAAATCCATGTTTGCCCGGGTGAAAATATAACTAGTTTCGGCCCTGGAAGGAGCGCACAAAGTAAAATGCTTTAGTAAAACCCTTTAAAAGAAAAAAAATGAGTATAGCATTGCAGTGGTACAATAAAAAATCTCCCACAGGGCGCCATGGGTAATAAAGCCGTCTCTACCTTTCTCCCCCAAATGATCTTTTCACTTCTTTTTGCCTCCTTACCCTTGAACTTCCTCAGTCAGTCGACAAAAGAAAAGACGAATTTCGATAAAAGGTCGTGGAAAAATATCGCGAATTTCGTCAAAAAATCTCTGAAACAAATACCGAATATCATTTTCGTCAATCGGTCATAGCAAAATTCACGAAATTTGACAAAGGATCGTGTAAAGAAAATCGTGAATTCCATAAAACGATCGGCGGAAAAAAATGCGAAGTTTGGTAATTCGTCGTCGAAAACATCGCGAATCTCCTAAAAGGACCTTGGAAAAATATCTTTAATTTTATTAAAGGTTGCGGAAACAAATGGCGATTTTCGTCATTCAGTCACGAAAAAAATCATAGCAAATTTCGTCAAAAGAATGCACAAAATATTACGAATTTCGTCTAACGACCAAGAGAAAAAAATTGCAAATTTCGTCAAATATTCGCGGACAAAAAGACAACAGGGGTAATTCTGAGTAAAAAAAAAAATCTGAAATTCACAGCAAATTTTCTGAAAAGTTACAGCAGAGGAGGGAAAGAGGGGAAATCTCCCGGCCCCAATTATGCGTTTTTTGGCTGTCCTTTAGCGAAATTCGCGATCCTTCGACAACATTTGCGTTTCTTTATCGCATCCTTTGACGAAATTCGCGCTTTTCCGCGTTCTTTTGATAAAAATTGCGTTTTATGCAATCCCTTGGTGAAATGTGTGTGTTGTTCGCGATTTCCAGACGAAGTTTGCGTTTTTTCGTGATCCCTTGTCGAAATTCGTGTTTTTTTCCTATGATTCTTTGGCGAAATTCGTTTTTTCTACGATTCTTTGAAGAAATTGGCGACTTTTTTCTGTGAACGATTGTCGAAATTGATTTTTTCGGCGACCATTTGCCGAAATTCGCGATTTTTTATGCCCGAATTTTAGGATTGATGACCGATTTTTTTTAAATTTTCAGAACCGAATGCCTTAAATTTTCAGAAAATTCAGAACAGAATCACCCCTGAAAAGACGCGACTTTGTTCAAATAATCGCGTAAAAAATTGAGAATTTAAACAAATAATCAAGAATTTCGTAAGTCGGTTTTGAAAAGAAAATTTCGATAAATTATCGCGAAAAGAATCCCGAATTTCGTCAAATGATAGCTGAAACAAACAGCGAGTACCATAAATAGGTCACGGAAAAAATATATATCGCGAATTTCGACAAGTGGTGGCGGAGAAAAAATTTCCCCAGTTTGTCGCAGAAAAATTCGCGAATTTTGTCAAAGTATCGCGGAAAAAAAATCGTGAATTCCGTGAAGCGATCGCCTGAAACAAGAACGCGAAATTTGGCAAAGGATCACGGAAAAAAAAATTATGAGTTCCGTGATACGATCGCCCCCAAAAAATTGAGAAATTTGCAATAGGTCATAGGAAAAATTGCGAAATATTCTTCAACGATCGTAGCAAAAGATAGCGAAAAGAAATAACTATTATCATTAATCGATTGGGGAAAAAATCGCGAATTTCGCAATTCGTCGCAGAAAAATCGCGAATCTCCTCAAACAACTGTAAAAAATGTCTTGAATTTTACCAAAGGTCACGGAAACAAATGACGATTTTCGTCATTCGGTCGCGGATAAATCATCGCAAATTTCGTCAAAAGAATGGACAGAAAATTGCGAATTTTGTCTAACCATCACAAAAAATAGCAAATTTCGTCAAAAGAATGGACAAAAAATTGCGAATTTCGTCTAACGATCGCAAAAAAATCGCAAATTTCGTCAAATGGTCGCGGGGAAAAAACACAAATTTGGTCAAAAAAATTGAGAATTCAACCAAATGATCGCGCAAAAAATCACGAATTTTTTGTAACTCGGTCATGAAAAGAAAATCACGAATTTTGACAAACGATTGGGAAAAGAATTGGAAATTTCGTCAAAAGATTTCTGGAAAAAATAGTAACTACCATCAATCGGTCGCGGAAAATATATATCGCGAATTTGGACAAGTGGTGGCGGAAAAAAAAATCAATTTCTTCAATCTGACGTAGAAAAATTTGCGACATTTGGCAAAGGATCGCGGAAAAAATCGCAAAATCTCCTTCAACGATTGTATAAAAAGAACTCGGAAAAAATCAAGTATTTTCGTCAATAGATTGGAGGGGGGAGGGGCGAAATCGAGAATTTTGGAATTCGTCGAAGAAAAAATCGCGAATATCTTCAAACAACCGTTGAAAATGTGTGTTTGGGAAGATGACTTTACAGGTGCTTTGAAGAAGATCAAATATTTTCAGTAAAAATAGTCACTGAAATCCGGAAAAAGTCGCCTTTTTTCTTGAAATAGCCGCTTTTTAATGGTTTTCGGCCTAAAATAGTCGCCATAGACCCCGGATGTTGAAAATAGTCGCTTTTAGTAACAAGTGGCAGCCCTGCAATTGTATGTTAAGAAGAATCGGATTTTTTTGAGAAATTGTGCCGAGCCGAACCGGGACTGATTTAATTGATTTTTTCACGGGCCCGGCTTGTTTTCACTGATTTTTGTACAAGCCTGGCCTGGTCGTAAACTGTGAAAAAATAAGCGGGCCGGGTCCGGGTGGAACATTTCATTTTCTCGCCGGGCTGGGCCTGGGCCTTGGAATTGCGGTCCGTGCAGACCTCTGTTGTGCCCCTCAGGGCCGTGCAAAGAGCGCGCTAAAGGAGCGGTCTCCCCGGGCGCGAAATTTACGCTGCAAACCACGGTGTTGTTTATTTATTTATATTTCGGGAAATTTCTTTTTCTCTCTTAATCATCTTTTTCCCCTGTCGCTAAACACCATAAACTCTCTAACAAATAAGTGCAATTTTCTTTTATGTTATTTAGCTGTTCTGAATTCCTAAATTAAAATTAAACTTTAAAAGTTCCAAAATAAACGCTAAATATTTATTCGATAGAATTTATTTATGTTTCTGCACTTTATCAATTTTATTACACCTATCCCAAAAAAGAAAGTTTTTTTGGGGGAAGGGGGGGGGGCGCAAAATTGAAAATTCGCCCGGGGCGCCGTTTTTACTTCGCACGACCTTGGTGCCCCCCCAAAATCTCTGGTCACGCTACGCCTATGACTATAACACTGATGCTAAAGTTAAAAATTTTAAACAAACCACAACCCCCCCCCCCAAAAAAAAAAAACCAAACAAACATCAACAACCGGAATTTAAAATATTTCCACTAGCTTTCAGTGCTTTGAAAAAAGCACAAACATTTTAAAATACACAGGGGAATACACAGGCATAAAAACACAAGGCCTGTCAAAGGCAGATACTTATCCTCCCCGAGAACATTTTAGTATTAAACTTGTTAAACAAATTTTAAAAGAGTAGAAAAATTTACTAACAAATCGTACTAAACTTTTATTGATCTCCTTTTGTCCCGAGTAGTTATTAAAATCTTGGCCTATAATGGGGTCATCTCTAAAGGGAAGGGGTTGGTGGGGATTAGTGTGCGATGCAATGAGTGCTGTGTTTATAGAGCCCTCCAACTAAAGTAAAATACACTCCTGCGCACCTTTTTTCTTTAAGTTTTTTAGTAATTCAGGATTCCCCTTTTTAAATATTTAACAGCTATGGTGCGCTCCCAGTGAATTATTACCGACAGGCTATATGGAGGATTTTACCAGCATCCATAGGCTTCAGAAATTACAAACTTTTTTTGATCTGCTGTAGCAATTTTGATTAAAAAAACCCCAGTTTATTGAAATAAAAATTTACAAAATTGAATAATACATTGCATGATTTATGTAAACTACAATTATCAGTAATGCACAAAATATTTCATTTTCCCAATAATCAAAATTTTGATGATCAGGCCCTCTCCCTTCCCTCCAAGTGGTTTTGGTATTTAAACCCCTTCTCCAGCCAAAAAAGACTTGTCCCGACTTCAGGTCCAAATAGACATACCATTGAACTTGTGGTGTCTTTCTTGTGGTCACATTGCGCTTTTCCTTTTTATTAGCTTTAGAAAGAAATGGATGGACATCCTGCAAGAGGAAAACATTTCCTTCAAGTCGAATGGTTGGAGAAGAATACTTTTCCTAGAAAAGTGTTGAAGGAAGGCAAAACAAGTGTTTAAACACAGCCTTCTAGTGACCTGGGAATGTGTATCTAAAAAAGTTTGTGGGAATGAGAACTTTGAAAGTTATAAAACAGGGAATTTTAGATAAGGGGCTGTGCAAATATAACATTATCACTTCATGGGGGGTGGTCTGACACTTGGTATCATAAGATATCATGAAATTTACACATTGTAACACATTAAGCAAACATTTGTTTAAGATTGATAGTTTTTGATTTTTTTTTTTTTTTTTTTTTTTTTTCATTTAATGAACATCGGATACTCGTATGACGGAATTTTGTATCACCGCTCATTTTCTCACTACATTTTCCCTTAATTTTTTATTGGGATAAATATATTATTCTTTTAATGAGGTATATTTTCGTTATAAAAATTTCTTTCATATGTAAAAATATATATTACAGTAGACTCCCTGAAATCCGCAACTCTAAAATCCACTAACGCCTAGAATTCACACATCTTTACAGATGTAAACAATGAAACTTTCATTTCAGCTGTAGGGACAAAATTACAGAATTTTTTAGTTTTATTTCATCCCGTATGTTTTTTAATATGTAATTCTTAATAATATGACTGAACTCATGGTTTTCCATGAAAGGAGTATAAATTTATTTAAAAAAAAAATCAAGATATTGCTGATATCACTGGTAATCACAGTCTTTTTACCAAATATACTTATGTATTAATCTAGCTTTTTTGGTTATTATTATGATGATTTTGATGTGAATTAATGGAGAGTACTTTTCATAAGGAAAGTTTCATTGAATAATTCAAGGAAAATGTATATCATCTTTTTTATGTACATTCAAATATACATTATAAACTATTTACTTGACCTTTACTTTTAATATTTTTATCAGTTTTTAAATTATCTTATTTTTTATCCATTTAGTTTATTACTTTACTTAATTATTTTAATATTTTACTATAATACAATCATTAATTATAATTTTGATTGCATTATTGCATTCAAATTACTGTTTAAAAAATGTAAATACAGTACAGAACCATTTATCTGGAATAGTTGGGGTCAGATGTATTCCAGATAACTGGTTTTTCCGATTAACTGGTTGGACATTAAAGCAGTATCCATTTGATAAGTTTTGTGGAATATATGTGGTTGTGGCATTATATCTAATTTTAAATTGATTACTAGATTGCTTGAATTAAGAATCAGTTGCAAGTGAGATGAAAAGTTAGAGTTGGAAAGAAGGTAATTTATGGGAATCCCTTGTGAACAAAAATTCTTCTGTTTCCTTTGCATAAAAATTAAAACATCTAAAATATAACTAAATATGTTTTCATTTCAAATACTAGATGCTGTCATCAAATTATACAATTTTTCCAAGCAATGTATATATCAAACTGGCAGTATATGACACTTTTTTCTGCAAAAATTCTGAAATCAGTCTATTAGAAATATCATTCTGGATAACTGGTTAACACTAGAACGGCGGCGAGGGGTCATTTTGACCCTTGCCGAATGAATACATTTCGATTCGAACCAGAATTTTTTTTATAATATAAGATTAACATATGTTGCACAAAAATAACTTAAATAAATAAGTTAAATAGTTCTAAATAAAAATTCTGATGTGAAATATTTTTTATAAAACTTGAGCAAAATTTCCCGCCGTTCTAGTGTTAACTGGTTTCCGGATAAATGGTTCCATACTGTAAAGCAATGATCAGAAATCCGCACACAACCTCTAGACCGAAGCTGTGCAGATTTGTGGGAGTCTACTGTACTACTATATTTATTAAAACTTTTTGTTTTGAGTTATTGTTATAAATCTTCCTTGTATCCTCTGTTCTGCCCAAAATACAATTTTGTGAATTAGGTTGAAAAATACTGCAGTGAATGGCTCCCTAAATTTACCAATAGTCCAGAAACAAAAATTTTATCTAATTTCTATTTTATCATATATTACTTATGTAAGTACTTCACAACTTCGCAATATGACTAATTTTTTTAGCATCTTTGATTTTCAGCCTTAATAATAATAATAAAGCATGAAAAGAAAGAAAAAGAAAAAAATCAGACAGTACAGTCCTAAACCTTCCTATCAATTCTTCAGAACTGTGTTGAAAATTAATCTAATGGAACACTAGTCCGTTTTGTAAATCAATATTCCAAACTTTCTCTGTCTCTGTCTAAAAAAAATCAATTAAGCTGTGTAAGAAGTTTTATATAAATCATATTTATTCAACATATAAAAATATAACTATATCATATCTTGTTTTTCCTTACAATATACTGAAATGATTCTGGAAAAAATTCTATTGTATTTTTATGAGAAAAAATAAACAATGACCTAAAATCACTGAATTTACACAATTTTAAGTTATTTAAAGGTAATCAACATGGAAGATATATATATATATATATAGGGGAGATGGGGGCACATGTGAACAGTTCGCATAAATATAGTTTTTTCTTATAATTGGATTAATTCTTATAAATAAAAACTAGTCAGTATAGTAAACAGAACTTTCTTTTACACATGGTAATTTTTTTAAAATCACCTGTATAGTTTTTCTTACATTTTTTAATTGTTTTATAAACTCAAAAAATTGTTCACATGTGCCCCATCAGCGGGGTAGTTGTGAACACTCGTGGGGCACATGTGAACTGAAGGTAAAAATATCCTTTGACATGCTTTTTCTCCTGTTATTAATTTGTTATCATAACCATTACTTATATTATCAGTTAAATTCACCATAAAGAAAAAAAAAATTTTTTTTTCTAGTTTCTGAGTGCTATGTTTAAACAAAAGGTTTAAAATGAGACTAAATATATATAAAGCTGTTCTGACACCATACCCAAGAATTATATTAGTTATCAATTTGAAAATTTTACATTTTAAAAATGTTACTGATATCCATCCCAATTCAAATTATCCTATTCATAGCTGTTGTTTGAGAGACGGAAGTAAGCCATCACTGCAAGTTTGAGACAAGTGAAAAGAAAAAAAAAATTACAAAGTTGTTGTTTGTCATAATACTCTTTGTATTAACAATACATAAAAAATATTGTTTTAAACCGTTTACTAAAATAGTACATAACACTTATTGCATTTTAGGAAACATTGAATTTATTTAAATTATAATTGAACTCAAATGAGCTTCTTGCTCTTTGTGTACTTCCTGACAAATGTGGAAGTGGAAGTTTCAATACAATATCACTTTTTTGTATGACAGAAATGTCTACTATTTCAGGGAAATTATATGAATTGGATCTGAGATTCTTTCTCAGGAATTTAACATACATTTATCATTATCAATTCTTTCTATTCGCCCAACAGAGAAAGTTTTTGATTTTTGTGAACTGTTCATATCTGCCCCAACTAGTCTGTTCACAAGTGCCCCACATGGCTGCTAGAGTTAAATTGATAAATAATTAACATTTATCAGTTTTAGGGAACAAAACAACTTTATCCAAAATATTCATTAGTAGTCATAGTATATGTTAAAACATTAAAATTCGAATAACTAACTAAATAAATAAACTTTATCACTTACCAAAGTTGAAACCGACATTTTACATTTGACATCTACAAACAGTGTTTTGGCTACTGAAGACAAACAAAATGTCGAAAAGCTTCAAAAAATTTTTACCATATGTCTACAGGTGCTGCCATCTTTGGTAATTTTTTTCAAATAAAAAAACTTATAATAACTATTGAAAAACTGTGACGTTCACATCTGCCCCCTGTTCACATGTGCCCCCATCTCCCCTATATAATAAACAGCACAACACATAATCTCCCTTCATCTTTTTTTGTCTGTGAAGTGACTAGCTTGTGCTATTATCTCTTGATATCATATTTGAAAACCTTCATTTAATACCTGCCAACCTTATATTTCATTTTTTAATTCATCCAAAACCAGAAATTTCATCATAAAAAGCTTGGTTAAGTAATAATTAGATAGAACTAAGAAACTTTTTATTTGATAATTTTCCTGGATCAAATTACATTTATTTAAATAAACAATAACAACAAGAAAGCAGAAGGTTGGTATATAATTGCTAAGCTTTCTGAAGAAAAAAAGTATTGTCAATTAATTTTCCCAGTTAATAAGACTAAGCCTTATCGTATAAGATATTTTTGCTTAAATAATAATAATAATCAGATCCAAAAGTATTCATGTTATTTAAAATTTTAATAAAAACTTTCAATCAAATGATTCACTTTCAGATCTTAGTAGTATATATTTATTTTCATGAATTAGATAATTATAAATTTTTAATGGCAAAGATTTTTTTAAGAAGTTTTTGTTGCAAAAGTAAAGGAAAAATTCCCAGAAATAGATTATTTGCTGCACAGACAATATGGAAATAATAATAATAATAATAAAAGAGATAAACTTTGTTATAAATATATAGGGGAGATGGGGGCACATGTGAACAGGGGGCAGATGTGAACGTCACAGTTTTTCAATAGCTATTATAAGTTTTTTTATTTGAAAAAAATTACCAAAGATGGCAGCACCTGTAGACATATGGTAAAAATTTTTTGAAGCTTTTCGACATTTTGTTTGTCTTCAGTAGCCAAAACACTGTTTGTAGATGTCAAATGTAAAATGTCGGTTTCAACTTTGGTAAGTGATAAAGTTTATTTATTTAGTTAGTTATTCGAATTTTAATGTTTTAACATATACTATGACTACTAATGAATATTTTGGATAAAGTTGTTTTGTTCCCTAAAATTGATAAATGTTAATTATTTATCAATTTAACTCTAGCAGCCATGTGGGGCACTTGTGAACAGACAGTTGGGGCAGATATGAACAGTTCACAAAAATCAAAAACTTTCTCTGTTGGGCGAATAGAAAGAATTGATAATGATAAATGTATGTTAAATTCCTGAGAAAGAATCTCAGATCCAATTCATATAATTTCCCTGAAATAGTAGACATTTCTGTCATACAAAAAAGTGATATTGTATTGAAACTTCCACTTCCACATTTGTCAGGAAGTACACAAAGAGCAAGAAGCTCATTTGAGTTCAATTATAATTTAAATAAATTCAATGCTTCCTAAAATGCAATAAGTGTTATGTACTATTTTAGTAAACGGTTTAAAACAATATTTTTTATGTATTGTTAATACAAAGAGTATTATGACAAACAACAACTTTGTAATTTTTTTTTTCTTTTCACTTGTCTCAAACTTTCAGTGATGGCTTACTTCCGTCTCTCAAACAACAGCTATGAATAGGATAATTTGAATTGGGATGGATATCAGTAACATTTTTAAAATGTAAAATTTTCAAATTGATAACTAATATAATTCTTGGGTATGGTGTCAGAACAGCTTTATATATATTTAGTCTCATTTTAAACCTTTTGTTTAAACATAGCACTCAGAAACTAGAGCAAAAAATTTTTTTTTTCTTTATGGTGAATTTAACTGATAATATAAGTAATGGTTATGATAACAGGAGAAAAAGCATGTCAAAGGATATTTTTACCTTCTGTTCACATGTGCCCCACGAGTGTTCACAACTACCCCGCTGATGGGGCACATGTGAACAATTTTTTGAGTTTATAAAACAATTAAAAAATGTAAGAAAAACTATACAGGTGATTTAAAAAAAAATTACCATGTGTAAAAGAAAGTTCTGTTTACTATAATGACTAGTTTTTATTTATAAGAATTAATCCAATTATAAGAAAAAACTATATTTATGCGAACTGTTCACATGTGCCCCCATCTCCCCTATACCCAAAAGTTAGGCATATTTTGAAAAATGTCTGCTTAGATAATATTTCTTTTTCTTAATTAAAATTGAAACTTTAAGTTCTATAGAATTTCTGAATAACCTCCAATCTTCAATACAATTTAAAATACATGGAAATAAAATTATTATGTACATTACATGCATGTATGTATATAAGATGAATCTAAAATGGGTGTAGACATCTAAGATGCATGTAGTAAACATATATTCAAATAAAGAATGTATGATAAGCATTAAGTATGGAGTATTCAGCATAAAGGTACTAATTTTTAAATTAAATGTATCTATTATTGATAGTCATTCTGGAACATAAATAAAATATATTAACAATCATAGAGAACTTTTTATCCTAACCAACAGATATAATTTGTTTGTTTTCCTTTGCTTGGCTCTATTAAAATTTCGCCTTTTTAATTGTGTTTTTCAGTAAAATGATTAATAATCTTTCATATTAAAAAACATTCTGAAGAACAATCTAAAAAGCATTCAGGTGAAATCATGTTATCAAAACACGTAGTTGTTAATAGATGGCAGCAGAAAAAAAATGAAATTATTAATGAAAATCATTGTAATCGAAAATCGTAATCGAAATTTCCTGTACATGGAAAACCTACAAAATGGCGTTATCTAATCGCCTATGTAATTTTCTAGATGGATTATAGATTATAACCTTTTCTTGAGTTTTTATCCATTTTCGCTATCACGTAATTGTTTTTTCTGTATCTATTAACTCAATTACTTTCTGATTCTTGATAAGCAAAGAAATATAAATAATAAAAAAGTACTTATTTAACTTAAGCCTACTTGGGATTACTATATGAAGCTATTTCAAAAATTGGTTGAATACTACTTATTAAAAGGTATTTTTTTTTTTTCTTTTCGATTCCGTATTTTTTTCTTTTTACTCTTGTAAGGCAATATTTGTTTACTACAATGCAATATTTGCACTCACTTCAAAATATTATTTTTATATTTAAATGCTTTTCTTTAACTTAATCATTGTATTCTTTGCAAATTTAAGTGCACTATCGATTATTGTTGTTGTTAATGAATTTAAGTTTTAATTTTTTTTTTGCTGAATTTCCAAATCATTTATTATTTACAGAACAATTTCTCTTCACCCTATTCAACTATTCAGAGTTACCATTATATTGTTTTATTAAATTCGTCCAATATTAAGGAGCTTTTATTCATATATAAACATCTTTTTCTGTTTCACAATAAGATTTGAGCATTGGGAAATTCGAATATTACGTTTGAATTAATTAATTAATTACAAACTTTTTAACTGAATGTGGATGACTACTGAGGGGGAAGGGAGGAGGTGAAATTATTGGAGCACTTACCTTTTTTTACTTATAACACATTGGTAGAATGAAAAGAAAACATCTGATTGTGTGCAAAAAATTTAAAGAAACTTTATTTTATCATTACATATGACAAAATAAAGTCAGATGCAAGAAATGTTTTTACTTCCTGCTCTCGTTGATTGAAGCATCCACATAAGCATGCGATTTTAGTTTTGTTTGTTATTTAAGGTATCCATCTATTGTAGAAAACCTGGAAACATCAGTAAATTTAGTAGCAGTGGAAAAAGCTAGGTAATTTCGATCAAAACATAGATCAGCCATGCAATTTTAATTGTAACATAGAAATGTCATTAAATTGTGTTTAAAACCTGGAAATTTCAATTCAATTTCTGAACTGACCATTCATGACACAATTTTTTAGAAGAGAAAGAGACATATCTTATGAACATTACAAATTTTGGAAATGATATGCTTTAAAAAATGCTTCATCTCAAACCAACACTGATATTTTTTTCAGAGTAAATAAAACTGTATTTGTTAACAATTTTTTTTTTTTTTACTTTCTTTATTTTTATAATCATTTCTATAATTAGAAGAAGAGGGGACTAAAGGTACCAATATTTTTGTATACAATTCATAGCTGCATGCAGAAAAGGGGAGTAAATACCACTATTTTTATATGCAAATATTCACTTTAATTAAGGTATCCATATGCTATTTTTGTATCAAAATCTTCTCTTTATTTAACCAGAGTCGGATTGAATAAAGCAATGATTTCTAGACCAAAATAGTGGTATCTATAGAACCAATTTCCAACATTGGAGACTATTTTTTTTGTTGCAACTTTTTACTTTCATTTCCATATGTCTTCATTACCCTCTAAAACCTGACCTACACAATTGTGTAAGTCAGGTCCTAAGGAAAAAGGTATCCTAAGGAAAATGAAAAAACAATTTCCTATTAATAAATTGAAGGACTAGTACGTCTTGAAATCAACAGCACAAATATAATTAAAAAGATTTACACTTAAAAGTTAAAACTTTCAAAACATTAAATAAAATTTTAAAAGTTTAAAACCTGCATGTTTCAGCCACCCTGTGGCCATCATCAGGGTTTTTACTTCAGTCCAAGAGGATTCTTTCTTGGACAAACTCTACTAAAGACTGTAATTTTTAATACTATTATTTCTTGTGCAGTACACTCTCTCAAATCCGCAACCCTAAAATCGGCACATCATCGCAGATGTAAACAATGAAATTTTTAGTTTAGATATAGGAACAAAATTACAGAATTTTTTAGTTTTATATCATTCTGTAGGTATTTTAATATGTAATTCTGAATAATATGACTGAACATATTGTTTTTTATGAAAGAAATGTAAATTTATTTCTGAAAAAAATGAATATATGCTGATATCACTGGTAATCACAATATTTTTACAAAATAAATTTATGTATTAATCAAGCTTCTTTGGTTATTAAGACTGGCTAAACCTGAAATAAAACTTACTTTATGATTAGATGTGAATTAAAATGGCATCTTTATGAGGAAAGTTTCATTGAATAATTCAAGGAAAATGTATCTCATCTTTATTATGCATGTTTAATTATACATTATTTATTTAACCTTTTCTTTTAATAATTCAATCATTTTTAGAATTATTTTACTTCTTATCATTTTAGTTTATTACTTTAATTAATTATTTTAATATTTTATTACATTGCAAGCATCCATTATAATTTTGATTGCATCATTACATTCAAATGACTGCTTAGAAAATGTAAACAAAGCAACGACCAGAAATCCTCAAAATTCTAAAATTCGCACAACCTCTGGTCCCAAGCTGTGCAGATTTGAGGGAGTCTGCTGTACCATCGAATACAACTCAACCTATGATTTGCAATATTAAGATGATATGCATTCAGATTTACTGATTTTATTTTATTTTTCATTTCCATGATCTTTATAATGGCTAGAATTTTTCAAGAAAATCCTATTTTCACAGTGAAACATTTTATGAATTTACAGTATGAAGAAGTGTTGGTCACATCTTTATGAGGATTTACTTAAGCCCTTTTTGTTTTCTTTTTTTAAATCAGATATGTGAGAAATGATTCAGTTGCTTTTTAAGTGAAAATTTCTTTGGAGGGACTAATTTTAACCCTCTGAGCGTCTAGCAAAAGGGTAAAATTGTAATGTTGTTTTCTTTGCATTTTTAGTTTTAAATACTAAGAAAATATGATTCTTTCAACATTATAAAAAATTAAAAAAAACTCAATTACAAATAAGAATGTAATCCTTGAGAGTATTAATCATTCTTCGATGTATTTAAAATTCATTAAATCTATAGAATTATGTTATCTTAAATATTGCTTGTATTGCTGTGAAACCTGGAGCTTAGTGAATGGAATATTACGCCTCAAACACTTAAGAGGGTTAAAAATATTCTGAAAATATATATCCTCTGTTTTTCATATGAGTGTAATGTATTTTCCAGGGACGAAAGTGGTAAATAGAAAAAATGATGAAATCTTTTTCCGTCTATACACTGACACAAAACTTTTATAATTTTGACACATTTTAACAGTTCTTTATATATTAAAATGAAATATAACTATATGTGTATGATTGTTATTTTCTTTTCTTTTTAACACAATCATACATTGGTAAAGTTATCATAGGTATTAAATTTTTTCAACTGAGTAAAAAAATGGCTAAGTTGGGACACAAACCCAGAACGCTTGATTTACAGTGTCAAAGTTTTAGGGTCGTTCTCTACAATACTTGCAAATCTGGCCAAGCATTCTGACTTGAATAAATTTTCATAAAAATTAGATAAATGGTAAGAAATCAGTCAATTATTGAAGATTTTAATAGCAACAGAAATCGTTTTAAAAATTTGATTTAACAAAAAAAAATAAAAATTTGTGGAAAAAATAAAATAAAAAATGTGAGGGAATGATGAAATAAGACATTTTTACTAAGTTGTAGGGGATAATGCAAAATTATGAAGAAATCCAAACTGTTTCCTTTAAGAGCAACACTTAATATATAATGTATGATAAAATAAAAAATTTTGATATTTGTAAAAAAATTAGTATTCTGTGTGAGGGAATGACTGCTGATAAAAATGCTTCCAGATATATTGATTGAAATTTTTTTTTGAAAAATTAACAAAATCTTACACCACCAATTTATGTTGCTAGACTGACAAGTGCTCAAAATGGCTTCTTCTCTGTGAAGGATGCTAGACTGCTACTGCTCTTTAGTGGTAGATATTTGAGATTAATAGCAATGTGTGAGGGAATGATGGTCTAACATGGGGAAACTTATAATTGATTGAGTAGACTATATAATAATAGTAAAAAATAATATTTTTATTATTTTTTCTAATGTACCAAATAAGAACTTTATTTTGCTTAGGGTATTTTTAATTATTTTTATTTCTGGATGGAAAGAAATAGGCAATAAAATAGGGTAGTACAGGTGGGGGAAAGGTGAGGGAATGATGTTTGCATGATATATATTACATTTTTAAATACTAAATTTATTTATTTTTAAATTTTACTTTCTGTCCCTAATAAACTATGTTTAGATCTTCTAATAAAAATAAATAAAACTGTAATGAAATAAAGATCATTTATATGAATGGGAAACACTTTTTGCACTATTGTAGAGAATAACCCTTTACTATTTGAAATAACTTGGCTGACAACCGGCGGGTTCACTCAGAAAACCTTATTGGTGACAACATCTGTTCTCTTATGTAAGACAGCTCAACAGAATTAAACCACAGGTAATGGAATTCCATTTAAATGATACACGTTTAGTTTTTACTTAATCATACTGATTTAAAGTTGGTAAAGTTGGAGAAATCAAAGTTGTATCAGAAGTTCACCAATCAGAATGCACTTTGAAAAGCTCACTGTTTTACTTAAAAGGTGATTAAAATAATAAAAGAGAAAGAGATGTTACAAATTAAAAATATACCTTTTATTTAGAACTCCTTAGTACAACTTTTGGGCTGTATTTCCCGAGCCCATCATCAGAGAATATTTTAATAACTAATTGCTGTTTATCTATACAAATATGTCACTTCATTTTGAAATGAGAGAGCCAATGATTATTAGAGTTGAAAGTAGAAGTACCAATCTCTTGTATTGAACTTAATTACAGAAAGTATATATTATAATTGACTGCAGTTCCATTTATTTTATTAAATCACTCTGTTCTCATATGTCACTTTCATTTTAAATGATAGATGGACAGTAGAAGTAGCAGTGCTTCAGATTAAATTTGCGTGGAAGAAAATATTTAACTGCCATATGATAGATTTAATACGTCACTTTGCTCTAGTTTTCAGGATTTATTTTCAGGATATTTAGCCATATATTAGGGCTATTATACAATAGGGCATTGTTACATACTTGATTGATTTTCTGGAGAATTCATAAATTTATAGTGCGTAAATAAAATGAAAAAAAAATAATTCTTTATTCCTCATAAATAAATCCTCATAAGTCCTCAAAAAAATTGTCCATTCTAAACATATGTAAGTGACGTGATATCTTCCCCTAAGAATTCATAAATTCATAATGCATAAATAAATAAAAAATAATATTTTAAATATTATATATTCTTCATAGGTATAATTCTCAATTTAATTTCCTTGAAAAATTTTCTTTCGACAGCCTTGCTAACTGGAATTTCTAATTTTTTTTGTCACATGTTTAATTTCAACTGAAAAGTACCTGAGTATTCATTTAATATATAATCTATGACATTTAGCATTTCAGTCTTTATTCCTATTC
Source organism: Maratus speciosus (assembly GCA_963932465.1). Classification (NCBI taxonomy): domain Eukaryota; kingdom Metazoa; phylum Arthropoda; class Arachnida; order Araneae; family Salticidae; genus Maratus; species Maratus speciosus. The sequence continues at coordinate 48,437,079 of OZ010798.1, read as the reverse complement.
TTTAACTGTCTAAACCTGAAATAAAACTTCCTTACTGTATGATTTTGATGTGAATTAATAGGTTTCCTTTATGAGGAAATTAATAATTCAACGAAATTGTATCTCATCTTTATTATGCATATTTTTAGCTATACATTAGTAATTATTTACTTGACCTTTACTTTTAATGATTTAATCATTTTTAAAGTTATCTTACTTAATTGTTTTAATATTTTGCTATATTGCAAGCATTCGTTATAATTTTGATTGCTACATTCAAATTACTGTTTAAAAATATAAACAAAGCAATGACCAGAAATCCACAAAATTCTAAAATCTCCACAACCTCTGGTCCCAAGCTGTGCGGATTTGAGGGAATCTACTGTATACTGATATGGCAATTGAAATGAATCATCACTATTGTTCTCATATGCATTTACTATTAAGAGGCTACTTCAGTCAAGTGAAAAGACCCGTTCGCTAATGCTAATCCTATGGAAGAAATTTATAACGATATCTCGGTTGCATTTTAATATTTTTAAATGATTTTTTTTGCATTGGATAGCTGAGACCGATCTATATGCAGGCCGTTTTTTACTTTTTCGATTGCGATTGCAGATTTTTTTAATGAGGATGCTTTCAGTTTCGAAACCAGTTCCCAAAATAAAAGTGTCCTCATTAAAAATATCTGTAAACAAAATAGAAAAAGTAAAAAACGCCCTTTGTACAGATCGATCTCAGCTATCTAATGCAAAAAAATATCATTTAAAAATATTAAAATGCAACCGAGATATTGTTATAAATTTCTTCCATAGGATTAGCATTAGCGAACGGGTCTTTTCACTTGACTGAAGTAGCCTCTTAATTGTGAGTGATTTTTTGTTCCTTGTTGAATGTTTATTCTTTTTATGTTGAATTTTTGTTTTCCTCTTTAGATATACCTATACCCACTCCTGCCTAGTTCTTCTTATAAAGACAACTATCACTGTAGCAATATCTTTTTTTATCACTATGAGCTCAACGGTATGACATACATTTTTCTTTTATTACTTCTTAAATTTGTTTTAATTGTATGATTAGAAATTTTATTTTTATTCAAAATAATGACTTGCAACCAACTAACCACTTTCAATGGCTAGTCTGCTGGCTAGCAGGGGTGTAGTGGAAGGTATATGGATGCCACATACTCTCTGGATATTTTAAAGAAGCTCCGTATACCCACTGTTTCTCAAATAAAGCCGTAGCGTATACTCTAAGCAGTACATTCAAGACTTTGGCGTATAACCTTTGCCTATAGCATATGCCCTCTGTTTTTGTTACGACTACAACACTGCTGACTAGGATTGCACCGAATAGTAATTTTGTTTAAATACTAAATATTTTGCTCACAGATAAGTAAATTAAATAATATTGAGTGAATTGAATGCAGTTCAGTGTTGTATGGTTTAAAGATTTTGTAAGGTTAACTTTTAAAACTATTTTACATGATTGAAAACAAATGCTTCTTTTTTATAAATAGGACTATTTTACGAATGAGTTTTATACTTACTATAAAATGTATTCTTTGAGGTATTGCTTAAAAGGATAAACCTTAAAACTTGTTTAATTGATAAAGCTTTAAACTTCATGGCTTCCTCTATGAATAAAAAATAAAATAAAAATAATTGAATAACTTTTTCTTATATTCTAAAAGAAATACTGTATTTACTCATGTAAGCCATCTGGTTTTTATACCAAAGTTTCACTTGAAAATCGGGGAATATCCATGATATAGAAGGATTTGATGTTTGAAGTAGGGATGCACCGAAATTCGGTATCTATTCGGTATTCGGCCATGCTACCGAATATTCGGTTTGGCCGAATAAGAAACTATTCGGTATGCCGAATAGCAAACTATTCGGTCTGCCGAATATTCGGTTTGGCCGAACCGAATACTTAAAAAAAACTTTAAAAACATTTTTAAAAACCTTATACAACTTCTACTTTTAACAGTCAACTTATAAAGATATTCAGAATAATTAGAAACAGAATCATATTTAAATAAAAGAGAATGTTTTTATATTATTTATTTGCTGTTTATTAAGTATTATTTAAGAAAATTAACCAATCACGTGGATTTCCATAGGAATTAATTAAGTACAGATGCAAATTCCTGAACATTGTCCAGTAAATAATCTGTTTCTAGCAAGATTTTAAGAAATCTCTGAAAATGATTGCCCACTCCAGACACCGATCTAGGAAGCATTTAAAAACTTTTTTGCTTAATCAAAGGGAGCAAAACAGTTATTCTTGCTAAGTTGCCACCCTATAAAATTTGAATAGATTGTATTATTTATTTACTTTTACGTTAGTCTCTTCCTGACAAGCAAATAATATATGATCCTGTACAATTTTTCTTCCAATTTTTTCACAGTTTCTCTTTGATTTTAAAATGTTTGTTTTAGAATTTAAGAAAATTTTATTCATTTGCTTTAATTCTCAGAAGAAGCCATGAAATTTAAAATTTTATTAATTAAAAAAGTTTTATAACTATCCTCTTCTTAAATTTTTTGCAAATTTTTTTCAGCATAAAGTTTACTTGAAAGAAGCATATTTTTTTATAAGCTTTTTAAGATTTTAAATTTTGTTTGCTGAGTGGGAAGAAGTGTAAATTATAGATGGAGGGGAGAGGGATTGGATTATGATGATTGATTTCTCAAATATTGTTACCACTGAGCTACAAATTAGGCAAAATAAATTAAGATTATGAGGCTTTTAAACTTTTTATGTTGCAGAGGAGCACAGACAATTGAAGCATAAATTTCCTGTGTAGACGGAGGGAGGGGGGTTGCATTGAGATGATATAAAAACATACGTGGAAATCTGTCAAAAAAGTCAAACTGTGAAACATTCTTCCCTTTACGTTATTTAAGTCTATTTTTTGGCACAAAAATGTGTCTAAGATGTAGGAGGAGGATTATATATTTTAAAAAAATCAAAATTGCTCAGAAGTGGGTGGGGCTTATAATTGGGATTTTATATTATGTATCATCCGGCTGAGGAAATAATATTTGTACCGGAGTCAGGTTGGTAAAGCTGATCAAATGTTTATTAATTTTAATATATTTTTTTAAACACAATTGTTGAGAAAGGAAAAAATTAACTTCCGTTTTATCTGTTTTATCCTATTACATTTTACATGGTTACCTTTTGTATCTTTTGACGACTATTTTCTATTTTAATATACGAAATCATAAAATAACATGTGATATTAATTATAATTTATAAATTTAATATAATTCTTTTTTCTCCAAATAAGGTATTAAAACTCAGTTGTGCATCTTACTCGAGGGTACATTATACAGAAGTAAATACAGTATTTTAAATATTTATATAATGATAGATTAAATATTTTAATCAAAGATTTTTTTTTCTAAAACCATCATAATTGATTTTTAGGAACTAATTTCTTCTTCCCTTTTCTCCAAGCTAATTATAATGGATTAGGAGGAATTAGAAAGAAATTTTAGAAGTCATACAGTTTTTGTTTGCTGAGAAGGGATTAATGAGAGATACATGCTCTCAACTGCAAGTTGAATTGTGTTCTTTTAACTATTAAATTAAATTGTCTGTATTTTTGTAATTGTTTTTAATTATTTGTATTGTTAAAAAAACTATATCAATTCACTAAGAACAGATTTTCTGCTTCTGTTGACTGAGCAAGGAAGCTTTTAAGTGCACTAATAAGAAGCGTCTGGACTGACAGATTTGTATTTTCAGAGATTAAAAATATTCCTGGTGTTTCTAAACTAAAACAGGCATTTCTAAAAAACTGGGTGTTTAAAAAAAAATGCATATTAACCATAAACGTTAGCTGGGTCCGACTGTATTTGCAGGGGTATCGTGAAAATTGGTATATAGGCTAAAAGGGTAGAAATTTTTAATGTCTCAGATGTGCGTGTCAGTATTTAAAAATAAATACAGTTTTTTGTTTGTTTTGATATGCAGAGCACCCCCTCCCCTTAAGTCCCATAACAAAATGAAATGAAAGTAAATGTAGTTCCCAATCCATTTGTAATGGTCTAATTTTTCTGCCAGTCTTTTACGGCGAATCAGTCGGAGTAGTTTATTTATTATTTTTTTTTTACTCTACATATCCTAAAGTTAACTTAAAAAGTAATAATGGAAAGAGAAAAATATTATGATTGTGTCATAAGTTAATGACAGTTTCCTTGATTTCTTTCTCAGAAATATTAAGTTAAAAATATATATATATGTTAATTCTATTATCCTTTCTCTAAATGCAACATTTGTAAAAAATTATTTCTGTAACATTTTTTTCTCTTCTAAAATGTTTTTGTTACAGAGAATGTTCTATATTTCACTCAATATAATATACTTTTATTTATATTTAAGAAATCAAGTGATGATGCCTTGGATATTAATTCCCTACCTCCTGAAATTATTTTGAAAATTTTTGGCTACTTCACGCAGAACCAACTGGGATATGTTGCACAGTACGTAAAATATATTTACACAATAGTGTTCATCTTAATGTTATTTATATTTCTTGTATAGAATATTCATTTAGTATCAAATCTCTAAAATTGAGATCAACTTTATGGGAAATACTTTGAAAAGATTGTACTTTAAATCTGTGATAAGTTTGAAAACAATAATTTTCCTTCCTTTAAAAATTAATATTTTAATTCCATTAGAAATTAATTTTCTGAACACCTAAATTTAGATCATTCATCTCCATCTCCATCTCCTTCCTTTTCTTTTATTTTTAATCCAGACCATTACTGGATAGTTTCACTCATATAATAAGTAGAAAATATTCGTAAATTACTCAGGGTAATTTCTAAAATTATATAAGTAACACAACATACTGTCGTAAATTATACAATATTCAAACCTTGTATAAATTAATACTACATGTTATAACTAATAAAAAAATTCAAGATTTATTTAAATTTTGCCCACACTGCTGGTCAGTTTTTCCAAATAAACCTCGACTTAATGTTCATTTTTATCTTTAGATAAAAATCTAACCAAACAACCTTTTTAAATGAATCTAGTGTTTGGGTAATCCACTGGCTAATGTCAATACACACCCAGGCAAGGCATGCTACGTTTGCTTGGGTCTCTTTTTACATACAAACCCGGAATTTGTATGATTTTATTTTCTTAAATGAAAATCTGAATGAACCTTGGGTTGGGATTCCACTAGTGTTAGCAACGTACACCAAGGCATGCTATGCATTCACTAGTCTGTTTTTGCAAACAAACTTCAAATTTGTATATTTTAATATGCTTAAGTGAATTTTTCCAAATGGTGAGGTATATATGCCTCTGAACACAGATGTATATGTAACTCAATTTTCAGACAGTGATGTGTTTTTCAGCCAGCTTGTATGTACAGCTCATATTCAAAATATTAGAATAATTACTTTTTTTTCACAAACTGGAAATATCGTTTGGTAATTTAACATCTTTTAATGCCAATATGCAAATGTTATTTTTATTAAGAACTTATTGTTGATTAAACTTATTTATTATCTTAAAATTAATATAATTTCTGAAAAGATTAATTGGAAAAAAAATTATTTTGAAAAGTCAAAATATTAGAATATTTATTCAAGTGGTTCAAAATATTAGAATATTTCACATTAATTCTCCTTTAATTATCACCAATTCATAACTGGTGGCATCATTGATTAAATTCAGACGATTTTATTTAAAATTGGTGTTCTTTTTACAATTTGTTTGCTTTTTCGTCTGAAAATGGGTCGTGTGGGTGATATTCCTGAATCTATTAAACTTCGTATGGTTGATTTGTATCGGCACGGTAAAAATCAATGTTATATAGGGAATTATTTACATTGTTCGCAATCAAGCGTTAGTAAAATACTAACACAATATTAAAAAAATGGAAAATTTCAGAATAATCGCCGAAATGGCGGCCGAAAACCAAACGCATCTGCTAGAGCTGACAGGAAACGGAAGCGTATAGTTAAGAAAAACCGTTTAAAAAGTGTGCAATTCTTGCACCGAAAATGGAAAGAAGAGAGAGTTGAAGTTTCTACATCGAGAACATTAAGACGTCTCCATAAATTTAAGTTTGAATCTCTTATACCGAAAACAAAATCTCTCATGACTGCAAAACAAAAACGTATAAGATTCAATTGGTGTAAATCAAGACGTTTATGGAGCGAAGAAGATTGGAAAAATATATTATTTAGTGATGAAAGTATGTTTTGTATCTATACAGCAGAATTTCATCACTAATATGTTTTTCCAATCTTCTTCGCTCCATAAACGTCTTGATTTACACCAATTGAATCTTATACGCTTTTGTTTTGCAGTCATGAGAGGTTATGATTTCGGTACACGAGATTCAAACTTAAATTTATGGAGACGTCTTAATGTTCTCAATGTAGAAACTTCAACTCCTTCTTCTTTCCATTTTCGGTGCAAGAATCGCACACTTTTAAAACGGTTTTTCTTAACTATACGCTTCAGTTTCCTGTCATCTCTAGCAGATGTTTTTAGTTTTCGGCCGCCATTTCGGCGATTATTTTGAAATCTTCCATTTTTTAAATATTGTGTTAATATTTTATTAACGCTTGATTGCGAACAGTGTAAAAAATTCGCTATATAACATTGATTTTTACCGTGACAACACAAATCAGCCATCCTAAGTTTAATAGATTCAGGAATATCACTCACACGGCCCATTTTAAGACGAAAAAGCAAACAAACTGCAAAGAGAATATTGATTTTAAATAAAATCGTCTTAATTTAATCCATGATGCCACCAGTTATGAATTGGTGATAATTAAAGGAGAATTAATGTGAAATATTCTAATATTTTGAACCACTTGAATAAATATTCTAATATTTTGACTTTTCAAAATAATTTTTTTTTCAATTAATCCTTTCAAAAATGATATTAATTGTAAGATAATAAATAAGCTTAATCAACAATAAGTTCTTATTAAAAATATCTTTTGCATATTTGCATAAAAATACATTAAATTTGCCAAACGATATTTTCAGTTTGTTAAAAAAAGAAATTATTCTAACATTTTGAATATGAGCTGTATACTTGAAAAAAAATTAAGCTAATTAACCCTCTCGCTGCGCATCTCATGATTTTCACGGGGAACGTAAAAATAGCAAATTTTTTGCAAATCACGATTTTTGGGATCTTTTTTCATGATCTAATTCTATATTTAAAAAATAACTCTTTTGAAATAAAATTTTACATATTTTAACTCTAAAATACATGTAGATTTGAAATATGCAATAAAATAAATGCACAATTTTTTAACCTATTTTGATTTTTTTTTAATTACACAGCGAGAGGGTTAATATAGTAAAAGTGTTTAATTTTTTAATTTGTGTCTCACTTTATCAAGATTGTTAAGTATTTCACTTTTGCACCTTTAACACGTTGAGTGCCACAGTGACTGATACTGAAAAATTTACAATGTTTTAAGTAATTTTTAAGAAAGTATAATCCTGTAATAAATAAAAAGGTAAGTAAATTTTAAATAAATGTTCAGTAATTACTTAAAACAATATATATTACTTAGTTTTATATCATATTTTAGACCGCCAGTCATCGGTGAATGACGCATTCTAAACGGAACGTTCCGTGTCAGTCACCGGTGATTGACGTGGCGCTTAACGTGTTAATACATACATATGAAAGTGTAAGCTTCAAAACTTGCCTTATCCAAAATATAAAAAATCGAGTTTTTTTTTTTTAACAATATACAAAATCGAGTTTTTTTTTTAACAATCTATTCTATTCGTGACCTGCATCGATAAAAACACTGCAATCTGCATAAAAACTACTTTTATCATTTATTTCTGGCCTGTTTCTCTTCATATATTCTTGGTTTACAATGAAAATCAATAGACGCAGTCAGAGGTTTTTTGCGATTTCCCAAAATTCAATTTTCTGAATAAGGTGAGTTTTGAAATTCACATCCTCATATGTAGGAATAGAGATTTTATCCTTAAAAGAACAATTCAATTGATTTGTTTGATTAGATTCTCAAACAATCCGTTTTCATACATTTCACGTAGCTTGGATACAACGACGCAAAGAAACCATTTACATAAATATTACTCACAATTTTGAATAGCGTGACACAAAAGAAAATCAATTTATTGAAATAAATACTTTTCAATGCATAGTATAGATTCAATGAAAGTGATATATTTAACAGTGAATTCGAAAATTAAAAGTATTGTGTAGATGTAAAAATATATTTTAACCAAGTCAAAAATAATTTAAATTGAATTTTAAAACAAACTTTTTAAAGCCACATCAAGGCGTTACTTAAATTTTATATCATATCTTTTAAAACTCTTATTATGAATTTATGAGAGATGTAAATGATAAAGCAACAGCGAATAAAATTTTATGCAGCTTTTCGTGTTGAACATAACTTTTGCACATGCGATTATAAATAAAACAAAAATAAAATGATGAAATAAATACAAATATATTTTTTAAGAAATAGCATTACGTCACTCAAAATTTGATATCAGTATTTTTTAAGTTCCATAATTAAAATTCTTAAAGCATAAGATAAAGTGCTGCGTCAGAAACTTTTAACCCGTTAAGGGTTTTTGTATTGATATCATTACTTTTTTTAGCTTAGTGATCAAAGGATTAAAAAAAAGATACTTATGGGATTTGATGTGGATTTAATTTTCACTATTTTATTACAATTTTCCTTATAGCAGTTTGTATATAAAAACAAGTGGGTAAGTATGATCGCAGATCGCACAGTGGGTTTCATTTGATATTCCTTTAAAAACACTTTATCCTTAAATTAATCAATCCAAAATGTTAATTTATAATTATTAAATCCTTACATAGATGGTGTACCAATAGTTCCAATTTTCATGGGGCAGGAAGCGCACTCTTCTAAACAAACCACCTGCCGAATGAAGTCATCAAAAACCAAGTTGAATAAGCCAAACCCCGTTGTGTTGTTTGACTGTTGTTAGTTGTTTGACAAACAGCAGTCTCATCTCCCCTGCTTCCCCCCTCTTCAAAATTTTTTGGACCAGTACTTAAGAATGGAACCGAAATAATTTTTTTTCTTCAGAAATTACGATAAAAAACATAGTATGCAATACTCATAAATTTACTTTAATGCTATATAAGGTGATTATTAAGTTAATTGTAACATTTTTAATCTGTTGCATTGATGTCCGAAAGGTAGTTTCTGAGTTATGGAAGCTGGGCACATGGCGCGCCTTAGCGACGAAGCCCGCTAGTGTCTATCATAATAATATCTGCCATGTGGACTAATTGCGATATTTAATCAAAATAGTTCCCTACCCTCCTCATCCCCGGAAATATAACAAATACAAAACGTGTCTTTATAAACCCATCGTTAAATAGGTTTTTATTTCTTTTTCCCTAAAAAAATCATGATTTTTATATCCGTAACGTAAATAGCGGACGAAGCCCGCTAATTCCTATCATGATATATATTTTTAATAATTTTATATAGTCTATGATAAAAAATCAGACTTAAAATAGCCTAGTTCCATGAGTACTTGTAGTGTAAGTCACATGCTACGATTTTTGGATACCAGTATTTTAGAACGGAAAAATGTGACTTATTTTATCGGAGATATCTCATTAATTGAATAAGGGGAAGCAAACTTTTTGAAAATAACGATGTCCAACAAGCATAGCAGTTATCAGCTATGTGACTTTCACTACAAAACCCCGTGGAACTAGCCAATAATAATAATTAGTGAAGAAACGCTAAGGTCATTTTAATCGGATCACAAAATGAAAAACTAGGGGGCTCTGCCCCCACGATCTACGCTCGCCAAACCCCGTTCAGACTCTAAAAGTCCATTAATTTGATCTGCTTTAAAAAGATTACGGAAGATTGAATTACAGTAGAACCTGGATTAACCGAGCTTCGATTAATCGAGGTTTCTGTTAACCTAGCCGATAACAATGTCTGATTTGTTTTTTCCCTTTTGAATGAGCCTTGAAAATGGCCACACTTTTTAGTTCACTGTCCGTGCTATACAGGCCCTTCTGCCCCCAAAAGCACTCAATTCCCAAGAAACTTTGGACCCTGAGAAGTCAACAGTGAACAATGCTTTGTTTCCAGTGGCTGTTTGAACTTACGTAAAATTTCCAATTTGCTTTTTTAAAATTTACTACTGGTAGTTGATTTTCTTTTTAAATTTGTTAAGCTGTGAAACAGAACTTTACATATATTTATTTTTATTATTTAAAAAACGTTCTATATTTTTATTTAAAGAGATGTTAAATTCGCAAGCACGGCGAGTTTTTACACACAGTTCCTATTAACCGAGATTTCCGATATCCGAGGTACTAACATTCCCAATTAGCTTGGATAATCGAGGTTGCACTGTATAATAAAAAAAAATCAATGGCGACCTTACTGTTAACGGGTTTCCCTTTTACTGAAGGATTTCAAGGCAAAATCAGCTGCTGTTAGTTGCTGTTTTCGTGCTTGATTAAATAAGATTAGTTAAGCATTTGAAAATTAGCAAATATAAAAGGAACTAAGTCAACAGAGTCTTTGCTTTATGGTTTTTTTTAACAACCGCTACAAGAAAATGATTTTAAATGTAACGTTTTAATCCTGACATAATTTTCACCAAACTTTCCTTCCTCTTTGTGACATTCAACTGAAAATATTTTTATTGTTAGAAAGATAATATTATTATTTGCGCTACCTTAAAATTGGCAACTATAGATAAAAATATCATCTCGAAATTTGAAATAAATCTCTCAGGTAAATATATTTTTAAATTTAAACTGTTTTGCAATATTATTATTTGGCCACTTTGGCCAATATTATGTAATTTCCTCCATTTACGACTTTTAACACATATCAATGAATTTATTATTTAAAAAATTTCTTTATCTTTTAATATTCACGCGTAAATATAATTTCTATGACGTAATTCTCAATGTTTTGCTGCTTTTAATACGTAATCATTTAATTCTAATATGAAAATAATTGATTATTTTATAATTTTCTTTCATTTTAAAAATGCATGTGTAAAAACAATTTTTATTACGTAATGTTCAATATTTTCCTGCTTTTAACACGCTATCATTTAATTCTAATTTAAAAGAATTTTTTTCTGTTTATAATAGTCACGTGTGAATAAATTTTTAATTTAAAGGATATATTATTCTTTGCGCTGTTTTAACAATTGGCAACAATTTAAAATAATAACCTTTTCTAAAATATGTAAAAAATATCTCTGGAAATTCTGAAAATTTTAATTTAAAATTGAAATGAACCGTCAAAAAATTAGGCAAGTTAAAAAAAAAAAATGCACTCTGCAAACCTTGAGTTTCTACTGAATGATTAAATTGAATGAAAATGATTAAATTCCCATGTATAGTTTTTGCTCCTATAAAACTTTTTTAATGTAACAATTTTATCCAGCTTTAACATTAAATATCTCTTGAAATAATTCTTCAATTTAAAAACTCTCTACTTCAACGTGTTTATCAAATATTTCTCTATAATACTACCCATTTAAATTTTTTTGTATGCAGTAATTTTCTTAATATTTGCGAGATAGACCTCCGGTCACAAAAGATTCTTTGAAAGCGGCGGTAACAGCGTTAGGTTTTTTTTTTTTTTATCGAATAGAGAAAAAATGTAGTACGCGATTGCGTCAAAAGATGGCGACACCATAATTCTGATATGGTCGTTATGCAAACTATAAATGTTGCAAGGCTAAATAAAAACAATTGTCTTGGAGTTATCAAACTTCATTATTATTTATAAATAAAAATATTAAACTAAATTATTTATTATAAAAGAATTATTACATCCCAATAGTTTTTATGCTAGGAAAATAATAATAATAAAAAATATATTATGGATGTCAGTGGTTATATATCGATTGAGCGTCATAATAATAATAATAAATGATATTGTAAAAAGAAGAGCTGGAATGAATTATTTTTTTACGTTTCTGATCGTGTAATTTATATTCAAATAATAATTATTAATGTATATTTTTTGTAAAGTGATTGAAATTAAATATATTTATAAAATTTATCGTAATATTTTTACTGTTGAAAAATTGCCAAGAAATAATCATCATCAAATTGTCATCATTGTAATTGTAATTTTATTTTATTTAATAACAATTAAAAAAATACAAAAGAGCTGAGAATAATGTCAACTAACAGACTTTAAAAAAACGCAGATTTACATGTGAAAACAAGTAGCAGCGAGTATCGAACTGCCGATCATGAGATTAGTAGACGATTGCCCTTAGCCGCTCAGTCAGTGCGAGGACAAAATTTTTCTCCGCAAAAGTGCTTAAAAAGAAAGTATGTGTATGAATATAATGTCATGCATTTTCGGGGAAATTTCCATAGAAAGGCGAAGAAATATAGACCGATTTTTCATGCGCATTATAAAACGAACAAGAGTCTTGCTGAAAACAAGTAAATTGTTATTTACTTCATCTGAAACATATTTATTTGATTTTTTTTTAATCGCCCGCGTCATTTTCGAGAGAAAAAAAAAGAATTATTTAACGAACGAGAGTTTTCGCAAAAACAACCAATATGTTATTCCCTTCATATAAAACAAATTCATATTATATATCAGTTTAAAGAAAATCGCCCGGGCCATTTTCCAGAAATACAAATTAGGAATTTGATCGATCGAATTTAGTTTAAAAATGGGTTTTGAGATCTCAAAATATATTGCACGCAGAAATGTAAAAATTTCAGAATAGGTTTAGACTGATGATAGAAGACTGTATTTAAAAAATCAGAACAATATGCACTATATTTGCTGAGTTACGAAGTGGCAGCTTTTCGCGTTTCCTTTGATCTCGAGTTAGGTGTATATATGAGTTCCGCCATTCTTTCGATTTTAGGCTTAAGGCTGCGTCACTCTGGAATACTTCTGTCTTCCATGATTTCTCAGATGTTGAAAGAAACATGATCTATCAACTCAGATTATAGTTTTAAGTTTATGTTCAGATAGACATTTTTATGTTTACTACTTTTTTTTCTCTATTATAGAGTTTGCAGAAGGTGGAATGCGATGGCAAAGACCCCAGCTTTGTGGAAGAAGGTGAATGTAAAATTTCACTATATGCATGGATCCCAAAGTGTTGTTGCCAAATGTTTTGTTGATTTACTGCCACCTTGTGTTACTTGCATCAGGATAGATTTTAGATTTCGTTCCTCTTGGACTGAGCCATTGGATTTCAAAGAGTTTTCTGTGAGGCTGCAAGGAAAGTGCCCTCATCTAGAAATGTTATTTTTGTATGGTGCTGAATTGTCAGACAATCTTCCATCTGTTATATACTTATGCACTTTGTTTTTACCAAATGTAAGACGATTGACACTTAATTATGTTAACTTTCGGGACTATCCTGCAAGAGAAGAATTTAATTGTATTTCTAAAATTGAAGTTTTAGATCTTTCTAATTGTCACCTTGGACATTTCAATGGACCTCCATTTTCAAGAATGCCCCATTTGAAAGATTTGAGTTTAATTGATACAACTGCAAACAATTCCTTTTTTGAAGATTATACTTCTTTTTTGAATCAGTTATGTCTCTTGAATCTGAGACGCACAGTCTTTAGTTCCAGTTTATTTAATACAATACGGAATCATGGAATTAATTTGAAAGAATTGTATGTTTGTGGTACATATTTAGAAAACAATGATTTATATTTTAACAATTCAATGTTTCCTCATTTGAAAACCATCTGTCTTAGGTATTGTGATAGAGTGACTTATAAGGGCATTAATTTCCTTCTCCGATCATGTCCATCTTTGCGCAATGTTTATGTTAGTTTAAAATTGGCATCACATCCTTTTATTTATGGTTGGGGGGATATAGTAAAAGCTCTTAATTGCTCTACTCATCAGAAATGAAGAGATTACTACTATTAGTAATTAGATACTGTGGGAATGCATTTGATTTGAAAACTGTAAATATAATGTGCTTTAAATAAATTTGTTTTACTAAATTGTATGCAACCATGTATTTTACTTTGTTTATAGGACATATTCTAAAATTCCATTAATTTGTTTTGTGCTAATTTTTATTTAACATTTGATCAACAAACAATTTCTTGTCCAAAACGTACCTGAACTTTTTAAATTATGTTCTTTCTGCAATTAAAATCCTTCTGATAGAAGCAAATATTTTCATTATTGTATGCATAAAATTTTCAAATATTCTCGCATGCTAAATAATTTAATAATTTTTTTAATATAAATTTATGAATCTTCATTTATAAAAGGTTGTTAAATCATCATTATTATCATGACTATAATTTGAAAAGCTGTATAAAATATCGATCTTGATAGTGTCTTATCAAATATGCTGTTTTGTAAAAATATTAAAATGTTTCACTGTTGGGAATTTAAATAACAATTTCTGCAAATTTTATTCTTAAGTATTTCAAATGACCTTGCAAATGTGTCAGAAAATAGAAAATTCAGTATCATCATTTGCTCGTTTGAAAAGAATCTTACCCAATCAAAATGTTGTCATGAAATTTTTTTTTTCTAATTCATTTTATTATCCGAAATTGGGCATCTGATGCGTTTAAAATGTTATCTAAACGGGTACTATTAGTCAAGTAAGAAAAAATTGCCAGTCATATGTACATAAATAAAATACTGTGATAAAAATACCGAAGAAAATCTTCATATGGGATATACACTGGCCTCCAAAATTTAAGGAATAGGGACTGGATGCTTTTGACTGTATACGGTTTGTCGAATATCTACCAAACTTATTGGCGAATTGTTCTTGAACTTCTGGGATGTAAAGAACATGTTTAATTTCATATTTCTCGATGAAGATTTAGTCGTGAGGACAATTAGGTTGCTAATAATAAATTTAATATTAAAATAATATTTGTGATTACCTATGTAACAGAAAATTCTGAAAATGGTTTGTCACTGTGTTAGATGTCTATTTGGGTCCTGTTCAACATTTGTGTGCGTGTGCATTTGTGTAAGCATAGCACTCATATTCGTGAAGATGAAAAATTTAAATGTTTTTTGTTTATAACATACGGAGTTTTCAGCCAAATTTAACACAACTTTCCAAGAACCTGACAAAGAACAGGTTCGTCCCTGTCTTTGTGAATTTTCGCGATATTTGACTGGACTTTTTATATAAGTTGCCCTAAATAGTTGACTACCAAATTCTAAAATAAAAATTTTAGAATATTCCATGCATACACAGTTAAATATTATTTCGAACAAATGACCCTATCTCTTCAAATATTCAATATATTCATCTTTTAATTGTTATATACTGTTGCTATTGTTTTTTGTCAGGTTTTCAGAAAATTGTGTTAAATTTGGTTGAAAACTATGTATGCTATAAACAAAAACTTTTTAATTTTTCACAGACACAATAACATTTTCATGAATATGAGTGCTATGCTTACACAAATGCACACAAACGTTGAACAGGATCCAAATAGTCATTAAACACAGTGACAAACCATTTCGAGCATTTCTGTTACAGAAGTGATCGCAAATATTATTTTATTATTAAATTTATTATTAGCCCCCTAATTGTCCTCCCGACTAAATCTTCACCGAGAAATATGAAATCAAACATGTTCTTTACATCCCAGAAGTTCAAGAACAATTAGGCAATAATTTTGGTCGATATTCGACAAATCGTGTACAATCGAAAGCATCCAGTTCCTGTTCCTTAACTTTTTGAGGCCAATGTACATAATTACATAAAAATTTTAAACAGGATCCCATTTTAACCTTAGTTTTAAAAAAAAGGATGAAATTTTCATTATTTGTCGAAATATTCCTAAGTATTCCTAACATTAATAGATCTTTATGAATTTTTAAAAAAAGATTTGCCTATAATACATGAGATCAACCCCTGAAATAATGCATTACTTCCTTCAAGTAAGTCACCACATCAATCGGCTTATCAGAATGTGCTTTGTATGTAATTATCTCTCAGAATAGGCTTTTATCACCAGATGAATTTGAGATCTGCACTTCATTACATGCTGTTTTCTTTTTTGTGCTATTTTATTATGTTATCAAAGTTTTACTTTTTTTTCAGTGGGTGGGATCAAAATATTTGTTTACTTTTTCTGGTGACTATAATTTCCTTTTCAATGAAGCAATCTATCAAAATAGTGTTGAATGCAGAAGAGTATAGCTGCCAACATTTATACTCTCTTGTTATGACAAAACTTTTTAAATTGCAGATTTGAAGAGATTAAATAGAAACAATATTCATTATTAATTTTTAATAATAACAAAAAGTGTAAATGTCGGCAGTTATGCCAGAGCACAGTTTTATAACTTTTCAACTTGAAAATGAAGTTTTCGTTTTAATTCCAGATTTTTTTTCTTAATCTTTTAAGCTTAGTCTTAATACCATGTAGCTGATATTAGACACATTTTATAACTAGCAAAAACTTGTTACCGCTAAAGTTATTCAAAATTTCTATGATGGAGAATTTTTCGAAGTTTTTGTGAACTCTTGTATGAGGATTTTTTTTCTCTTCTATGTAAAATATGTTGGAATATCTTGAGCGCATGTTTTCTTACATATTTCCTATAAAATCTAATTTGTCTAGGTGTTTCATCTAAGCTTGAAGATGAACTAGTTAAAATAATAATATTAATAACAAATTACATGCAGAAGTGGGGTTTCTTTTTTGTCTGAGTCAGAAGATATTGGAGATGTTCTTTATAAAATTATTATTATTTATTTATTTATTCATTTTTTTTTTTTTTTTGCAGAACCTAAAAAAAAATTATGCCTAATTTCTCATTACAAGACTGATGACGATCAAAATAAATTCGGTACTGACATAAAAATTCAGTACACACACATATTTTTGATGTAACATTTCAGCATTGAAGCTGTTATCTGTTCATTTGTGTATGATGATCCCTATTTGTGGGCTCCATATAATCTCCTTTGCAAGCATAGTGGTATAAGATCTGAAACCTTCATAACAAAAGTAAAGTAAAATGCCCCCCCCCCATCCTTCCATCCCGGATTGCCAGAATGAAAATTTTGGTGTGGTGGCTAATTTGGATTGACCTGTTATTTTGGCATAGTTAGCCGTGAATAAAATCTCAATGCAAAAAAAAAAAAAAAAAAAAAAAAAAAAAAAAAAAAAAAAAACGCAAATGCTTACTGAAGAATATTTTTGTATAAAATTGTCTGAAAAAGATCCTTTTAAATTTATAACAAAGTATTGAGAACAATTAAAATAATATATATAAAAATGACAAAACAGTCACTTTATAAAGAAAATCCACTGCTCTAGTAGTGTCATTTATATGACAACTATTGGAAATACATTACAAATTTAAAAACTAAAAAAAATAGGTATTATATCTCATTTATAAAATTTGCTCATGTTAAGGAAATAAGTCATATCTGACATCAACATAAAAAAGATAAATCAGTTAATCATTTTAAAAATAAATCTGTTCAATAGTAAATGTGTCGTTGTGCTTTTAGATATGTAGCATCAGTAGTTATAGTACAAGAAAGAACTGACATTCACCCTTAAGTATTCATAATCAAATTTTCCCCGTGCGAATCATAATTTCAAGATTTAAATAATTCCCTCTTGAGACTAGCTCTTGATGGAAGATCTTTCGATCTTTGAAATTTTTTGTTGCTCATTGGAGAGAAAATCTTCATCTCTCTGTGTAAGTTCTTTTAACTTGGTATTCTCAGCCTCTAGCTCTTTAAATTTTACAGACAGGGAATTATTTACTTTCTAAAGGAAATGATCTCCTTTCTAAATGACTTTCTTTTAAATGTGTGTCTGTCTAAAAGAATATAATAATAATAATGCTTTTTTGACAAAATAAAATTTAATTAAATCTTTTTTTTTAAATTAAAAATAACTGATAAGAAATGAAAACTAAAGTTAGTGAGTAACACTGAAGTCACTATTTTGTACAAAAAATGGAATAATAAAATGAAGTATGATAAATTAATAAACTAATGTAAAAATGAAAATTACAAGTGAAATGAAGAGTTTATATTTAGTTTTCATCATTTATTACTACATTCTAAAAACATTTCTTGATGGCTACTTTGTAGGTAGGTAGACACAAGTGAAAAAAAAAGCTGAAGCTACATTTTAGAGAATAAAGTGGACAAATTATAAAATTGAAGATTTCTTTGGTAAATCATTTGAAACTTATAATATCCTAAAATGTCTGCGTAGGATCAATTGAAGAAAACTTTCCACCAATGAGGAAAAGAAAAATCCATACTGTTAAAAGCATTAATCAAAATTACAATAAAATAAGATACAAATTAAAGCTACAGTTTTTTAAATCTATATTTTATTATACACTTATCATTTTTTAAAGTTTGAACTGAGAAGACAGAATAAAATACATTTATTTCTGTAAACATAATGACACGAATGCAACATATATTGATACTCAAAACGTACAGTGCAATAAGCTTATAAAGTATGGATGCTTATCAAATTGCAGTAAAACCATTGTGAAAAGGCCGTGTGTGTGTGTGATTCTGGCCTAGGATGAAATAATTGTATGGCAATTTGCTTTCTCTCGCACAACACATTTTATCATTCTTCTTCTTATTTTTTCGTCTAAGGCAGGATTCCATTATAGTCTGATTCCATTTTCATAAAGAATTATTGTTTTCTATATCCTGATTATTACTGGTAATCCAAAGGCAGTCATGCTAAGACCAAGGCTGTCCAACCTTTCAGTAAGCAAAATCCACCTCCGACTGTAGGCCGAGCAGGCAGGGATCTTTTATTATTATTCTCATTAGTTTTCGTCTAAGGCAGGATTCTATTATAGTCTGGTTCCATTTTCATAAAGAATTAATTATTGCTTTAAATATCCTGGTTATTACTGGCAATTTAAAAGTAGTCACACTAAGACAACAAGAGCTCACCTGGTTACTTATTTGACTCTCCTCAGGTTTCGCTGCAATTTGCTCAATATCCAAATTTATAAGCTTATTGTATTATACAGTGTTTCAACACAGTGACTGCAAAGTATCAAGAGAGATAGAGTACACCTAGATGATGGGAAATCACATAGCAATGCATGGTTGGAAACACTTTCCTGATGTGGTAGTGATGACACAAAGCACAAGAAAGTAAGGACACAAACAGGGAGAGAAAACATGTTTATTATTCTTAGTACAGCAAAAAACTAAGAAATTTGAACAAAAAGAGAGGCAACGATCATCAAAGATGGTGTTCGAAATTATAACCCTGGCTGTGATGTAGGCCTCAGATTTTTGGTGCATCGAAGATATGTTCTCGAAAATACTGGGTGTGACCTCGACTTCCCAGCAGTTGCCACGATGTGTTCAACAAGTTCCTCAGCATTGTTCCGATATTTTTACAGTACTAATGAACATGTTTGCTCACCTAAAAGATGTTCTTCCTTTCTTGTGTTTTCTGTCATCACTACCATTAAAGTGTTTCCGATCATGCATTGCTATGTGATTACCCATCGTCTAAGTGTACTCTTTATCTCCCGAAACTTTGTAACCGCTGTGCTGAAACACCCTGTAACAGCTTTTATTATTAATATTTTACTATGCATACAATATTATTATGCATAAAGTATAATTATTCTTTTAAACAAATTGATTATAAATTTAATATGTTAGATGTCAATGATAAGAAACAATGATAAAGGTATTGTTTCAATATAGCTGAATGCATACATTAAAAATCGTTCATTATACATTTGTTTTATGCATTCAGTTATTCGACATGGAAAAAAACTAAAAATAACAGGTCTTTGATTATTTTTAGAGTTTGAATTAACCCCATGAATTCAACCCTGTTTACAACATGTTCCTACTACAAAATATCTGCACACCACATCATTTTGACATATGGGTATTCCTTTTGCCATTATTATGAACAGTATGCACTTTTTACCCTTTTAAAAAATTGAATCCGTCAACTTCTATAGCACATCTATCTCGAAATCAGCAGAATATTCTCCAGATCAAAGCATCTACATCAAAGAATGTCTAACTCATTATAGCATCTTTGATACTGGCTTTACTTCGAATGCACATGATTGATGTAAAATCTACAACCATCTTTTTAAAGCCAAAATTGCAATAAGTGCTACAATTCCTTCAATAGATTTAAAACGTAATCATTCAAAATTGTTTCCTTTAGAATGGTGTTTTTTCATTATTTTACACTGAATTACAATATTTATTTGTATGAGGGAAATAAATATTGTAACACAAGTTGTATGATTTAGATTATTTTGCACCTTATATCATACTAAACAAATAAACAAGTGCTGTATACTTATTTAAATTGATTTTATAATTTGCAAAATGTTGGCTACAGGCAGTGGTGCAGAAAAGGAGTATGGATGGGTGAGAAGAAATCCCCATGTTTCCTTAGAAAAAGGGAACTAACTACTATATATAATTCTACGAGACAATATTTTCTAGTTTCGTCCAAAATATAAATTCCTAAAAAGTATAGTTTGGTAATTTCAAGTATAAGCAACACCAACCCCCTCCTTCCCTCCTAAAGATAATCTACTCTATAAATACCAAATCATGATGTAACAATTTTATTTGATGTTTCAGGAGGCCAGAAAAACTTGAATATGACGAAAACTGATTGAAATTTAATCTTGTATAATGAAGTCCGTAATGAATTTTGATTATTAACTCTTTTTTTAGCATTTATTTATATTTTAAAGCAAAAACATACAATATAAAAAAATAAGAAAAGTTTTAATATTGTGCGGAAAAATTTATCTTGCAAAACAGGTTTTGTCACATTTTGAAGACCTTCCATATTTTCGATTTTTCTTCTTCTATACTGCTCATTACCCTAGTTTTTCGATTATACTACAAAAAGAAAATCATAAAAAATTAAAAATCCATAAAAAAATATACATTTGTATAACTTGAAAAAAAATCTTTTTTTTCTATATAAGCGAGAAACAACATAATAAGTATTATAAAGAAAAATTGGTGACTCAAAAATAGTGAACCTGGACTTGAAAATCACGACAAAGCTAGTTTTGCGAGATAAATTTTGTTTTGTAAGTTTGAAATCCAAGTTTTGCAGGAAAATTGACTAATGTTTGAGCCTATAATTCATTTAGACTAATAACTTTTGTTTTGCATTTATTTATTTATGTTTTGGAGAAAAACAATTTGTTAAATTGTAAAAAACGATAAGGAAAGTTTTGATATTGTGCGGAAAAACTATCTTTGACATGACTTTCAAGTTTACGTTTTCTATTTTTAAGTCATCAATTCTTCTTTATACTGCTTATCATCTGTTTTTTCAAATCTAACAGAAAAAAATTAATAAAATCCATAAAAAGCATATTTTTGTTTTAAGGACGTACTGGTCGGTTATATATTGTTCGAAAGGATTTTGAAAAAAAAAAAAAAATGCTCAGTCAGAGAGTTAAAAATCGATTTTTTGATAAAATAAAAAGTTCTTAATCGATTTTTACGTAAATGTGATATTTAGAATCAGCGTTGAGTAATAGGTATGGATGCATATTACATACGTTTTAAATCTGTAAATGCAGTATTTGTAAAAAATTTATAGCCCGCAAAACTATCCTAGTCTAAAAATTATCCGTGTTTTTATTAGGTGTCTGGAATGAAATACCCATTTTCTACACGCAGTCTTTGAAATAAATGAATTTATACAAATCGATTTTTTAAATTGATATTTGCACATCTAGAGGGAATTTTGGAAAAATTTTCAGAAATTTCAAGAGAAAAAGAAATTGTGTCTGGGTAAATAATTTTAAAGTTTTTAAGTCCGACAAATTTGAACACAAGAGCGTCAAACTGCTTAGTACATTTATCTTCTAGCAACACTTGGAGTTCTGACAAACCCTGCCCCTCTTTTTGAGTTTTCCAAAAAATTATTTGCGGTGAGAATGAATTCTGTGGTTTTATAAAAAATTATGCTTTAGTTGAATTATACGTACTTGGATTTTCTTTTAATTGGGGGTTTTAATTAATTTCTAATCTAATTATAACAAATTTGAAAATCTGAGTCTCAGGTGCATCAGAAAAGGTCTTAGACTACTCTCACAGAAAATTTCAGCCTCGTACGTGTAGTAGATTCCGATAGCCATTGCACACTGACACATACACACAGACAGAGTGAAACTTTCTTTTATTAGTATAGATTATTTTAAAAATAACCTTACTTTTTGTATGAATTCAAATATGCCTCTTTAATTACTATTTCAGCAAATCTTTTTGATACACGTTTTATGAATGAATCTCTTTTAACTTGTATTAATCGATATTTAGAGTTCCTAACCTATTACAGAATACGTGACACACGAAAAGCTTTTTTTTATCATTATGAAAGTGTGCATTGATTTTTAAATTAAAATTTTAAGAAAAACATATTTTTCACCAAAATGGCTTTTATTTTAAATGAGTTTTAAAGTGCCTCTTTAAAACTGAATTATTAGTAAATCCTTTGGAGCACAAATCACAAACATATGGTTTTTCATCTGTATGAGAGCGATAATGCAAAGTTAGACTTCTCTTTTGAGAAAATCTTTTAGAACATATTTCACAACTGTACAGCTTTTCCTTAGTATGAGTGTAATAATGGCCGTTTAGATATCTACTTGTGGAAAATCCTTTGCAACATATATTACAAACAAATGGCTTTTCTTTAGTATGTATAAGATGGTGTTCATTTAGATTATGCTTATGTGAAAATCTTTTAGAACACATATCACATTTAAATGGCTTTTCCTTAGTATGTGTGCGTAAATGTTTTTTAAGTTCATCACTTGTGTTACATCCTTTGCAGCATACTTCACAAATAAATGGTTTTTCTCCAGTATGGGTGCGCAGATGTCTCTTAAGATCACAACTTTTGCAAAATCCTTTGGAACATATTCCACAGATAAACGGCTTTTCACCTGTATGTGTGCGAAGGTGCTCCTTGAGATGTCCCTTTTGGTAAAACGTTTTAGAGCATACTTCACAAATAAATCGCTTTTCACCTGAATGTGTGCAAAGATGTCGCTTTAGCCTACAATTCTTTGAAAATCCTTTGGAGCATTCTCCACAAATGAATTTCTTTCCTTCTGTATGATTCAGCAGATCAAGTGAACAATAGTTTAAGGAGAAGGTATCAACAAAAATATTCTCATTGGGAGTTGATTTTGTAGGGCACCCCCGAGTAAAATTGTCTTCAGA
This sequence comes from Maratus speciosus, assembly GCA_963932465.1. Classification (NCBI taxonomy): domain Eukaryota; kingdom Metazoa; phylum Arthropoda; class Arachnida; order Araneae; family Salticidae; genus Maratus; species Maratus speciosus. The sequence continues at coordinate 48,413,829 of OZ010798.1, read as the reverse complement.
CATGCTTCAGAATGGAGAATAGGAGAACTTACTTGGAAAGATAAAATAAATTCTTCTCTTGTAACAGCAGGAAGATGAGTAGTAAAAAGTGGTTTATTTAAGAGGAGCTTTATATCCTTCACTCATGAAAATGTTAGTCTGCTTTGCCTTTTTTATATCTGAAATATAAAAGTTTTATTTAAATAATTACTCTTTAAAACTATAATATTTTGCAGTAACATACTTCTATTTATCGTTTCAAAAAAAAATGTAAATGTTTTAATATTTACTGTATTCAAATAATGTTATGATAATGTTTTTCTATATTCTTACACAATTTTTATTGCTGAAGAAGAAATTAAAAATATTTTAAAGCACAGCAAGTTGCGCATTCCCTTTTATAGAACTAATAAAAATAGCAGGCAACGAAAAAATGTGAAACATGTATGGTTTAAAAAATGCCAAAAAACAGAAAAAATTACATAGATGAATTTTTAGTCATAAATAATTTATTAAGAAAACCCGGAAATGCAAACTTATGCACTCCACATTCACTGAAATTGTCTGTTTCTGATTTAAACTGTTTGAAAAAGAGCAAATGAAGTATTTGTTAAAGAATTTTACCCCTCATTTCACATTGCCATAACAATTACAAATCAGACTATAAAATAAAACGAATATATTCGAAATATGCGTTGCTTCATTTGTTTTATATCTTAAGATGTTACTGATGTAAGCAAAACATGAGTGTTAACGTTACTGTAGTGGGCGGAAAAGGATTAAACATCTTAAGTCGTGATACATATTTTGGCAACAAAGAAAAATATTACATTAATCAAAATAAATATTGCATTTCTATAAGAATAATAAACAACTGAAAAACAGTTATAAAGCAGGAAATGGTTAGCTGAAAATTGAGTCTCCAATCGAAGTCGGTACACTAGTATTTGTCATTTCAGCCTTTGTTGAAAGTTGTTAGACATGTTTAAAAAACGAAAATAAAAATAAAAAGATTTTAATTTTAAAAATAATAAGCTGAAAATTAAGGGATTAAAAACATTTTTTATTTTGCATTTTTGCACATTCTTTTTTAAACCAAAATTTGTATTTAAATGCACTATCTAATGTAGTTTTACTACAAATAAAGACAAACTTTTAAAAAGCACAGCAAAAGTAAGAAGGTGGCATAGCAGTACTAAGAAAGAAAGCGTTTTTAAGATTGCACATGCTATTTTTACCTTACAATGAAAACCAGTCAAATAATATCGGGAAAAAAGTCACGAAATTCGTCACAAACTCTAAGTCAAAAATCGCGTAATTTGTCACATGGGTCTTGGTATGTGTGGTGTTTTTTTAATTTGGGAAACCAATGAACGATTTTCTCAAACGATCGACTCAAGAATTTGGCGATTTGTTTTCATGAAACCATCGGACGAATTTTTCTGTTTTTTCATACGATTATTTGGCAAATTTCGCGATATGTTCGTATCGCCGATTGACGGATTAGTCATTATTTTCCCCGCGATAAAATCACGAAATTCGCGATGTTTTCCCCGTGACCGAATGACGAAATTTACAATTCATTATCAAATCCCGCAATATTTTACTGGCCGATTGGCAAATTTTGCATTTACTTCTGGCGACAGATTTACTAATTTAACATGTTTTCAGCGCCACAATCCTCCGTGTTTTCATATATTTGAGTGCAGAAAACACAATGGTAAACCTACGAGTTAACCGCTAAAATCGGTTTTTCAGGGGTTTTCCACAAAGATATGACTTGGCACACCGATTGCGTTTTAATATGCGAATCGAGTTTTAATTAATTCTGGAATTTCAGCCGTGAATTCAATGAGGTGATTGTCTGTGTTGCCGCTCCCGGTCTATAAAGTGTATGCAAATATATTTTGTAAGCTAAATAAAGAAATTAGGAAGAGGAATACACACAACGAATTTTTGAAAAGTTTTGTCTTAAAACCCGAGTCTATGTCTTCGTAATTTGCGATTGTTTCAAGGACATGAATCGCTGCATTATATAATTCTACCATGGCCATGATGGCTATATGGCGTTCCATCCATCTACTTGTACAAAATTTTCATAGTTTTTGTTTATTAATTTCCGGTTATGTTTGTCAATATTGTTGAGTAGGATGTCTTGTCTCTTAAGAATAATGAAAAAATTGTGTGTCATTTCAATTATGCCAGTGCAGTTACTTATTTCTGTCACAGATAGAGTATTTCCAATCGTTAAATTTAAATTACATGAATCACAATGAACATATAAAACTTGCGGTTTTATAACTGATATGTGAGACTGAACACCATTAAATTTTCCGCTCATTGATGCTGCACCATCATAAACCTTGTCACGTAAATAGGACAAATCGATACTATATGTCTTTAATCCTCCTAATATTTTGTCAGACAACTTTTTTCCTGACATGACATCGCGTTGCTTAAGGAGTGCCAACCATGGAACTAAGAATGAAGAGGAATTAATATATCCACAAAACGGTGAAGCTTCAACTGTAACAGATTTCACAATTCCTCATTATCGCCGGGTCAAACTTCCACCAGTAAATTCGAATAGACATTTTCTCCGTATTTAATATACCCTAATTAATGTAGAATTTTATTCATAATTATGGCCAAAAAATAGATTTCTTTTTACTAGTAGAAATTTACTTCGGCTTTAGTCAGGACCTGCGTATCCGTCATATTGTGACGGATATAACCAGGTAAATACCCATTTTGGGTATTTACCTGGGTATGTACTCTTCAATTAAATATAACCGTGAAAAAACTTATATTATTATTAGTTATGATGGATTACTGAAAAGAGAAAGCAAAATTTCGAACTTTAGACTTCATACAACTCTTAAATTTAAAGAAACTCAACAGTTTACAATTAAATATATAATTTAAATGATTTTTCAAAATTATAATGAAGAATATAGAAAAGCTAATTTATTTATTGAGAAGAATTTTATTAAAAAGAAAATTTTAATTAAATTTGTGCAACATCTGTACCAGGGCTGGGCTAGAAATTTCCTTAATTGATTTATCTAACATCGCAATTTAGTGCTAAATCGCGATTTAACACCGATTTTACATTTTAGAGTATAGAAGCCTATTTTTTTAATTTTTAGTAACGAAATACGGTCTTTGTGCAGGCCCCCCTCTCCTCCTGTATTATTTAGTATACTTAGCTTTTGGTTTTTCAAATATCTTTGAAAAGAGGTATATTTTACACATAAAAACTTTGAATGCCCCAAAACACTAGTTTTTTTCCATTTTAAAAATTAGTGACCTATTTTAATACATTTTATAAACTCATTCTTTAAGAAGTATCATAAAAGAAAATGATTTTTTTTTCGATCTGACTTGTTATGCCTGCTACAATCTAAATTCCTTAAAGGGGGGAGACTTATCCTAGCCCACACAAATAGCACTTCATTGTTAACAACCTACGCACACTTTTTTTTACAGACACAGAATTAAAAAGTTATTGAGGTAAAACAGAAGCAGATTCAAAGAATTCAATGATGAATTTAACTGTTCATTTATCATAATGAGGGAAGTAGTACAAAAAAGAGAATATGGGAAATAAGGTGTAATTTTATATCTTTTTAACTTTTAGATTATAATAAGATTTGTTTAACATAAATGCTGACATTAATATAGCGGATGGAGAAGGATTGAAAGTGTGAGCCTTGGAGCACATTACTAAAATTGCTGATTTTTTCGCGGCCACCCGTTGCCACCCTGTAAGATTAGTAATAAAACATAATCTTAAGATATATCTCCTTTTAATGATAACAAAATGTCAAAAAAGCAGAAAATCGCAGATCTGCAGAAAATTCTTAATGAATCTCCATCCCTTCCTGATTCTGCTGTAAAAATCAAGTTACTTGACTCATTGCAAAACTTTATTAAAGTATTTTTAACTAATTACAAAATAATAATAAATTAAAACTAAAATATACTCATAATACACAAACATATGAAAATTAATTTTTCATAAAAATAATGCATAAAAATATAAACTAAAAATGGATGAACTTGGATATAAATAGTGAATCAATTTCAGCAAGATAATCCACGTGGCTGGTGTTGAGATCGGATGTCAAACCCGATGCATGACTATTTAAAAATATTTTAATTAATTACAGAATACCGTAATTTCGGGTAGATAAGCCGCCCTGGCGTATACGCCGCTACCTCCGAAAATGGTAAAAAAAACCTGAAATTCCATCGTATACGCCGCACCGGCGTATAAGCCGCACTTATTGAAAGTGGTGTATGTACTACTATAGACGCCATATTGAAGATTTTCGCGCATTTTTTAAAACTATTTTACAAATTAGAATTTTTAATTTAATTCAAATAATGAAAATAAATAAATAAATAACTTTTGGTTTGTGAATTTATCCAATTGCATCGCACATTTCAGCCTATGATTGGCAATTAGAAGTATATTTTATGGAATTCTTAATATAAAACATAACGCTAGTATTACAAATAACACTATTTTTTATTCGAATCCATCAATTAAATAACACAACGTAAAATTCCGAAAATAAGTAATGATAAATAATCATTTTGACAACATGAACTATTGGCAAAAGTTGGGAGAGACGTATAAAGAGATTTTTTTTTTTTTGAAAATCTCTTCACTACTAACTGTAAACATTAATGTCTATTAACAGAAATTAATTGGTACTCGATTTGATATATTCTGTAAATATTTAAAATAAAATGTTCTAAGAAAGTTTTAAAATAAAGAAGAATTAAATACATGCTTTTATTATTGAAAATAAAAAATACAACATTCGCAAATGCGCACACTTAAAGAAAACAAGAGAATCTACTTTCTTTTCTATTAAAACACCGCGATTATGAAAAACTGAGCATAAAAAGGATTCCTTAAATGTGTCAGCGACTTCACTTTGCGTAAGTGCAGTAAAAAGAAATTACTGAGCTGCAAGCAAACAGAAAAAATAATTTAAAAGAAAAAAAAAACGAAAAGCAAAACCCGTTTTTTCTGCTATTAAAAAAAAAAAAAAAAATCTACATTGTTAATTGTCCGATTTTGTTCAAATTTTCAGCAAGTTGCAATAACAGTAAATTAAACTGTGTGACAAAATTTTATTAAAATATAATAAGTTATTAGAAAATTACAGCACTCCCTAAAACCCCTAGCTTATAAAAAAGAAAAGAGCCATCTGCAGTTTGTTTATTCAACTCTGCGGTGGAGTGGGAAGTTGAACAGTATCATAGGTTGAACGCTATCAGAATGAGATCATTATGTTTGAGTAATACGTTTCGTTATGCAGAAAGAAACCATGCATAGATTTTTTTTTCTTTTTTAATGAAATAAAAAAGAACTTCCCGATATTTTTTTAAATGATTGTTATTTCTAATCCGTGAAGCATTTTTAATATTGTTTTTCAGATTTTCACTCTATAATATTACATGATCTGATTTTTTTTTTCTTGAAAAAATCGTTATTACTTCGTATACGCCGCACCGGCAGATAAGCCGAAAAAGGTAAAATTTAACTTTTAAACACGTATAAGCCGCGGCTTATCTACCCGAAATTACGGTAATAGAAAATAAAGAATATATATTAAAATATTACCCAAACATGTGAAAAATGAATTTTTCATTAAAAGAATGCATAAAAATAAAAACTGAAATTCGATGAATTTGGATTTTAAATATGAAACTTTATTCCTTTTTTTCAACCATAAATACTCAATTAATTTCAGAAAAAAAAAAATCTTATTAGCAAAAGAAAGATATTTTATGCAGATCACGGTCAAATCGGGATACACAAAACAATGCATGACTATAATTTAAAATAATTTCATTAATTACAGAATAATAAAAAATAAAAAATATATGTTAAAATATTGCTAAAAACATGTGAAAAAAGATTTTTTCATCATAAGAATGCATAAAAATATAAACTGAAAGCAGATGAATTTGGATTTTAAATATAAAACTTTATTATTATTTGTAATCACATAAGTACTGGATAAATTTCAGGAAAACAATCTTTTGAAACAATGTTGGTTTAAATTATTCTAACACATTTTAATTGATTACGGAATAATAGAAAATAACTCAAATATGTCAAAACCTAATTTTTCATCAAAAGATTGCATTAGCATATAAACTGAAATTCGATGAATTTGGATTTTAAGAATTAAACATTACTTTTTTTTCAACTTTCCACCATATAAGTTCTTAATTTCTGAAAAATACACATTCCAATCTCATAAACTCTGAATCTCGTTTACAAAATAAATAAATAAATATCAATTTTTACTTAAATCGTCGTTTTCTTAAATCTCCTTTTTCTTAAATCGGAGAGGACTGAGGCTTGATGTTTTCTTAAATCGGACCCTGCTAAGTCGATTTAACACAAGCTTGCCTTGTTTTTCTTAAATCGTCTTTTTCTTAAATCGCCTTTTTCTTAAATCGGAAAGCATTGAGGCTTGCGAGGTTTGCTTAAATTGGATCGGTAGATACATCGAAGTAGATAAATCGTTTTTCCGATGTTAGCTCTGAATCAGTATTTTGTTTTAAATCGATTTAAAGCCAATGGCTAAATCGCGATTTCCGATGTAAGCTTTAAATCGATTTAAGGCCCAGGCCTAATGTGTACTTAATATCTGCAACACCACTTCAACCAATACATTCAACAATGTAGGTTACTTCAAAAAGGGGACATAATTTCTGACCCTTCTCACAAGTTTTTCTTTCTCGGGTACTCTTTTTCTGTACAAATGACTACATACGTCTTACGTTCCATGCGATCTACTTCCATATCATGACCGATTTCATAAATAAAAGTTAAACTATCAAGTATATATGACGGTTTTAATGTGTAGTTGGCCAAAGGAAAAAATGAACATCCCATGCATTTTAATCACCAAATTTGAAAGAAAACAGCTAAAATACCCATTCGACTTCAAATCATGTATCCTTTCATTTTATTTTACATAAAAAAAGGAGTTTGGCGTTCATCTTCATATTGGAATTGTACCAAAATCTCAAATACTCAACATGAACACCTGATTTTGACATCATATATGGCTTTGTCATGAAATTTTACTATAGTGCACCAAATGTGAAATCATTCTGATAGGTAGTTTAGGAATTATAAAAATTTCAAATTTAGAACTTCTAGTGTTAAAATCCTTTTTAATCATTGCAAAACAGATTACAATGCAGGTAGTTTTTAAGACCAATTTTAGAATTACTTTGCGGAATAACCAATAATTTTACACTCTAAATAAAAAAAGAGTGACTATTCACTTCAGAGGAGTGAATACTCACTCTATCGCAGTCGAAATATGTCTAACTTCTTTAGAGTGACTACTCACTCTGAGCAAAGGTGGAATTGTTAACTCTCTGAAAGAGTGAATACTCTTGTTGAGTGAATATTCACTGTAAACAAGGGTTAACAATAACTCTTTCGGAGGTGTGAGTATTCACTCATGCTAAAGGAGTGCGTTTTTTCACCCCTGGTAGGAGTGAATGTACATTTTTTATTAATTCTTTTTTTTACGTTGCTTTTATGGGTATTTTAAAAGAATGATATATTTTAGAGCATGCTATGAAAATAAATACAAGCATGTTAAAGATTAGAATAAAATACTTCATTGGCAATATTTATCTAATTCATAGTTTGTAACACTACCTGAACTTTTGAGGAAAAATTCAATTAAAGTTACGTATGAATTAAATTGGATTATTGACAGAAATAAACTAAAATATTCCCTTGTGTTTGCTTTCATTGCATACCCTATAAATATTTATTTCTTTTCCGATATCCATTAAGCTGTATTTAGTGTTTTAATAATTCCTGTGATGTATGTTAATTATGTTCTTCTTTTCATGTGTAATTCAAGTTTTAAATATTTATATATCAGGTTCATTGCTGATGAATTTAAATCTGATCAAACGTTATTGTTTACTGTATTTTAATTACTTTAAAAGTTTTATGAATAACTCTATAATAGGTGGATGTCATATGATTAACAATGTGTGATTTCATTTTAATTTTTGCTTTAAATATAAAATCTCATCTTTTTATTGTATTTTTCGGTAAAACATCGCTATTTTGGAGAGTCATACTGTTCTAAAATATTTTTAATTTTATACTTAAAAACAATGCTTATGAACTCGCATCTTTTTTAGTAAGTTCTAAGTTTGATCTAAATATTAAGAACTAGCTGCACCGAGCGGCGTTGCCCGGGCCCGTGATAATATTCTTAAATGAACCTGAATATTTTATAGCAGGTCTGTACAGAATTGGGTAGGGGTAGAGAAGGTGCAAATTACCAGGGCCGAACTCTGGTTCCGTTGGAAAGTTGTGTAAAATCACAGCTTAAGGTTTTGGATTTTTATTTGTGTCTCGCTATAAACTCTTTTATTCAAAATTAATTGTTGAATTCAATTAAAATTTAATTATGTTTTCAATATTTTAAATTTTTATTTAAAACCTTTAGATGAAAAAGTAATTGCAAATACATCATAAACTGTAACACTGAAAAAGAAATAATAAAATTGCCAGCAAATACTGCTATATAGATTTTTAAAATTAAAAAATGTACTATCCACAGCAAATTTATTTTCTAATAGAGTAAAATCTGTTTCAAACAAAATTGCGCACTAAACTAAAACAAAATTACTTAAGCCCCCCCCCCCCCCCCATAAAAAATTGCAATTATGTTTATTCAATTTAAAGAGCCTGCATAAAACGGAATTTATCAGTGGTCGTTTGCGTTTCCGTCTAAGCAGTTATTCTTGTATCTTACTTCTGGTGGGGGGCCTGTATTGGAATTTTTTACCGTAACGTGCAGATTCTTTGTATGGCCGAATTTGTATCATTTTATATCTTTAGACAGTTTTCTATCGGCGCCATCTAGCGAGGATTTTTATAAATGAAAAAATTGTTTTTATTCATATAGGTCAGCCATACTCAACCCTTTTTCCTCGCGGGTCGCAAACATATGTTTGAGACGTTAGGCGGGCGGCACAGAGCAATACAAGAAAGTAAATACTGTCAGTGGATTAAATGTTTATCGCAGAAAAAAGTTACCAAAAAATTTTAATAGCAGTATTTACGAACAATAAACTTCGTGGTAGATCTTTATCGCAAATGCTGTAAAAACAGGCCGCGAAGTTTGTTGTTTGGAAATAGTAGGATAAAACTATTTTGGTGGCAATTTTTTTTCTTGATAAACGTTCAACTCGAAAAATCAGTATTAGCTGTATAATACGCATAAAACATTATAATGTAACAATGTAGAATATCAAAGTTCTAAAGAAAAAAAAATCATCACATTTTCTCTAATAAATAAATCGTTTGCCCAATGTAAAAGTTTCATTTTATTTTAATTGCAGTGCAAATCTAATTAATTTGGAATAAAGTTTGTTCAGTGTTGAAGACTAAGAAATACATTCATCATTGAATCCTTAAAATTGTAAAAAAAAAATACAAAAAAAATTATTTAAATCCTAAAAGAATTATGAAATCCTTAAAAAATTTAATTTAGTCCTGCCGAGTTTAGAACCCGAGACGTTTCGTATAGAAAACTAAAGCGTTAGACGATTACGCTAAAAGGCATCACGGTGAAATGCGTAAATTAAGGTTCTGTTCCCTATCGAAGAGTAAATGTTTTTTTCTTTTTTTGCGTCGGCAGGGGTGTAGAAAATGTTTTCACTCCGAACATTTCCCCGAATCCATATGGAAATTTCCCCAAAATTTTACGATATGTTATAGGCTTACATAAATTCGGTATTGCCGTAGGTATAGAATTTTTTTTTTTTATTATTCAAAACTTTCTTAACTTACGCGCGAGTATATACGGTGCATATTATCCCGAGTTCTACCATACGGATCTTTTTATTTGTAGAGAAAATTTTTCTATCTCAAAGAATTATGTAATTCATTGTTAAAATCAAAATCAATTGCATATTTTTTCTGCAGAATTTCCCCAGTTGGCAAAAATTTCCCCCGATCCTAGATCGCCGGATCGGACATATTCTGCACCCCTGTGCGTCGGTTGTTTCATTAGCATAACAACATAGAGAGCTTATTGTTGTCCGAATTCGCTGAAATTTTAATGGATCGTAAATATAAGTAAAACCAAGCCCTTTTTTAAATTTCATTAAAAAATATGCATATTTAAGAGAGAAAACAGTTATCCGAAATAGTCGAATTTGTCGACGTTTTACCACATTTTATTTTGTAAAAAATGTTTTGACCCGTCCGAACGTTTTGAAATTTTTGTAGGGGATGTAAATCTGATCTATTGAGTTGCTCAGAAAAAATATCCTCTTCATGAGACGCGAAGTGGCCTGCGTTTGACGGTGTATTTCAAAGGGTTAAAATCCATATTTTTAAAAACCAAGTACACCATCGATTTGAAGAACTTTTCAGCTTTATAAACATACTCTTGGTTCGTCAATACCTTTAAAATTGCGTGGTGGAGAAGGGTTTCAATAAGGGGAAAAAACTTTTTTTGAAAAATTACCCTTTTTGAAAATTACCTTTCAAAGGGCTAACTGTGACATTTAAAAAATGTATTACATCAATTGAGACATAAGAGTCCGATTTTTCGGAATGTGTCTTTCAATTTTAACTGTACCGAACGGTTTGTTCGATTTGGATTTAAAAAAATAAAAATAAAAAAAAACAGAAATACAGACGAAAATGTGTCTTCGCTAGTTTCCGATGCATTAAAGAGTTTATAAGCATGCGCCGACCGGAGATCAAATAAATAACTTTTTGATGAAAGTGAGTTGTGTTTGTAAATTAATTACTAAGCTAATAATTAAATTTTAAAATTGTGAGTACCAGGTACATTAGGAAAGACCTTCGACTGTCTTCACAAAAAAATTCAACCTCGTACGTGCCGTAGATTTCGTTAGCCATCGCCGGCAGACAGACACATACACACACACAGAGCGATCTGTTATTTTATTAGTATAGATGTATAAGACCTTTTTTATGTGTTGTGATTTGTCATTGTTTTATTAAATATGAACATGGAGTCTAGATTTTTTTATATTCTCTGAAATATGTATATATTTTACTCTTAAACATATTCCTTAACTTAATCATGATTTCAAAATTTCTTCCATTATTGCTGAAAAACAGATATTAATACAAAGCTTATTTATGGAACGATATGATAAGCCACATTTAATTTAAATTTTTTATTACCGTATATACTGTATTTTGTGAATATGAGCTAAATAGATTCCGTATGTTTTATAGGAAAAGATTGATCAAGGAAATATAAAAAAGAATGAAATATAAAAAGAAGAGAAATGACTGCATATGTACTGTTCTTATAGTTTGAAAAATACTTTTAATGTAAAAAGTAATTATTTATATCTTTAAAACATATCCAATCTTACATTATATAAGTGATACTATGAATTTAAAAAATATATACTAAAGCAGTTTTAGCTATAAACTTTAAATCAGGTATGAAAAACACTTTATTTCAATGCTTAAATATCATGTTTCATTTTTTAATAGCAATGATTATGTGTATCATAAACGTAGGAAATGCGTTAATAGAAGAAAATTTAATAACTGATTCAGAATGACTATGATTAAATGTTTTGATTAAAATCATAGACAGCAGAAATATTCTTCCATATAATTTTAAAAAATAAATATACAAATTTGAAAAACACAAAAAATAATAATTAGTAAGTTATAATTGTACTGTTAAAAATCAACAAACTACAATAGATGAATTAAATGCATTATTAGATTTAACTACATATCAAAAATCTTGCCATATGTTATAAGAAATTCCTATTATTTTGGAAATTTGGTAAATGTTAAATCTGAAGACACTGGTATGAAGATTTAGGATTTTAAATAACAATTTAAAATATTATTAGTACTAATTTTAAAAAATCGTTCAAAAGCTTCACTTCTTAAACTAAAAAATGTAATATGTAAAAAGGACATTTTCCCATAATGCTATTTTTCAATCTGGAACCTTTTCTTAATATCATAATAATTGAATATCATATTTAAATCCAAAATAATAATAATGACAAATACTGTAAGTGTTTATAATCAGAAAACAGCAAAAAAAAAAAATCTAGCAGCACACTATCTCATTTTCAACAAATCCCAATTCACTACAAATTAATGTGTAATCTGCATGAATCATGATGCATCTGCTCATGAATCAAGATATCTCTGTGTTCTCATTTCAAATGTGAGATTTACCATTTTGGGGGGAATAAGGAAAACAATTCCAGATCAATCTTTTTCTATATAACATAAACTATTTAACTCATAATCATAAAATACCAAATCTACAGGAATAAATGATTAAAATTAAATAAGACTTACCGCTACGTTTCATAACTAATCACTTTAATAATATCCGTATATTTTAATCCTAAAATGGCAGACGTTTTTCTCTTACCTTAAAACACAAGACATAGGCAAGATTGTTCTGACTGGCTGATGAGTAATACAAATACATACAATACTCAGTTCTTCTTAGAGTGAATATTCACTGTAAGCAGGGGTGAATGATCACTCTTTTAGAGGAGTGACTATTCAGTCTTGAAAAGGAGTGTGTTTTATTACCAAAACAGCGTAATTTCCAAGGTTACATTACGGAATGGAGTTTTTGAAAATTAAGAAATGACATATTTTGGTGCTTTTCATTATCTTACTCCATATATTGGTTCAAAGTAGAACGGAAATTTTTTAAAGAGTATAATGCCAGGTTTCCACTGTCCACAACGGAGTGAGCGCCGAGCGACCAAAAAGCCTTTACTGCCGATTTCAGGTACTGAGGTCGTCCGGACGAATAATAGTCAGTTTAGGACATTCAGCGAAAGTTCGGCCGGGGATTATTTGCTTCTTGTGTAAGTATCGTATGTAGAGAGCCATTGCTGTCTGGATACAACAGTTTTTTGAAGAGTTTTTTTAAGAGAGCTAAATTGTCTGATATACAACAAGCTCTGCAGTTCGTCACATTTTTAATGATAATCCAAGCCGACGACAGACCGAATACTGTAAGAATTTAAAAAAAACCTTCTTTTCTTTAAACTTATCTCTAATCCATTTTTAAGGGACACGATAGGTTGCAACAGGTTTCTCCTTCAAGCTATCTGTTCAAGAAAGAGCAATTTTGTTGAAGTGGATTCACCAGACGTATCTTCTTCAGAAATATTGGAAGTAAATATTTCCAGTGAAGTACAGTCAGAGAAAGGTACGTATCCATCATGTCTACGTTTCTTCTTAATTTTGAATTATTAATGTAAACTATATGTGTACGTAGCAACTGACTGAGCTTGCTGACCGAACTTAGAGGATTCTTCAGTTCTAGAGGAGAAATAACAAAGATAAAATTATAAAATTTTCACAGGATTTAATGTTGTACTATATTTATATCCGACTTAAAAGACACCGTTCAACTTTTTTTTTGTTCCCCTGTATATTTTTTGTGTATATGTGGAAGTGCAATGGGCAACACTAATTTTAAACTATAATTGTTAATGTTATTCACTAAATCACTGCAAAATTAGATCCGGGAAGGGTATGTGTACTACTGACAATTACAGCCTCCATTATCGTTTGGCTCACCAGACGCATTGCATGACAGAACTACAGAATTCTAGTTTTTTTCTTGATTCATAAATAAATCTTTTACGTATTTATTCTTGCACGCAATATTCAAAACCAGAAATTCTATACAGTTACTTCATTTATTAATAATTGTATTCCAACACTCAAATAATTAGTAGATTTGTACTAAAGAAAGAGTGAAAGATACTTACATTGCTGTGATTACTGCATGACAAGCACACATTAATGCCATCCTTATCTGTTAGCAAAAAGTGGTACTGTCGGTTTCATAAAATTCCTTTTATTACAGCACGGTGTAAGCAAATTTTCTTTGCTGACAATGTAATGTACTGAGCGGCTCTTTCCCCTTTTCTTCATATTTTATGCTGTTTTTTTAAAAGTTAAACAATATTTCATGCAGGAAATTTACTTAATAAATGAAATGAAATAAGTGATCGTTAGGAACAAAAAGTAATTTATAATAAAAAGTTTCTCGTTCGAAACAGTTTACTTGATGTTGAAAAAAGAGTAATGGTTGGCAGCCATGTCCATACCGAAGAAGGAGAATAGCAATTCCTTTTCTTGGAAACAGGACTTTCGTAGATCTTATTATTCGAAATTACACACCGGGAGACGCTTGGTTGAAGACCGATTAGTATAAGTTTAAAAACTTTGCATTTGTTACTGTGAGAACAACTATATTTCTGAAAATTTTGTTTAAAATAGAAATAAACACAGAAAATGTTTCATACATATTTTATTAATTTTTCTTTCAGAAAAGTCTAGAGAATGTTATTTTACTACAAATAATAGAAAAAACAGAAGTAACTCAAGAGTAAAAATCAGCAAAATGAATGCGGAGTTAAGCTATTTTATTAAGAACATACAAATATACAAACTATACGGCGATGATAATAACGTGTTGCAAAAACTGATACAAAATAACTTCTTAACACTCGCAGTACTAAGATCGAAATATTACTTAAATGCCTAAGATGGGATCATTTTGATCCCATAGGTAAGTATAATGTTTAGACCGGATAACTGATTAAAAGATAAAATATCAACATAATACTGGCAATCAAGATTTATTAGAAAGTGTATAATGTAATTTCCACAATATTACGAATATTTAAATTTGCACAAAAACTCAAGTAAAAAAAGTTTCAAGACAATAACATTTTACAAGAAGTAACGGTAGTAACACATTTTAATTATCTTCAGTTCTCCTGCTCATTTCTTCGGCAATGAAGACACAAAACAACACATGAAATGCGACTTTTAAACATAAACTGTCTGCATTTATTGCACTTGTGAGAATATTTGGTGTCATGATAAAAAGGCTTTAATTTATTCCCTGATTTCCTAAGATGGGGGTCAATGTGACTTCTTTCGCAATTTCTACTAATAAACAAAAATAATTAATTGTGCGAAGCTTAGAAAGATGCCTTTATAGGAGAGTTCCTAGAAAATAATTTTAGCATACATATTCTAAATGAGATGGGGTCAGTTTGACCCCCTCTTAGTACTGCGAGGGTTAAAACATCATAAAAAATAAATAATTGCGAGAAACAAGAGTAAAAAACCCAATAAATTGAACCACATTTGTGTGTCTGTTTTAAGAAATTTTTCCCTTATACTAAATAAAAATTCATATTAAAATCAACTTCTACAATATGTTGATAGAAGGTTACGTAACAAAGCTAAGAATTTGTTGTTAATAGTTTTATATATTTATGCAATCATTGCAGGGATCAGAATGGTAAAATTGCAAATGAGAAACATTTGTGATTACGTTTTTAAAAAAATAATGAAGAATACTTATTAAAAATTTCAGTGTTTAACATTTCAAAAATTAATCCATCATCTACAGGTAAATAAGTAAAGTTAAAATCTCAGTTTTTAACAATTCAAAAATTAATCCATCCACAGTTTTATTAAGTAATCAGGGAGTCGATTTTGATGTGATTGGATAAATGAAACTGGACTGACAAAGAGACTACTTGCAATACTAGTGCAGAATAAAATAATTTTTACCTCTCCAGATGAGTTGTTTTTTATCGGAGATATACTATGTGCTACAATTTAGTCAAGATCGCTGTAAAACAGCTTTCTATTTTAGAGAAAAACATTTTATTAACATTATAATATAGAGAAAGGGCAGACTCTTTAAATTACAAAATAGTATTTTCCTAGAAATATCTCATTCACAGATCTTTTAAAAGTTCTGTAACTAAAAAAAAACATGTGTTCTTTTTTTAATGGTAAAAAAATAAATTTACTTATAATTTCAATTAATACGTATAAATATTATAAAAAATAAATTTAATCTATGTAGAAAGGACTTTAGTTTAATCAGTAGCCATCCCCTATTGGACGATATGCATCAAAACTGTCAGTTAATAGATATGTCAACATCTATTTATTTCAACGTCTACTATGTTATGCAGTTTAATCAATTTCCGTAAATTAGTTTCTGAAATAGAGCAGCCAGTAAAATTGTGTCACACGCATACAGACAGACATTTTCTAAAAATAATACATTTTATTTATTTTCATCCCAAAAAGAGTAAAACGATAAAAAAAATGGAAGTTGGAAATTTTCTGGATTTCAGTCATTTTTCTTTTACATATAGAAGAAAGCAAAAACAAAAGCGAAAACTTAGTTAATGTGAAAAATGTTTCATGACTAATCACAAAAAATACACTAGTATTGAAAAAAAATTAACTCAGGTAAAGAACTCTAAATTCTAAACAATAATAAAAAGGACTTTTTCCCGAGTCATCAAAAAACTACATCATATTCAGATTATCGTTTTGAGAAAAAGTTTTTTTTAACACCTTACGAATGAAAGGTTTCTCTCAAATACGAATACGCAAATAGATATTTAAACTAGATTTATGAGAAAAATATTTGATACGTACACACATCACAAGAGAAAGGTTTTACTTTAATTTGCAGACGTAAGTGGAGTTTTAAACATTTGTCAGTAACCACTTTGTTGCATAACTCACAGCTGGATGGTTTCTTATTAGTATGAATCGACATTTTTTTTTGTTTATATGAACTTTTTGGGAAAACACTTTGTTACACACTTCGTAAATCAAAGGTTTATTTTTAGTATGACATCGCATAAAGACATTTAATTAAGATTTACGAGAAAAATATTTATTATACACCTTTTAATCGGATGGTTTTTGCTGAGTGTGAACTTACAGGTGTGTGTTTAATTAAGCTTTTGAGATTATTTGTTACACACCGCACAAATAATAAGTTTCTTTTATATATGCCAACGCATATGGACATTTAAATAAGACTTACTAGAAAACCCTTTGTTGCACACCTCACAAGAGAAAGGTTTCTCTTTAGTATGAACACGCAGATGTCTATTTAAAGTACACTTTTCATAAAACTGTTTGTTACACACATCACAACTGAAAGGTTTCTCTTTGGTGTGATATCGCATGTGAGCATTCAAAGCAGATTTATGAGAAAAATGTTTGTCACACACATCACAAACGAATGGTTTCTCTTTTGTGTGAACATGCAAATGGGAGTTTAAATGAGCTTTTTGAGAAAACATTTTGTAACACATCGCACAAGAGAAAGGTCTCTCTTCGGTGTGAATACGCAAGTGGGTATTTAAATTAGCTTTTTGAGAAAACCTTTTATTGCACACTTTACAAATTAAAAGTTTCTTTTTAGTATGACAACGCATATGGATATTTAGAGCAGATTTACGAGAAAAAGTTTTCTTACACACCTCACAATCGAATGGTTTCTCTTTACTGTGAATACGCAAATGGCTGTTTAAATTATCTTTCTGAGAAAAGCCTTTGTTACACACCTCACAAGTGAATGGTTTCTCATTAGTGTGAATGAGCATGTGGGTGTTCAATAGAACTTTTCGAGGAAATTCTTTGTTACACACCTCACAACTAAAAAGTTTCTCTTTAGTATGATAACGCATGTGCACATTTAGACTAGATTTATGCGAAAAAAATTTGTTACACATCTCACAATAGAATGGTTTCTTTTTAGTGTGAACACAGAGGTGGGAGTAAAAATTATCTTTTCCAAAAAAACCTTTGTTACACACTTCACAAGTGAATGTTTTCTCATCAGTGTGAATAAGCACGTGGGCTTTAAAATTATCCTTTCGAGAACATCCTTTGTTGCACTCTTCAGAAATAAAAGGATTCTCATTTAAAGCAGAATTATAAGAAATATTTTTATTATATGCTTCATAAGCAAATATTTTCTCTCTGAAGTCATTATTTAAATCCGGTTTTTCGGAAAATCTTTCACTGATCATTTTGCAAATGAAATATTTATCATTAGTAAGGAAACTATGATGCTCTTATAAGCTAAGCTCCTGGGAATTTTTTTAAACACAAAAATTTATAGCTGGTATTACATAAATAGAGATTTATGTAAGATTTTTGTAAAAACCGTTTATTACAAACCTCGCAAGAAAAATGGATGATCAAAGATGCTATATAAAGCAATTTATCAGAAAATCTCATATTGCACACTTTACAAATGAAATGTTTTTTCCTTACTATCAAAATGATAATGCATATTAAAACTAAATTTCTGTGCAAATGTCCTTTTGCAAAACTCCCAAATTATATTGCTCGTTTAGAGTTTTATATCCTTTACTTTACCCATCACATGTAGAAGAGGTTTTAACTATGAACACCTTGTTTTCACTATAAAAAATCTTAAATTGGTGTGTAGAATATTTCTTAAAGAATAAATCCATAAATCAACATTAGATTTATTATGTAGTTTTTTAAATACACATAAATATTTACATAAATATTTAAATTACTTTTTTCCAACAGAAATATATCCACATTTAACGGAATGAGCCAATAAATTCCAATAAATATTTGTGAACAGAACTGTTTCTATATGAAATACTGACGTTACAAAATAAAGTTGGAATCAACAATGATATTATCATGATTTTTTTCTGATGGTTTGAAAAGAGATCTTTCACTAATGAGAAAATATGCTGAAAATATATATGATGAACTTTCCTCAATGGTAATTTTTTTTTGTACAACTTGATAGCCTTCAAGAAAATCGATGTCTAAATATCATACAGTAATTTGTATAGAAAATGAAGACAATTATGCTATTGTTCATTAGTCCAAACTTAAAGAGTTCCATTCGAAACGGAAATTTTATGGAAGAATTCATCGAATATAAAGTAATGATATAGTCTTTGGCCGCGATTTGTCTTTATATGAACTTTCACTGTATGTTCAAAATAGGTTTTATAAACATCTCTATCTGCAATATAAATAAAAATGTACATACATCACATAATTATTTATAAATTTCCAAGCGTTTATATAATAAATGACTTTTATTTCTATAATTAGCACAGCTAGAATCTCATGCACTGATTTTTACAAAAGTGTTAGGAAAAAGACAAACTGTGTTTAGATCTTCATTTCGTATAGTTTCTTTCTAATTTTCATAAAGCGAAATGAAAAATTATTTTGCGAGTATTAATAATCATGCTTAAATATTGGATTTTCTAAAATTAAATATTTTAAAAAATGGATATTAAATTATCTGCAATCACACTGTCAATGCTATTTATCAAAAACTAAAGCTAATAAAATGTAAAATATTTTAAATAGTTTTATTTACATGAAGCGATCAACATATTAAAATTACAAAGAACAACCATTTGCTGTTCTTGATTAACTGAAATTAAGATCTCTATTTGGTATTCATCAGTTTCATAATTAGGCTTGGCTATCCAACGACTGAGCAGAAGCAGTCTCCAGAAAACAGAGACAGTGTGATAAAGTTTGAAAAATGTGGAAATTTAATAAGACTTTGTGAGTTTCCTGTTTTAATTATTTAAATTTGTTAAAGAAAAGGGCACAACACATCACAAATTTTCTATATAAATATTATTTTACTTATATGCTTTTGGAAATATGATAGGATATATCTATGATTTAAAGATGAAGAAAAATGAAACTGTACATACAAATTTCAATACATTGAAAAAGTTTTATATTATTAAAACATAATTTAATTTTGATTCATTTAGCTACTGTTAGAAAATAAAGACTATTCGGACACATTAATTTTCCAATAAACATTTTGAACGAAAATGCTTATTTCTCTGCTTTTTCACATCGTACACCTTTTCTCAATATCTCTGCTTTTTACAATCATACAATATTTCTAAATTTAGATAATGAACAGTATATGCTTGCACGATTAAAGATGATTTTGATTTCTACAGTTACCAAATACAACATAAGTTTTCTCCTACTTTGATCATTCTAAACCGTCCCCTTTTTTTAAACAGATTGAACATATATGCTAAGAAATAAGTAGACGATAAAATCCATTTTATATTGAGCATTAAGTTACTGTATCACTTACTTACCAACTTCTTTCAGTTTAAATTTTTTATATCAAATTTCAAGATGTAAACGGCATCATTTATGTTACAGTTATGTATCAAAATGCATATACTAATAGATTGAAACAGTTGTATAACTGTGCATTATAAACTAGTCTCTTCCATAATCATTCAATGTATCACATTTAATAATTAATTTAATAATACATGTTATAAATAACATACTCCAGAATGAAAAAGCATTTCTGCATAAAAGTTTTTTTTTTTCGAAAAAGATAATCCTATTCACACTATAATAATTAAAAGATGTCTTGAGGACCGTTAAAAACAATGGGTTTTTAGGGTTCCACAATTAAAAAGTAACACTGGAACAATTATAAGATCACTCCTGTGTCTGTCTGTCACAGCCATTTTATTCGTAAACAGTAGAATGTGGAAAGTTCAAATTGACTGAAGTAATAAAGGCTATTGACTCGCATATTTATAGATTATTAACCATTCTCAAATATATTTAGGAAAAATGTAGAGGGGGGTAATTAAGTTACTTGAAAAAAAACCTTTTCTTTGTATATCGTGTGAAAGCTTTCATAACGTCGAACTCAAAAATACACTTCTTTTAACTTTAGGTATTATATTTTCAGAAATATCGTCGGAAATGAAATGCAAAAATATGTCACCCCCCACCTCTATTTCCAAATCTATTGAAAACAAAATTATGAAAAAATGAGGGGTAGTAGAAATTAATTTAAACCTTGCAGGAAAACTATAGTGATTACCCTAGGTCACTTAAATTTTGAGAAAATTGCATTTTCCTGTTACACACAAACTTTTATTTGCAGGCATTCAGAAAAAGAGTTGGGGAGTGCTAGAGGCACTTATCATCACAGAAATATAAAAGGATTGTTGATAATGATTTTTGAAAAAAATTGATAGTAATTAGCTGAGATATTAACCCTTGTAAACATGACGGTATGGACATACATAGACACGGGTAGCGTATTCTCTGCGCCATCGGCTTTTACAGCAAAGATAACTTTTAATGATATATTTGTGTAATGCAATGCCCAGTTACTAATTCATATATTTATTGTATGGAACCATTTGTACGCGAGTAATACCTGCACTTAACCTGTTTATTTGACTTGCAAAAATTGTTTGACTTAGTTAACTTGAAAAAGTTTTCACCCACCAATGTAGCTTTTCATTTCTCAGAATTATTTATTCAGCCAATACAGTTTTGTCAAAAAAGTTTCTGTATAATTACGAATCCTTTCTAATACTTTTTCAAATTTTAATTTAGTGACTATATAAATGGATACTAATGTAATTAAAGTAACAGGCATTTCAGAAAACTGATTTTCAAAATCTAACTTTAACCGAAAACAGCTAATTTCATAAAAACTAAAATTAGTAAGGAAAAAATTTGAAAATAAATTTAATATAAGAAAACTATTTAGATAAAAAAATACAATTAATAAATAAAAAAACAGCATTTTAATATTCAGAAATGAAAGTAAAAGAATGAGAACTATTTAAAACAAAATCTTTTTAATCTCTATAATGAGTAGAGAACACTACTCTAATTTCAACAGCAATTAATTATCAGCTCTCTCTGTTAGATGATTAGTTACTGTGAGTAGTTAATGGAACAACAGAAAACAAGTATTTTATGGAGAAAAAAGATCTTGTTCTATATATGCAATTATTGTGAATTGAATACTACACCTATATAGGATAGATGGGAGCAAAGACACGCACAGGGCAAAAACACAAACTAGCTGATTTAATATGAATGCAATGTTTTTTCAATGTTAAACAGCAGTTGACAGTTAGGCTTCAATCATACCAGTTGTGCATTCCGTGCAGAAAAAATTAGGTAAGTTTCAATTTTTGAGGTAATATTTAAAAAAATTCATTTGATTGTTGAAATGATAATAATGTAAATGTATACAAATCCAAAAAATCAGTGAAGAATGGAAAATCTTTAGCTTCTAAATGCTGTACAGTTTATTTTAATTCGCGTTTGTAACAAAATGCTCGCCATCTAGCGGTCTAAAGGGGAATTACAATACCACTGCTTCTTTCATTGCGTTAGCATTGCTTACTGTGAGTCAAATATCATTTGGGATTTTTAATTCTTAATAAATATGAATAAACCAGCAAAAAAAGATAATACATACTGTTGTGTGCCACAATGCAACTCTAGAGAATCGGAAAATCCCGATTTAAGCTTTCATTTATTTCCAAAAGAAAAAAAATAAAATACCTGTCGTCTCTGCAAACGGCAACAAAACTTTGATCAGCAGAAAATCCGATTTCTCGTTGAGAATGACAGTTTGTTCAAATTTAATCGTAATTTAAATCAGATTATTAAAAAGTATAATGGATTTTTTTTTAAAAAATTAATGATCTGAAAATATATTAAAATAGATGTTACCAGGTTTACAAAGCATTTCATTTAATACTAAGCTTTAATTAAATCTAGTATAATGGTCATCGTCATAAAAATTTTCTTTGAATAATCAAATTATACACTCTTTTATATAAAATAAGCACAACAAATAAAATAATTTTTTTTTTCTAGATTAAAAAAATATAAATGAATAAACGATTCTTATTTTCTTATTTGTTTTTTACAAATAAATACATAATAAATTTGAGGTAAAAGAAAATTAAAGGATGATAATATCTGTTATACAGTTAAAAGAATGGAAAAAAGAAAAAAAACTAATTAATATCAAAATGTTTAGCAAGAACTACTTCAGTAACAGTTTATAAAATATTTTTCACTTTTGGAGTAGTACATACCAAACAAACCAATTGATAAAAGATGAAAAAGAAAAATAAAACTTTTCTTTTTAAATTCTAAGAGCTCTTCTTTTATTTGTTATATTTTAAGAATTCTATTAATTTCATGCTTATATTGCATTAAATTAAGTAATAAAAATATTTATTTATTGTTTTGTTATTTATCCAATTACTATCTATAATTTTATCAATTAACGATAAAAATATTCTTTATTATCCTAATTACCGGTTTGGTTGTTTTAAAAACCTACAATTTTGATGGCCATTTATTGATTTAACCCTTTAAGTCCCAAATTATGAATTCATGAAAATTTCATCTTCTAAAGCATTTTTCTTGAATTTTTGAAACTACATTAGAGGTTTTACACAATCATTTAATAAATTTTAAAAGGATTTTGCCAATTAAAATTAATTAAATTTGAATTTATTGGGATTTTGTGCAATATTTATAACTCCACTCAAATCTTTTATTTAAAAAACATTTTTTAGTGTTTTGTAGAATTAAGAAATGTACAAATATAATGTTCTTACAATAGAAATATTTTCGAACTGAAATCCCCCCCCCCCCCCACACCTAATCTTTCAACGTCAAAAAAACTGAAAAGATGCAAAGGCAAAAGAAATTATCCTTTTAAAAATATTTTTTATTTTGTGCAACCCATAATGATTTTGAAACAAGATAAAGTAAAGTATCTATAACTCATTCTAAACTGTATTACTACTAATCAATGCATTAAATGAATTTTATAAAAAAGTTATTTCAGTGGTACTGCAAAGTCTCATCGGGACATAAAGGGTTAACACTGAAAAACAATCATAAAAATCCATTTTTAATAATAGGTAATAATAATAAAATATACTTATGATTTTTTTTTACACCTTACATTGCTAACATACTAAAGTAAGCCAATTTTCCATTAAGAGACTAAAAAAGCAAAACAAATTCACACGAGGCAAACACAAGACCTAAGCAAAAGCCAGCAGTGATAACCGCGTACACGGGCAACTGTTTACAAACATTAGCAGTTCTAAAAGTGCCAACTATCTTTGATTACAAACGCGAATTGCATTTTTGTAAACTTTCAGTTAGTTGGTTAAACAAAACAGTGGTCTATCCCTTCACTGCTTTTTTTTTTACCGTAATCAATAGAGGAAAGACACACGTTTTAAAACAATTGCAATTTCTTGTGAAATTATAATTTTACAGAATCTAAGCTAATGGTGATACTGTGTGAGGTTCTAACATACCATTTTATTCAGCAATTAAAGAAATTTAGACCAATGTGTTCATTAAAAATCTAAATTTATGGAAAATGGGTATCTTTACTTCCACCTACTCTACAGTCTAATATCTATCCTTAAAGCTTGTGCATTTATGCACAAACTCAAGAGGAGGTAGAGCACACTACAAACAACAATTTTTTGTAGGAAACTACAGTTGCAGTTTAATTACTGAATGAAAAATAGATGTCCCACTTTGATTTACATTCATAACTTTAACAATAATGAAGGCATCTAAATGAAGAGATTCTGCTCTCAAAGCTGGTAGACAGGATGTGATGGGTTCAAACCCCATCATGCCAGTCAGGCTAATCTTTTGGAATTTTTCGTGGTTTTCTTTAAACCTTGGAAGCCTTGCATAAGTATGGGTTAAGTCCCCCTAAAAAGACCCCCAACGGAAGGCACCCCTCCTTTGGGCCTACATCCCTTGTGTACACAATCAGCTGTCATAAATAATACTATGTGCATGGTGACCACTTCTTTATTTTTCAAGATATAATTACATTTTACACAATTAAAAAAATGACTTCAAGGGAATTTTCTTCACTTGCATGTTTTGTGGCAACCCAATTATTACAGTCCTTAATGAGTCTGTTATAATCAGACATGAAAATAAAAATTGTATTTCAAGTCATCCCATCCTGAACCACACAAAATAATGCTTGCTTAACTGGCACACTTAACTCGAAACTGACCAGAAAAAATTTCTCTTACAAGGGGGTGTGGCAGGGGCGTAGCTACCGTGGAGCAGTTGGAGCAAACTGCTCCAGGCGCACGAATCCTAAGGGCGCAAAATTAGAAAGATCGAAATAAAGATTTGTAAAAATATTTGCCTATTTTTTTCACTATTAATCAGAAATTATAAACGAATCCTGTTACAACCGGCATATTTCTATGATATTTTACATTCTGTTTAACCCCAATTATTTCGATTTAAAACATGTTTTCATACACAGTTTAACACTAGAACGGCGGGAAATTTTACTCAAATTTTATAAAAATATTTAACATCAGAATTTTTACTTAAAACTATTTCACTTATTAATTTAAGTTATTTTTGTGCAGAATATATTAATCTTATATTTAAAAAAAAAATTCTGGTTCGAATCGACATGTATTCTGTTAGCAAGGGTCAAAATGACCCCTCGCCGCCGTTCTAGTGTTAAAGAAAGTACTTCTATTTGCGGAGTTTTAATTTTAATTCACACCCCATTGCAGCCTCAAAAAACTTCTCCAACACCATTTCAGGACGTCGGATTTTTTTTCCTGTGACTTTTTCGTAGACGACTGTTGGAGATTTTCAAATCTTAAAGTACTCAAAACTTATTTACAGAGCTCTCATCGGTCACCTTATTGGATACCACTATTCCCAAACAATAATCTTCCTGGTAAATTTCTATTTAACAGTATGTTTAGATGCGATGCCTTAGCTATTTAGTTATTTTACGATTTGAAAAAAAAATAATGTGACAAGTAGAAGAAAATTATTAACCATTGAAAAAAAAAAAAAAAAAGCAATTTAATAAATTACAACGACCATTTGGAAAATGATTTTTTCGAAGACTAAAATTTAAGACATAAAAAATGAGCGAAATATGCTGGCTGGTTGTCGGCCCAGTTAGCTTAAACGGAAAAGCATTGGCCTTGTAAGCCAAGGATCTGGGTTCGATTCCCAGCCTGGGCATTTTTTCGCTCAGTTGGAAATATTCAAATTCGTATGATAAAAAATTGCACGGAGTTGACCATACATTACGTACGCCATGAATTAAACATTAATAGTGTTATTACACGTAAAAATTGCAAGCGAAAAAAATCGCCTGCGACCCGTCAGATTTCTTAAAACTTACGTTGTATTATCCATTCATAGAATTACAAACAATTATTGGTACTTCTATGTATCCACCTGAAACTTACGTATTATCCAAACATTTCATTGGCTGTTCGGGAAAAGGCTTTTCCATCGTCAGATTTCCAAGAAATCTGACGACCAATTTTAAATGAAATTTCATTCTTAAACTTCTAAACATCCCACAATATTACTTTTTACACCGTCGTATAGAGAAAAAAATGTACTTTTAAATCCAATTTGTTTGAAAGTTGTATCTCAATTTGTTTCTGAGTTATTAATTTTTTTTGTAGTTTTTATTATTTTTTTGTCATAATGGCAACAGAAGTATCCATCTCTGTAGAAAGTAAAGGGAAATACAGATTACTGTATAGACCAAACAGAAAACGAATAAAATGCAGATTAAACCAATAAAAAGCTTCAGATATGCTTTTGATTTCCTACCCTGACGAGGACAAAACCATTTTTCTAAATGGTTAAAAAAATGAAAATTTTAATCTTTTTTTTTTTTTTTTTTTTTTTTTTTTTTTGGAAACTAAACATGCATCAATGCAGATTACAAAAGATTTAGGCATATTCCACATCAGCCCATGACGACAAAAATTAGATATGGGTTGAGCGAGGAGCGGCAAAATAATTTTTGTGCTTAATGTTTTTTTCTACTTTGAAATAATGGTAAATCTCAAATGCAGAATTGATAAGCATTTTCTTTCAAAAAGAGAGAAAAAAATAAGTATGCAATTCAGTGTTCCTTAGGACAACTACTTTTTCCGAAAAATATTTTTCCAGATTAAACCTTATTTAATCGCAGAATTTTAGGATCAAATAAGGGATAACATTTCTGAAAATAATAATTTGAGTTTGCTGAGGCCATAATCAGGCTCTCTCCACAGACCACCACCATCTGATATCGCACAATTAGTAGTCAATGAATTTTCGAATAATAAAATGAAAAAAAAATCTGGAGTTATACCACTCAACTTTCCGAACAGTTTACAGAAATACTGTGTGTTCGAAACAGTATAACAGTGAATAAAAACTTAGATTGTAATTTCCTGCAAAAGTGATATATTTCCACTGGTGACAAAAGACCTCCTGTTTAAAAAAAAATGCTAGCTTTCATTCATAAAGCTTAAATATTTTTCTAATGGCATAGTTTTCAACAAATTTTCATTAGGGCCATGCTTAAACAAGGTCTATAAGTAAAAAACAAAAAAAGAAAAAATAGGATTGTACTAAATTAAGTCACCTTCTGGCATACTCAGAATGGCCCGCCAGGCAACCGACCTGCGGTTTGGTGATCCCTAAACCAAGTAAAGCTGCGCTCTCCCTGAGGTGAAACTAATAGTCACAAAATTTGCTACAAGCATTAGATTTGAACAGTCTTAAATTATTTAATAATTTTAAAAAAAATCATTTTTTGAAGCATTTTTTTATTAACACTAGAACGGCGGGAAATTTTACTCAAGTTTTATAAAAAATATTTCACATCAGAATTTTTACTTAAAACTATTTAACTTATTTATTTAAGTTATTTTTGTGCAACATATATTAATTTTAAATTTAAAAAAGTTTTCTGGTTAGAATCGACATGTATTCGTTTGGCAGGGGTCAAAATGACCCCTCGCCGCCGTTCTAGTGTTAATGATTTTTTTTTCTTTGAAAATTAGAATTGATTTTTTTTTTTTTTTTTTTTGGAAGTTTCTTCGTTTCAGAGGCCATACGTCGCCTGTATTTCAAAATATATAGACGGGTTTTCTTGTTTAATTTTTTTTGTAAAATCATTTATTATGTATTTGATTGAAATGTGTAGGTTGCGTGTATTCGTACAATGCTGTGATTGTGATTTAACCTATAGAAATTTTTATTATATTGTTTTTCGTGCTTGAAGCACAAAAATATTTTTTACAAATATTTTCGTCAAAAAAAGAAAAAAAAAATTAAACTTTTTTTTTTTGTTTTGTTTCAATGATTTTTATAAATGTGATGATCAGAACGGTGTATTGCTCTTTTGTATATACGTTAAAACAGGACTTTTCAACCCTTTGAATGTTCTTTGTGCGTCCCGCTCATTATACCCTGTTGCTAAGGATTTTTTTTAAATACAGTACATTCTGCCTAAGGCAGATTCTGCATAACACGAAATCTGTCGTGATAGAGCTTTAGACAGAGTTTACTCTATAAAATTCTAAATAAAATTTTAAATACACTTTGCTTTAAAATCAAATTAAATATCCACACGTTTCTTATTATTACTACCAAGCTTTAAGATTTTTTATCCTCCCGCTGCAAAAATAGTTCAAAATGGGTTTAATTAATCGTTCTTATTTAGTATTAAAATTCTTCTATACTTAGAATCCGACCCTAGCCATATGCAAGTTAATGTTAAACCAATGGCAAAGTTTTTTGCAAATTTCTCCTTTTTAGTATTCTTAAATATATATATTTTTTTACATTGAATATATGAGGTCGATGTCTAAAACGGTTAACTTTATGCTGTTTCGATTTTTTTTTATGTCTAAGAACGCTTTCAAATTCGGATCCAGTTCCAAAATTGAAAGCATCCCCAGAAAAAACTGAAATGGTAACGGTTATTTTGATTTCTACTAGCAATGTGGTACAATAATGAATTTCTAAAATATTGCGCCTACCATAAATCCAATGTCTGCGTATTTCACAGTAACCGAGTCCGACCCTGCGTGCAGTAGCGGGTCCTCAGGGATTCACAATCACTTTTCTACCAGAATGCAGATACAGTCGGCTCTCGTTATTTCGAACTCTTCAGGACCGCAAGAAATGTTCGAATTATCCAC
The DNA here is from genome assembly GCA_963932465.1 of Maratus speciosus. Classification (NCBI taxonomy): domain Eukaryota; kingdom Metazoa; phylum Arthropoda; class Arachnida; order Araneae; family Salticidae; genus Maratus; species Maratus speciosus. The sequence continues at coordinate 48,385,068 of OZ010798.1, read as the reverse complement.
AGTTCGAATTATGGAAAGTATGAGAGGAAAACATTTTTAAAGGGGTACTATTACAAAGGAATTAATTTTATAATATTTTTTAAAAATTTTGAATGTTATCGTTAGAATGACTTAATATTAAATTAAAAGATATAAATACATAAAATAATTAATAATATTAAAATAATGTAAATAAAACATAAAAATTAATAATACACTATAAAACAACTGCATTTAAAATTACAATTTAATTTTACTATAATTTTCTTACCTGAAATTAGATGAACATTTAAGAAATTGATTACACTTATTTATCATCTCTATGAAAAAAATTATCAATTGTTGTTTGTTTAGTCCTATTCATTTTTTACTTTTTAGCCAGTTTTTCAATTTGTAACAAACAGTTAAGTTCTTTTTCCGATGACGGCTGCATCAGGATAAATGTACGCAAACACTCAATTGATTGTACAATTGACTTTTCTGTGGTTCAGGAAAGCACTTGGGACATAGTACCAGAATCCGACTCCATCTCCTCATTGCATTTTTCGTGAATTGTTTCAACAATTTCTTCCACAGTTAAGGGTCCAGATACTTCTAAACTATTGTCGGCTGCTACATACTCTGCGAACATAATACCGCACTGGAACTTTTCAGAAAATTTTGGAAATTCTATTTCTTCGAAAGGTCTGTCGTTTTCGTCATTTGCATTACAACCACTCTTTTTAGATGGATGGATAAATCTGGCATGTCGAAAGCATTTTTCTATTGTTTCAGATTGTACGGCGTCCCACGCTGCATATAAATCGTTGATGGCCGTGAGTAATGTTATGTCGTAGCTTTCTATGATGTCAATCACAAATAAAAAAAATTCTAGAACCCTTTTACGATAATGAGTTTTTAAATTTTAAATTATTCCTTGGTCCATCGGTTGCAGTTGTGCTGTAGTATTAGGGGGTAAATACAGTAAACTCTCTGCAAGACGGACTCTATGTAAGACGGAAATCACTCTAACTCGGAAAGATTTTCAAGTCCCTGCGAATCATAGATTTGTCTAAGGCGGAATATTGTCTACTGCGGAAAATTGTCTTGGTCCCGATCGATTCCACCTTAGACAGAGTTTACTATATTCAGTCTTTATAGAGCTCAGTGTTGGTAGTTTACAATAACTCTGCACATTATCTAGCAGCAATAGAATTTTTTTGTTTTCACGAGAAAATTTTTTATCCAGTTCTTTTAACCAACTGATGCAGATCTCACACGTCATCTAGACTTTGGCTTTTGCCACATAATCAGTAGGCAGTGTTTTAACTCCTTTGAAGCAACGTGGATTAGTTGATTTACCAATAACTAACAATTTTAACTTCTACCTTCCATCCATATTGGCACCTGCCATCACAGTTATCCTGTCTTTTCTAAGTTTATCACTTGTGTACGTTTCACGTTTAAATGTTAAAGTCTTATTAGGAAGAAGTTTATAAAACAACCCTGTTTCATCAGCATTAAACACGTCTTTCATTGCATAAGTTCGGGTAGCTTTTCGCAGAATTCATTGCAAGCAGCGAGGTCTACAGCACCACTTTCAGCACACACAGTTTTGTGTACGATGTTATTTCGGTGCTTAAAACGTGTTAGCCATCCTTCGCTGCAATTAAAATTTTTTAATACCTATGAGTAGTGCAAGTTCTTTCGCTTTAGCTGCCAATATAGGTCCACTCAAAGATACATTTCTTGCCAATGCATTCTTTGTCCATAACAGTAAAGCTTCCTCTAAATCCTCATGGGCTGCTGTTCTCGTACGTTTTCGTCCTTTAGCAAATCTTTCCTTTTCCCATGATTTCAGGATGAATTCTCTATTTTTCAAGTAAGTAGAGAGCGTACTCTTTTTTATTCCATATTCTGCCGCAATTTATGTCTTAGATTGGCCACATCCTACCTTTTTAATAATTTCCACTTTAGCTTCTAGAGTTAACGATTTATAACTTCCACGTGGAGCCATATTTTTAAGAAACAAGATCTTTTACTTTCTCAAAAAACACTTTAGCAGAAAGTAAAATCATTGACTGAAAAATTCGAACCCCACAGTGCAAATAGAATGTAGTGATAAAACGGGTTTCCCCTACCTTTAACAGATATCCACCCTGTGAATTTCTCGGAATGTCACTGGGTCATATGCCAGAGAAGGGATTAGGAAAAAGCACAATGGAGGTGTCATTGATGGACAGACAGGGCGAACTAAGAAAGCGGATATCAAATGCATGGGATTATTATGCATGTTCAGATCATTTCTGACAAAAATGAAAGAAAGAAAGTTATTTCAAGGATCTGAAGTCCGTGAGAAAGTAAGGAAAAATGAAAAAATGGTGTTCTCGTTAGTTCGAATTAAACGAAGTCAAGAGAAAATGAGTTCGAATAAATGAAAAGTTTTAACGTTATTCTGCCATTGAAAATTTCGGGACTTTATGTTTAGTTCGAATTAAGCGAAGATTCGATTTATCCGATTTCGAATTAACGAGAACCGACTGTATATAAAATCTGATCTCTTTTAACCTTAAAATTGTCTAAGATTAAACAAAGAGATTTTTTTGTGTGAAATTATTAGTAGTAAAGTGATTGTGAACCCCTTGTCGATCCGCCACAGTCTGCCTGGTGAAATGCTGTATAGGTGAATGTGATCAATAAAAATAATTTAATTGAGACATAAGAGAAAATATTCATCAGTTACCGTCACAGAATGGTTGAAAAACAGCTTAGATACTAAATCCGTTGACCGAAAATTAATACAATTCTTGCGACAGATTTATAACATACCTGCCGACATTATCAAAAACACCAAATTTTGCTCTGGAAGTCTGAAAACGTGAGGAAATTATAAGATACACACATACATATTGAATCATTGTAAAAATTGTGAGAACGGATTCAAAAGTATCTGAGAATGTAAAAATATACAATTATTTTCATTTATTTTTAGTGTGATTACAATGCTTTCCTATTTCCTTCCTTACATGGTATATGTGTATGGAAAGTAAAAACTGTAATCTTGAGAATTATATAAGGGTGTCAGTTTAGGTTCTCGCTGCAGGGCGGCCAAAATATTTCATTTGGGGAGAATAATAAACTGAAATCGTCAAATTGCAACAGATGTTTTCTTTCTTTCGGCGACACTCTCAATGATGTTGTTGTACGATTAAACCTTTTCTGTGTAACTCATTATTTGTGTTTTTATATTCTTAGTGTTTCATGGCGAATAAATTACTACCATTATTTGAATTGGCTAGTTTTTCTTTAGTGATTAGCTAAATTGCTCAAATTAGACAAAAGCCAGCGAAAACACCGGTGTCAACTTTTATCGTTGTCCATTGATTAACTTTCTAAACCAGTAGCTGTAGAAATATAGTTCCAATACAATAGATGCCCTAAAATCCGTAAACGCCTAAAATAAACACATTATCACAGATGTAAACAATGAAACTTTCAATTAAGATTTATTGGCAAAATTACAGAACTTTTTAGTTTTATATTATTCCATATGTATTTAATATGTATTTCTCGATAATATGACTGAACTCATGGTTTTTCATGAAGGAAATATAAATTCATTTCTGAAAAAAAATCAAGATATTGCTGGTATCACTGATAATCACAATCTTTTTACCAAATATATTTATGTATTAACCAAGTTTTTTTGGTTATTAAGACTGCCTAAGCCTGAAATAAAACTCCCTTACTTTATGATTTTAATGTGAATTTACCTTTATGAGGAAAGTTTCATTGAATAATTCAAGGAAAATGCGTCTCAGTATAATAAAATATGCACATTTAATTACACATTATTAATTATTTACTTCATCTTCACTTTTAATAATTTTTTTAATTATCTTATATTTATCATTTTAGTTTATTACTTTACTTAATTATTTTAATATTTCACTATATTGCAAGCCTTCATTATAATTTGGATTTCATTATTACATTCAAATTAAAGTTTAAAAAATGTAAACAAAGCAATGACCAGTAATCTGCAAAATTCTAAAATATGCACATCATCTGGTCCCAAGCTGTGCAAATTTGAGGGAGTCTACTGTACTAAAAAAGTTTCAAATCGTTCTTCATCCCCTTAAAAATAATTTATCTCAAAATAGTTAATTTTTTAAAGTTACAGGATTTACATTTTTATTCGGTCCCTAGGTTCTATACGTTATATTTAGAAAAGCTTCTCTGTATTACGTGTAAAATAATAAAATTTTCTCTTTTGTATGACTAAAACTTATTAAGTTATAATACTTCGAATTATATGAATTTTATTATTTTCTGGTGCTAAAAACAGAAAAACGTGTTTCCTCCATATGCGAAAAGTAAGAAAAAAAAAAAAAAATATATTGACAATAGTGTTTTTTTTTTTATTAGTATTCTACAATTCTTTGAAACCCTTGAAAGGAAAAACATATTAATGGCGGCAGATTGTATTGGCCAATTGGCGATTTAAAACGAAACTCCCGCCCAATTGGCCAAAAATATTGGTAGGTACTCCATACTTAAAGAATTATAATTCATTTCACTATTCATTATGTATTTTTAATAATTTGTATTTAATACGTGTTGAACTATTAAATACGTCTGACTTTCAAATAAAAGTAAAGTTTTAAATCGAATTAAAAATGGTATATGGTATATAAATTTTAAAGTAAAAAAAAAAAAAAAAAAAGATGCGCATAACTTTTCGAGTGAGAAGAGGGCGCACAAACTTTACTTGCTCCAGGGCGCTGAATTTGTAGCTACGCAACTAGGGTGTGGGGTTACAAAATAGCTAAAATAACAGACAATAATTATAAATAATTAATAAAAAAAGGTTAATCAATATTTTAGACCAATAATTAAACAAAATAGACAATAATTATCAATCACCACATCAAAAAAAGACAATTTTAAATTTGTTTGGATTAAAATGGGTTACCATACCTGATGGATCTTTATCTACATTCAATGCCCATTCTTAAAAGCCTTTCATTACATTTCTTTAATCGATTACAGCAAGAATCAATTAGCACAACTTTTTTAATACAAACTATTTTTTATATAGGTTTAAAATAGAATATTTCTCATAAAATGCATATTCTCCCAAGAAAAATTCTAACTGCAAGTTCTACACGGATTACTTCTGATATATAGCATGGCCAGTTCAGCATTGCTCGGGTGTGGATGGTGATCACTTCTACTATTTATCATGATATCATTACATGTCCTAATCTTAGAATAAGATAAGGCTAAAATTCATGGAAAAAAATCAGAATGTTTAAAAAATATAGACAGTTTGAGATGAAAAGTGTGGAAAAATAATAATAAATTGAAATTTAATTAAAATCTCACCTTTTGGATTTTTATGCGGTCAATCATTTTTGGCTCAACTGTAAATCAAGTGAAACTTGCTATTTAATTGTCTAGACTGGCACTCATATACCTTTCATTAGAAGGTCAACAAAAATAATCGTGGTATTCGGTCACTGTATAGAGGCATTGAGCTCACTACATGGAGTGGTTGAGAAAACAAAAACAAATATCAAACACGGGAAAAAGAAATTTTCTGTAAATAGTACTTTATCTATAGAAAGTTGTGTAGAAATCATTCGTGAAAGAAATGCCGCACTCCTCAAAATTGCTCTGAATGAGCTTAAAAATAATGTAAACGCCGCTCCTATGGGAACGCTACTTTTGTGGACAGTGTCTCATTGACCTAACTTTAATCAAATTTTTTGAACAGTGTAGGGTGTCTCATTTTTAATCACCTAAGAATCTAAAACTTTATTTAAAATATTTAAATCAGGTTTTAAATATTTTTATGCAATTTTTTTTTAATTAAGGTAATTGGTTAATTGGTATTAAAACCATCCAGAGCATGGGATGAGGACCCTTCTCTTTAGGCACTCCACATTTTTTAAGTGGTTGGCGCAACTTAGCACGCACTTTTTTACGCTTTTTACTTGCACCCACTTTAGTCCTTTTTTAGTTTCTATTCGAAGTCCTCAAAATCTGAGACGTCAATGTCTGAGTGGAAGAATTATAAATTTTCTTTATCCACCTGTATGGTTCATATCATCATCGGATATGTCGCAGTTTTCATTATCAGCAAAGTCAGAAAGTTTCACGTTCTTGAGCAGAGAACTTGAGAACAGTCTTAAGGAATTTTTACTTCATCCGAATTTTACTCGTGCGAAAAACAAAAAAAAATATTGTAAATGCCGCACGTGATAAAAAATTAACTTTCAAACTCGCAAACGGCGCAGCGTTTCTTCCATTAAATACGGTAAGTTTCAGCAATAAACACTAATTTACCATTTTTTAGACAAATTCCACAAAATAATAATAATAATGCAGGAGGGGCTATAAAATAAAATTGGCATTTACAAATTTCAAGATAGATTTGGAGTAAAATATCCATTTAACATTAAAAAGCTTATCAATTTCAGAAAAGTAAATAATGTAAGCATAAACAAATAATATATAAAAACAACTTTTTAAAATTTTTACCTTAGAAGTTAAGTAAAAAATGTAACTACCTGTTAAAAAATAAGAGTGTTGATAAAAAGTTAATATAATTCTTCTTAACTGTTAATTAAATTATAGTTTAATTTAAGATTCAAAGAGAAGCACAATTTAAACTGAAAATTCAAATTATTTCGTGCAAAAAAAATAAGAAGAAATTTCGGTACTACTTAGTTATCCCGTTGACTAAAAATCTATCACAGAACTATAAGATTAAATGCCAATAATGGTTGATTGCAAATGTCACATTCACTTGACTTTAAGCAAGTTACATGCGTTTACGTCAGCAAGTGATTTTTATTTCGATGTTTTATTTGTATTTATATTAATGTTATACTAATTTATTTGTTCTTTCATTATTTAAAATAAAAATTATGTCAATTTATATAATTTGGCGAAATTGGTCGATGGCATAACTATGAAGTACCAAAATTTCTACTGTTGAATTTCAAATCTAAGAGCTAAATTTCAGAATTTACATGTGAATATATATGGTACATTACAGGTTTTTCAGATTACAGGGAGTTGACTATATTTACAAATGGGGGTCATCTCTACAGTAAATATGTTAATGCAAGGTTCCGATTCATTAGAAATTTTACTGGGTTCAGTAGAAAATATCTTTAGAATTAGAAAAACGCTAAATAATTCAATTACAAATTCAATCAAATGAGAATAACGTTATATTTATTAACAGTTTTTGTGAAATTTTTCGCCTCTTCAGTGAATATATGACCCCTCAAATTGTAATGTAAATTGTTTCTAAGTATATGTACCTATAACTAAAAAATGATGACAATATCAGATGAAAATTTTGCTTATAAATATTCAAAAATGTTAATGGCATTCATTTGAATTAGTTATACAAAATCCTTTGGTAGTATTCAGTCATACCAACACCATTTCAAACTGCATGCTAATGATATATTTCTTTTAACCATAACAGTGTAAAGAGATTTTATTGTAAACTGTGCAAAACATTGTGGCTTGCAATTAATCAATTTTTTTTTTCATCGCAACTATGCAAAACATCTTAATTTTCCAGTTTTTTAATAAAAATATATTTAAAAAAATTTTTATATAATATAAAATTATAATAACTTCATATAATATAATAATTTTATTTATGAAGAAGTTGCAAGAAAATTCATTCAAGACTATGGAATTATACATGAAGAAAGTTTTGTTTAAAAATATATCAAATGAAATTATACATGAGTTCTAGATTTTGCTAACAATGGAGATGAAAATTACGAAAAAAAAAAACCCACCAAGGCTCCTATACTGAAAAGTACCAAAAAGAAAAAATATCTGCAATGAAAATTTTGTTTAGAATCATGGTAAGAAAGCATAAGAATACGAAAGATGTCATTGTTTGAAGTATCACATTGCCTTTTCTCAACACTTTGAGATTTATAACTATTTGTGATGTTGACTTCAATTGAGTTTTGTCAACTTCAACTCCAAATGAACCAAAACATCAGAGTAGACTGCAACAGCCATATGAGATATGTTTGTGCCAACATTTTGTGTTCACTATCAAATGAATGAACAATATTTAATGGTCGTTTGGTGCAAACTATTCTGCTTGTTGACAATAGTGTTAGCATAATGGAAAAATACCAAACATTTTATCAAATTGAGAAGACTAAAACAAATTAAACAAAATTAAATAATATATGATTGAATTATTGTTTTCATTAATTTTAACAAATACAAAGTATTCAACAGGGATATGGAGCCTAAAACACCTCTTTTTTTTTTTTTTTTTTTTTTTTTTTTTTTTTTTAAGAACTTAAATTTAAATTCTGTGATGTAAGAATAAAAACTATAAGCACACCTTTGGCAAAGCCAAAAGATATTTGGTCACCGTTGGATGGATTTCGCACATGAAACTCTAAAGGACTCATCTAAATATCTGCAATTTATTTATTTTCTGAAATACAGGCAATTTATATACACAAATATATAGACTTGAATTACTAATTGCTAATCCAATATGCTAATAAATAACAATAATTCTATAATTCAGCAGAAATAACTCATATTCACAATTATCATACTTAATAAACAATCAAAATCTTACCTATTCATCTACATATCAAACAATACTTAAGTAGAATCGATCACCAGCAGAACTTGCCACACCCTACTTCTTTTGGCTCAGCAAAATGGCAGCTTGATTCCAGAAAATAGTTCGATTAAAAGTCATTTTACGATTCATAGTGATTCATACTGTCATCTTTTGTCACGATTCATAGTGATTCATACTGTCATCTTTTGTCGAATCAGAGTTTTATCAATCATGTTTAGTTATAAAGTCACTCAATCCTTCTGTGCAAGGACAAAAAATAGAAAAAAATTCTGAAATTTTGCTAACATGACAGACGGCAGCATAGAACATTATTAATCGAAGCCGGATCTTTAATCGAAAGGTTTTCTAGCTGAAATTAATCGGAAAATGGTTTTGCCTGGTTTGTTAAATAATTTTTTATATGCCGCTTATAATAGAAATTTTCATGTAGTATTTTTATTACTTTTTCTGTCAAAATAATATTTCTTTATCTGATTTACTTTATTTCTCTTTTTATTTCCAACAAAGCAGAGAAATATTAATAATTAGAAGAAAGTTATGAATTATAATGTAATCCTGTTAGGCCTATTGCTCATCATTTAAATAACATTCCGTTTGAAGGTAACTTATTATGAAGTATAATTTTCTAATTTTCTTTTAATGTCATTGTGCGTATTTTAACAACATATTTTCAATAATTTTAAATTTTAAGTTCTTTGTGCATAAATTCATTTTTACTTTTTTTTTTATGATATAGGGTATATGTGCCAATAATGGACACCCGAAAGGAATTTCTTTAAAAACTATTTTTTAACTAATAGTGTGGTATTAGGGCATTAACTGTAACCTAGATTAACCTAGAACAAGAGCTCTGACTTATAGTTATGTTTATGTGATGTTGTGTCGTGCGTGTGTGTAACCTAAATAGAATAAGTTATGTGTGAATAAATGTATGCAAGTAATTTCGCTGTATAATATCCATTGGTACCTTCGACGGTTCGCTACATTATTAACAGAACTTCATAACAACGCATGGTGGCAGTCGGTTAAAAGGATGTTTACTACAGTAGAATGTTTAAAAACGGATTCATAGCTTAAAGGAAGAAGTTATTTTTTCTTTCATAGTTATACGGCACATTTATATTCATTTTATTAAAAATTAAAATGTCTAAAGATATAGAATATAGAAATTCATATCAGGTTACACCACCAGAATCATTTAATTTTTCATCACCGGCACTTTGGTTAAAATGGATTCGAAAGGTATCGATTCGCTTTGGGTTTAAAAAAATCAAACAGAGGTAAAACAGGTGAATTCTCTTATTTATCTCATGGGAGATAAAGCAGGAGATATTTTTTCGTCTTTTAACTTGTCGGAAGATGACCAGCAGAAATATAATATTGTGGTAAAACATTTTGATGATCATTTTATAGTAAAGAAAAACACAATTTTTGAGAGTGCACAGTTTAATCAACGCATTCAAAATGAAGTGGAATCTGCAAAGGATTTTATAACTTCACTTTATTCACTAGCTGAACATTGTGATTACGAATTTCTTCATCATGAACTAATATGTGACAGAATAGTTATTGGTATTAGAGGTAAATCATTAAGTGAGAAATTACAATTGGATCCAGACCTTATATTAAGCAAAGCTATAGAAAAAGTTCAGTTATCTGAATTAATTAAAAAGCAACAAGAGATTCTTTCTTCTAATAATGCTTCTGTCCATAGAGTTTCAAATTTAAACAAAACAAAGTTTTTTAAGAGAGTGGTATATAGTCAAAATCCACGGTTTAAAGAAACTGATAAAACTAATAACGGGAAAAAAGAATATCCAAAACCCTTTGATCTTTGCAAATGGTGCAGTAAATATACACATAATAGAAAAGTGTGTCCAGTAAAATTTTCCAAATTAGGGCACTTTGCACAAGTTTGTTGGAAAAATGAAAATAAATCTGAAATTTCTTTCTTAGGAACAATTAGGGAAACATGCTCTAATAATAATAATGATTTGTTATGGTCAGTACCTATTCAAATAAGAGGTAAAACCATTCGCTTCAAAATAGGTAGCGAAGCAGATCACACTGTTATTCCTGCTACTTCATTAATCTTGAATAATTCGAAAATCCTAAAACCAGACAAACAGCTTTGCGGCCCAATTAGGAAAATACTAAAACACAGAAGAAAACTTATCGAGGAAATCCAGTGCAAAGAAAAGAAAATCACTGAAGAAATCCATGTAATTGAAGGACTGCAGAGCTACTTATTTGGAAAACCTGCGATACAGTAGACTCCCTTAAATCCACGACCCTAAAATCCATGTATTTTTTCAGATGTAAACAATGAAATTTACAGTTAAGTTGCAGCAATGAAATTTACAGTTAAGTTACAGGAACAAAATTAAGATGGCACCATAATCAGCGACTATCGCGATGTTTTTTTTACTGAATTTTTTGTTAATCATTCTCTTTTGGTTATTATAGCTGATTTATTACTAAATAAATTTACATTACTTTTGATTTTGATATAAATTAACATATCTATATGATGACGTATCGATCATACAATCACTTTACCTCTAGATGGCAGCATAGGACTTTTGGAATTGAATTGAATTAATTTCATAATAATTTAATTTTTTCTAAATTTTTATTTTACACAATTATTTTAATAATTACTTACGTTTAAACTAATAAATTATTTTAATATTTTACTTATTTTAACGTTTCACTTTATTGTAAGCATTCATTATAATTTCTCTTGCTGAACTACCAATCAAATTAGGTAATGTTTCAAAAATGTAAACAAATCAATGACCAGAAATCTGCAAAATTCTAAAATCCGCACAACTTCTGGTCCCAAGCTGTGCGGATTTGAGGGAGTCTACCGGTAGACTCCCTTAAATCAGCGATCCTAAATTCCGCGAATGCCTAAAATCCGCGTAATTTTTTCCGATGTAAACAAGGAAATTTACAGTTAAGTTGCATGAACAAAATTCAAGATGGCGCCGAAATTAGCGACTACCGCAATGTTTTTTTTACTAAATTTTTTGTTGATCATTCCCTTTTGGCTATTACAGCTGATTTATTACTAAATAAATTTACATTACTTTTGATTTTGATATAAATTAGCATATCTATATCATGACGTATCGATCTTACGATCGCTTTACCACTAGATGGCAGCATAGGACTTTTGGAATTGATTTCATCGGTAATAATTTAATATTTTTCTAAATTTTTATTTTACATAATTATTTTAATAATTACTTATGTTTAAACTAATAAATTATTTTAACATTTTACTTATTTTAATGTTTCACTTTATTGTAAGCATTCATTATAATTTCCCTTGCGTAACTACCAATCAAATTAATGTTCCAAAAAGGTAAACAAATCAATGACCAGAAATCCACACAACCTCTGGTCCCAAACTGTGTGGATTTGAGGGAGTCTACTGTATAACAATTGATAAAAAAAATAAAATTGATCAAGTCTTCAATGTAACAAGATTTACCAGCTTTTCTAGGAGTAGTTGTTTATTTATTTATTTTGTGGGAAGCTTGGGGTTGTTTTAAAATATTAAAAAAAAAAAAAAAAAAAAATTCCTTTTTCCTCTGAAATTTATCGAGTTTTCTTCCTTTGTTCATGGATGTAAAGTATTGACTATATTGTCTAATATACTAAGACTTATTATTGTCATCTATACTAGTGATGCAACGAATAGTGGTTTGGCCGAATAACCGAATATTCGGCCGCCGAATAATGAACTTATTTTTGCCTAAAAACAAAATATAGTTTGCACTATATGCACAATTCTTGTATATTTCACAATTAAAATGTATTGTTTTCTTTTAAAAAATTATTTATATACAAATTTTTAAGTTTTTAAAGCATCATTTTACTCTGAAAAAATATTCGGCTATGTTCGGCCTAAAAATTGCCTCAATAATATAATTCAGATCCCACCAAAAAAATTTTTAGCATCAGGTACTGTCTAGTTACATTTTAATAGATATTATGTGTGTTGTTGTTACATTTTAAAATAATGACAAAATTTTAAAAGTATTAGGAAACATAAGTTTCAGCTTTCAGATGAAATAAAATAAAAAATAAGAAATCTTAATATCTTAAGAAAAACCACTGATAGAAAGGGTGAAAGGAATATCCTCTAAAATGGTGGAAAGAAATCATTGTAGACTTTATAAAGCTCACAATTAACAAAATTTTTATTTATCTTTATTATTATTATTTTTTCTTTGCTGTCAGCAGTGAAGTCTCTATAGAAAAGTGCCCCTCAATGTGAAGAAGTAAAAGAAATTAGTAATTTTCTTTCCCAGCCACTACTAGAAAGACAACAGTGTCCTTTGGAGTGGTGAGCGAAAAATTCCGAAGGCTTTCCAAACGTTTCACAACTAGCCAAAAAGTACCTTTCTGCACCAGGAAGTACCATATATTGTGAGAGATTATTTCAGAAGCAGGTAACATTTACGAAAAAAAAAAAAAAAAGAAAGAAATAGACTAGCACCTGAGAATGCTGAATTATTATTTCTGCATCACAATGTACGTTTATTGAAAACATTTTAACTGTTTTTTAAGGCATTACAATGCTATTCTTGAAAAAAATATCTAAAGCGTAAATGCATACTAATTAAAAGAATTTAGTATTTACATTTCTTTCATTATTTAATAAGAAATAGTAACAGACTTAAAAAAATCACTTAAATTATATTTAACTTTTAAGCGTATTTTACTGGAAAAAACCCCCCTTAAGTATTGCAACATATACGACTTAAATATCTTATACATATAATACATCTGTATCTAATCAATCATATATTTATGTTCTTCATAGGCATAATTCAAAATATTATTGAAAGAAATATTTTTTTATGTAACAAGGGTTAAATGTTAAACTTCCCATTATGAAAAAAAAATTTTTGAATTAGCTTGTATAGCTGTATTAAAACAATTTTGAATAGATTAATTTTAAATTTAACAGATTATATTAGCTTATTACAGATACTTTTTGTACTTACTGATACTACATAAAATTTTTTTAACATGATTCCTAAATTAGCCTCTTATATAAAAATGGGTAGATAAAACCCATTCGGAGTATGAAAGTTAATAGAAAAAAAAGTGTTAGTTAATTTCTAATAAAATTTTCATTATATACGATGAATATAAATTATCAAATTAAAAAGTTATACTGTGTAAATATAAAAACATTTATTACAGTATTATTCGGCCAAGGCCGAATAATGGACTTGATATTCGGCCGAAGCCGAATATTCGGCAGGCAGGCCGAATGGGCCGAATATTCGTTGCATCTCTAATCTATACATATTTTGAGAATAATGAACCTTCCATGTCTAGAATTATTGTAACAGGTAATTGAAAAATGGTTTACTGCATCTATAACTGCTTGTTTCTTTATTTTCAAAGTAGTTAAAAAAAAAAAAAATCTTTAGAAACTTATTCATAAAGACTTTATTAAGCAGCTACGGTTAGGTGGCTGAAAACTGAATTCTTTCCCTTTTAAGAGTAATTTCTGGCCTTCAGACCCATTCACAATTTTCTAATTTTCATTTATTAAAAAACCGGAAAAGTTGTCATACAATATTTTATGCGACATTTTAGACTTTCATGTATTGAATATACATTATATAAATTTTCTGATAATAGCAATAGTTAAGTATTTTTATGCTATCAAGAATAAGAAAGATGAACATATAAGTTTCAGCACTTATGACATTAAGAAAAAAAAAAAATCAGAATTAGCTTAGATATATCGACTTAGAGACCTTTTATCATAAATTCCCATTGATCCAGCACTGAAATACAAGCATGACTTAAAAACATAAATCTACAGATTATAATTAATGCTAGTCTGATATGTAAACTGAAGTCCCATTTTTACAATTGAGCAGAAATAATTTATATTTACTACTTTTTACTTGATATATAACCGAAATCTCATTTATTCGTCCGCAAATCATCCAGTTTCAAAGTACAGCTATTTCCAAAATGTAATATTTCGACTGATGAAGTGAACTTGCCACACCACACATAATTTCTCTACACTTAGCAAAATGGAGAAATAAATTCAGATCAAGAACATAAATCGATTAAAAATCCTTGTTCGATTAAAGCTGATTCATGCTGCCGTCTGCTCTTTGAACAAACTTTCACCTAATTGTTTTTTGGTTGTTAACTTGTTGTTATTGTTTGTTTGTTGTTCCAACTAGTCTAAGATCTTGATGCGATTTCTGATTTGTAAGTCCTCTTCCTTCCTGTGTCTGAGGTCCTTCCACGGTCACGGCAAAACTTCTGCGCAACACACAAATGTCTGAAATTTTGTGCAGTATATCACTTTATTAATCGAACTAATATCTTTAATCGAAACTTTTTCTGATATTATCCCACCTATCGGGAATTTAATCATAATCTGGTACTGCTTATCTTGTTACGAATTTTCTATCTGCTCACTTTTTATTATTATTATTGTTATTTTCATAGTTAGATTAATATTTATTTATCAGATTTATTTTATTTTTCTTACGATTTCAGTCGAAGCAGAGAAGTATTGATAATTAAGACAAACATCTGAGCTATAATGTAGTAGCCTACCTACCGATCATCATCAAGCAATATTTCGTTTTAAGGTAACTTATTTAAAGATATTTTTTATTTCTATAATTTTTTATTTCTTTAATTTAATCTTTGTGTATCCATTTTTGTCTGGTGGGGAATTCCTTTTCAATTGTCTTGGAACTGAATCTAGCATTATCTTTCAAACTTTGTTAGATTCCTTATCTTTATGCTATTCATTTTGAAATATTTCAGAATTTCAGTTGTTTTTTGTATGTAATGTTCTTGAATATTTTAATTTGAAATTTTCTTTCCGATAATTTAAGCATAATTTTATCAAATGCACATAATATGATTATTCATTATTACAGGTCTTTCATTTTCTTTCTGAATGCTATTCAAAGAGTTCATCAGGACTTGAAAACAGTCGGAATTTGATTGTCCAGTTATTTAAAGGTTAGCAGCTTTCTCTGTTCTTGTTCCTTGTAAATCTTCTAAATATTTGTTTAAGTCATTATACTGATTTTGCAATCTTCGTAATTTTTATTAAATCTTATTTTTCATTAAAAAAAGCTTCAAAAGTATTGTAATTATACTCAGATATCCATAATGTGGAAACCTCTTATATGTGGCACATACAGTAGCGCCAACTTTGGAAAAATATTGGGTGGGCTCAAAATTTTTTCAGTAAAATAACACATACATTTTTTTTTTCTTATTCATGCATGTATGTGTGGAGACAGAGACTGGAGTGAATGAATAAAGGTAATTCGATGTTAAATTATGGTTTTTTTTTTTTAAAGAAAGATATAAAATAATTATAATTTAATAATAAAATTCATTAAATTATATTCTCATAAGTTCTTTCTTTTAAAAACTGGTGACGTGATTCCACCATCTTTTATATTTAGAGCAATTTAAAAAGGAAAAAAGATATATATATATATATATATATATGGTTCTTTTTAATATCGTCTTATGTATGTAAATATTTTTATCTGATTATTTTTAATATGTACTTTTTTAGTGTATAGTATTATTGTTTTTATTTATGTATATATCAGTGTATTATTATTGTTTTTATTCAGCATGGTTACAAATTACGTATTTTTTTCCCAGGCAAGTGTTTTGCTAAGGGGAAAGCTTAATTTCTAGTTTCTATCTATATGGATTAAATTACGAGGCAGTAAATTCGAAAATTGACAGTTTTTCACAAAAGAGTATTTACAACTTTAGGTTTTATGGAGGGGCCAGCCAGGGCCGAAACTAAGGGGAAGGGAAGGGAGCATGTGCCCTGGGTGCTAGGACAAAGGGGCATCCAATGAAGATTTTGTTTGTTGATTTTTCTCATGTTTATGTTTAGCATGGCATTGTTAAAATTGTCCTGACTGGCGTATGACAAAGCACAGAAGAATCTGAAGATGATATCGCTCACCCGCAAGAAAAGTGATGCATCTTGACAAAAGTAAATTTTACAAAGAGGCAAAAGGAGAAATTTGCATTATTTTACTGTTACATGAAATTATAGCTCTTAACTCTGCATGATGGAATAAAAATGTGCATAAAAGCTTAAAACCCTTAAGAATGAAGACGTTGGATGAGGTTTGGAGAATTGGGTAATTTTACCTCCCCGCACAATCCACTCCTCTTCTGTGGTCATAAATGGATATATGGCGTAATAAAGTGATTTTCCGTGTAATTATACATATGAAACTTTTTGTGTAGCAAGACACACTTATGACAAACCTATTAATGGAATAAAAGGCAAAATGAATTTTTGTGAGATGTGTCACTTTTCTTGTGGGTGAGCGATATGGCATAAGGATCCCTCTCCCCCAACTCAAAAATTAATAAATAAATTTAAAAAAATATCTTGCCACACAGCAATTATGGATTTAATTTTTTTTTTTAAGAACATACAATACTTGGTACCCATTTAACAAATTTCCATGTAAGAAAATGATAAAAGTGCAGCTTAATTTAAAAAAATCTTATTATTATTATTATAGTATATTGTTTACACCCTGAATCTCATATATGTTTACTATTGATTGTAAAGTGATTTTATTTTTCTTTGTTGAATATTTATTCCTTTTTTAGTTTCTTTTTCTGTTTAGGTACATTCATACCTAATCACCCCATTTTTTTTCGTTCTTTACACAAATATAGCTGTTTGCTGTTACAGCATCTTTCCTATCAGAATGGACTCTCTGGTATGACATTCTTTTTTTATTACTTTTTTATGTTTCAATATTCAATTTATGGAAAAAAAAAGTTTTTTTCTACCAATCATTTTCAAAATAGGGTCAAATGCCACTAATGATATTAACATTTGAGATGACTTGACCGCAAGCTAAAATTATAAAACATAGGTTTCTAATGTTAATGAAAACAGCAAATGTTGAAAGAGAATTTAGCAAGCAAAGTGTCACAAGGGAAAATCTAAATAATTTTATATAAACCAATAGTGAAGTATCAGATGTAGAGAATTTTGCATCAGTTGTGTTTTTGAATGTTGAAAACACAATTAAAAACAGATATTTCTCTTCTGTGTAAGTTTTGATATTTTTTATTCAGTAAACATTTACTTTTTGATATATTACTGCATTATTTCATGTATTTTCATGATTCTTAACATTTTCTTTAAAATCTGCTTTTTGTTAAGTTTTTTTTTTTTTTTTTTTTTTTTTCATTCTTTATCCCAGTTAAAATGACATATGTGTAATTCCTATCTATTCTATATTCAACATGAAATTTAAATTGCTATGACATGTTGCATTTTACCAATACTTTGAATTAATAGCTTTAAAAATATAAGTTTTATTTATTGAAAATGACTATCATAGAAAATAAACAATGCTGATTTTGGCTAGCACTATATGGCTACTGATTTTTAAATTTGGCTAATGTGTCCGAAAATAATGAAGTTTCTTAGCATGGTATGTGCATTACTATTATGACATGCCTCATGAGGTTCATGAGCATAAACTTTTATTCACTAATATTTCTTTTGGTTTATATTTCTTTTATATAAAAGATATGCTTTTGCAAAAGTAAATTATTTCTTTCATATTAAAATTCTTATCAGAAAAAAACCTATAAATTTTCAAGGTAAAATTAATATCAAAGTTAAAATTTAATGATTATTTATTTACAAACATAACTTATTGCATAATAGCATCAACATTAACATCTGTATGTGCTCAGTGGTATGCTTATTCTGTCCTTTTGTCATGAGACATTCACCAAAATCTATATATATATATATATATTTCTCTTATGTAACATGAAAAAAAGGTTGAACTTGTAGCTTGCTATTTGGAAACAACCATAGCGACGATTCTCAGTGGTTAATTTACGGTCACATGACTTTCAACAATGCTTTGCACTAAAATATTTGTAAATTTCATATGTTATAATGATTTATGATAGCACTCATTCTGGCTAGAGTTGACACAAATAGTGTCGAGCGAAGCGAGCTGAGATTCCAATGGGAACTGCGTAAGCAATGCACAAGGGTTGATGAGCATTAGCAAGCAGGGGGCTGAGCCCTCTAGTAATGTGAATTTACATAACAATAAAGTAACCTAACATTTTCTTTCAAATTTTATAACATACTACTAATATTAAAGGGCAACAAATGATAAGTTGCTCCCTTCATAATTTTAACATTTGATGTCACTTTCACTAATCACTAAAAGTATCAACTGTTTTTATGATCATGTTCTGATCAGACACTTCTAATGTTCTAATGCCAATCCTCTTTAATTGGCATTTTTAGCAGTATTTCACACCTTTTCACGACCCTCTGCAGTTTCTGATAGCATTAAACTTCTAATGTATTTTAAATAGGCAGCGAAACTATAAATAACCATTCCTACCTATCCCACTACAATTTTTCATAATACCCATAGAATGTTATAAATTATAAAATCTATTTTTGTAACAATGCATCAAAAATCCTTCTGCAGAAGCTAAACATCTGATTCATTAATATTCTTATCATATCAATAGTTAAACAGCATGCTCATATCAACTTCCTTAAACAAAATTGAAAGACAATTCAAAACTGTCAACTCTGATATATATATATATATATATATATGTGTGTGTGTGTGCAGGGCTAGTGTAACATCATACGGGATCTTGGCGAAATACATAGTGGGACCCAACATCTCTGATTGGAAATCTGGACTAATGAAATTTATTTTACATAGATACAATACAACATTACAATAAATACATAGAGTAAAATGTATAAAAATTACCAGGGAGCTTCTTACACATTTAATGTGTAATATTATTTTTAATTTTTCAAAATCTTTTATTCTTTTAACTATTTGAAATATTTATTTTTTGCGTTCACATTTACTTTCAGGATCACCAAATTTATACATTCCACGACGATTGTATCAACTTTGGCAGTAAGAAATAAAGTTAATACTCGCTCGCCCCCACCCATGAAGAAACATTTAAAAAATCTAGAACAGAAATATTATGTTACACAAAGACATTATTTTGAAATTCATTAGACACTTCAGACTCCTAACAAGACCTCCACCTGCCACAGGGCCCTCGCAGCTGCCCTATTTGCCCAATGGGTGCACTGGCTCTGCATGTGTGTTTATAAATGTTACAGTGATTTTGATTTATATGCAATTTTATATACAAATATCATAATTTTATTTTAACATTTCTTTATTTTTGTTCTTATAACACTAACAAAAGCTTTAAGCATTAGACCTTTTTTAATTAAAACTTTTTTATAGATTTTATTTGAAGATTCTGATATAGAACTGCGAGATACAGATGATGATGTAAGTATTTTTTCCCCCATTTTATCATTAAAAAGAACAAATTAAATTAATTAATTGTATTTTCATATTTTCTAGTTGTTGAATGAATGTTCACAGGTCTTTTTAGAGAACCAGATGTCATTATCTTTTCTTCTCGGCTCTGAATATGAGGTACTTATTACATTTATTTTTTTTCTGTTTATTTTATATTTTTATACTTTGATTTGAAATAATATTTTTATATTTTAGAATGAACCCATTACTTCCTATGATTATGCAGAAAATATGCATTATATTTGCAGTGATGATATGAGTTTATTGTTTATTTGTTTATAAAAAAATATGCACTTAATTTTTTAACTGATGAAATGGGCATGCTGAATGTTTCATTGTATCACATGTGTATTTAGATTGAAGTAAGGTTAACTTCAACGATTGTTGTTATGATGGAGCTAGAAGTATGTGATTCATTACCAATATTAGTGCACCCATCAAACATTGTTGAAATTTCCCTAGAATAATCATGTTCAACTTTTGTGAGAAATAAAAATTGAACATGACTGCATAGACACACTTTAAGTGAGCCGCAACATACTATACTAAAATCCAGGCTTGACAAATGCAGTCACCAGGGCGCCTCTGGTAACCAAAATATTTTATCTGTCAAGTATGTTTCTGATATATGTATTTCCAATTTTTTTTCACATGTAAACAGTTTTGTTATGCAAGCTCCAGCTTAAATAGTTAAGCTTATTTTTCACAATTAACTTGTTTGCGGCAGTTACTTCAGAACAATTTTTTTTCAACAGCAGCACCTGTTTCTTATCGTAATCACTATGTTATGTTAAAATCCTTTTCAGATGTTTCATTATAGATGTTGCAATGTTACAAAATATTAAGAAATAAATTCTTCAAATCCAAGTTCCTATAATACAAATTTTAAAATAATAAAAGCAGAAGTATTGGACTGACTTTTAAAGGGAATTAGATTTTAAAAGATCTCATAATTAAAAAAAACGTTGAATTTTTATTTATGTATCTTGAATGAGAGCCTATCTATAACTTTTCTCTTTGCTCAAACTTGACGGCTTTTAATTTTATTTGAGTGATTCTGATACACAGATGAAAGAATGCCAATATTTACTAAAAATAATTTATTATAAACAGGGATTGATTATGTTATGATGATTTTAATCTAATTCATTTTTGTCTACTCATTTCAAAAGGTCATTTTTCATTTAAAAGATGACAGCCTAGCAAAGTGGAATTTCATACATAAGGTTTTTTTTCATCATCTTATATAAATAACCTTTACAGTTAAGAAATTTAGATCAACTTTGCTGTCAGTTAGAATATTCTATTATGAATTGGTCAAATTCTAAAATTCAATATTATCCAGTAATTATTATTTATATAAAAATGATATCTAGATATGTGTGTTAGTTAGAGAAAACTTCTTAAAATAAGCATTTTTCTGTGAATACATAAATAAACACAAATTTTTAAAATGAAAGCGTTTACATTTTTATAAAATAAAAAATATATTTTAAATTAATTTTACCATATTAAATTACAATCTTAAATATTACAAAAATTATGCATTAAAATGTTGAAATCCAAAACAACTCTGCTTTTGTAATAAAAAATAAATCTTGTAATGAAAAGAAAGAGTAAATTCAAATCTACATACAGCTTTGGTATTTTGTCTAACATAAAACTGCAGCCAAACTTTCCCTTCCATTGCGACAGACCCTAAATGATATCAATCACTTTTTTTCTCCGCTAAAAAAATAGAGAAAAAAATGCAAGTAAGCAAAATTGCCTTCATCAATACTCGGGACTGTGAAAAATGATACAGAGTTCTACCCTTGAGATATTTCCAGAACATAAAAAATTTACGCCGTGTTGGGCCAGATTTATCTAGGGCCTGACATGGAAGAGGTTAAATAGCTCTATTCAATGAAATTAAAAGCTAAATATTAAACATTTTTAACTATTTTGTTAATTTTTTTATGGTACGAATAACTAGTATACAATTAGTAATGAATAAATATTTCAAAGTTTTGCCCATATTTGTTTTCTAAATAATGTTTAAATATTTTTGATTTTATTGAAATCAAACATGACATTCGTGTGCAATATGAATAAATAAAAAATCTCTGTAGACAGATATGCAGTTTTGTGAATCAACAGTAAATATTTTTTGCATGTATATCCATATTAATAACTTTTAATTTTATTTGAGTGCATTTTATTTTTGGCCTCAGATTTTTTTTTTCCTGTCGATCACTGGAAATTAGTGTGAAAGAATCTCAAAATTATAAATTCTTGATTTCCATTATCTCATAATCCAAATATTAAACTAGATTCTCAGCAAGCATTATTTCGACAGTAAAGCTCAGACAAAAAACAATTGTTGGTCTAAGTTAATAGACATGAAAACATTTTAAATATTCCTATTAGGGAAAAATGATTGATTTTTTAATAAAATCTTATTTTTTATATGAAGTAAAGTACACCATAAGAAGCTGTTAAACAACAGGCATAAAAATGCACCCAATGTGAATTAAAACAAATGCAAAATAGTAAAAGAGAAGCTTAAATAGAAAAAAAAACTTATGGAAAAGCCTATAAAATCATTGAAAATTGATTTAAATATTGTATAAAGCCTGATTAAACTGCACATTTTTAACATGAATTACACATAAAGACTGAAAAAATGAGTATTTCTTTTTCAGTGGTTGAGTTTAATACTGTAAATACATTTCAGCTGGATAAATTTTTGAACCTAAGGAAAGAAATAAAAAGATTGTTTTGCATAATTTCTTTTTCTATGTGAGATTCAGTCATTTTTAAAGCACAAAATTTTATCTTTCTCATCATCCATTCTGCTATTATAATCGGCATCTATTTGTATTTCTTTAATGACTATTGAATTTTAATGTACTTTGAAACAAAAATCTGCCTTTCAGTATAAAACTCCTGCATGCTGAAAAAATTGTGCTGTTGAAATCTGAATGTAATTTTATCTTTTATAATTTCTATGCATATTTTCCTGAAAAATATTTGAAAAAATACTTATAATAAACCAATAAAATCTATTGGCATTTTATGTAGCCATATATTATGCATTATTTATAATATGTATTTAATGATTTATAATACATTTGTGTATATTTATACACATATAAAAATCCCTTTATATTTTTAAAAAGATTCCTATATTTCCTATAATATATATTTTTTAAATATCACTTCTTGACTTACCACAATACAATATTTTGGACAAATATATTTACAAATGTAGGAGACATGTATGAAAATATGGTAAGGGCTCTTTCATAAATGTAGAAAAATAAGATTTAGATCTTACAGAAAAAGTTCCAATGTTGTTTTATCAATAATTCGAAAATTATACAAGGTAACCCTAAACTCATGGTACATACGTTGGATGTGATAGAACACAACTAGACAAGCACAAACAACTATACAATCCATGGTCAGAATGCAAGCCGTAAAGCACTAGAGGACTGCTCCCAGAAACCGCAATAAAAAGGCTGTTCACCGCAGCTGCCTTCACTCCTTCTGGGAATCATCGATGAGATGGATCCGTACTCAAATCAGAAGGGCGAGATGCATTACATGTACGGAGCGGCAGATTGGAATGCAAGGGAAGCCCAAAGGTTGCACCAATCAACTGGCCGACCCGATTTGTCATATCTGACTTGACTGATTCTCCTGGAATCACTTGAAGAACCTCATCTAAGATGATGGTCCTGTAGGATCCTGTTGGAGACCTTGTTGGCCGGATATCCATAGCTGCTGATACCATACGAGAGATGCCTGGTGTTTTCGCCAATGTACAGCGGGCACTCCATCAATGGTGTGAAACCTGAATTATTGTTAGTGGCCTCAATTTTGAGCAGTTTCTGTGATGGGGGATGTACGTGTTGTTTACTTTCATTTTATTGAATAAAATGTTTTTCTTCATATTATCGGTTTCCTTTCATTCCATCTCTATCTTCTTTCTCCTCATTTTGTGCCACAGTATGTTTCCCGCTATAGCTTTTTACAACTTGCATTCCGACCATGGATTGTATGGTGCTTGTCTAGTTGTGTTCTATCACCTTTAACGTATATACCATGAGTTTAGGGACAGCCTGTAGAGAAAATTTAAACACAATAGAAAAGTTAAACATAAACTTTTGTACCTTTGTTCCAGTAACTTTCTTAGATTTCCTGTATTATAGGTGCAAAGGGGAACAGAAAATGATTCGTTTAAACTGTGAAAAAATAAAACATTTCTGTATCTCAAAATCTAATGCTAGGAATGAGCTGCAAATTCAGATAATCATGTCTTTGAAGATGATGATTCTTTCTATTTAAACATTAATAAAAGCCATATTTCATAAGTTTTTAATAAGAATTTATTAATAGTTTTCAAAATTAAAAATGTGTCTGTACCAAAAAGTGCCTAAGTTATCCGTGGATCTATTCATTGTACCACAATTAATAAATATTTCAATCATAAGTTTTTTGGACTAATTTAATTTTTTTACACGAATTTAACATTAACATGCTCAAATTTTATCCTCAACTAAGGTTTAAGAAAAGATACATAAACTATATATTTTTTGTGTTTGGATCCGAAGAACAAACTGAAATAAAATGTCAGTAGTAAGCATTACCATTAAAAAAAAAGAAAGTTGGTAGGTATTTTTAGCAGACAAGCACTTGTGCAATAAATCCTTTCATATTCAATAAGAAGATATTATTCTGAGTCTCTTGATACTTTTTTTGTGATTTTATTATAAATAATGTAAAACGTTGGTGCTGTACACATCCTGAATTTAAAAAAAGAAACTGATGCCGGAAGAAAGAAGAAAAAATATTAATTCCATCTTAAATTGAAAACAGTTTCCTTGATTTTCATTGCATGTTCTTAAGACTATTATAAATAATTTAAACCCTTATTATTTCTAATTTCAGCATTTTTAAAGATTTGTTTCAGCAACAAATTTATCTATTCTAATATTATTTTTTTCTTGTACTTAGATTGAAAGTATGTATCTAATGCTTAACTCATGATCTTGTGCTTTTATTTCTAGGTTACACAGTCAAATGATGAGGCTTTGAATATTGACTCAATGCCAAATGAAATGTTGGTAAAAATCTTTGGTTATCTTTCACATAATTTACTGGGACGAATTGCATGGTATGTAATATTTACTCCCAGCTTTCATACTGAAGTATTATACATAGAACATGTCCTCAGTACAGGATTTTATTATTAACTTAAAACGAAAAAATTATTTTTAGCAGAGTATCAGTGTGCTTCATAAAATTGAAATAAAAAGTAGCTATGGATATTTAATTTTTAAAAAATACCACCAAACATAACATAAACGTAACCTGCCATCTTAGTTTTTGGAGTAATAGACTACTAATTTCGTTTAGTATTTAGTTTCGGAACCTACACTAATTCTCTATGCCACTTAAACTACATTGTGGTAGGAAAAAATAAAATGAATTATACATCATATTTAAAACAGTGAGCATTTTCTCTTTTAAGAAAAATAGTTGAGGTGGGGATAGGAGATATCACCTTATCCTATTGGCTTTGTATCAGAGAGCAATACTTCAGTTTTGTATTTTTTTACTTAAAACAAATTCCATTATATTCTATTGATATATTTTTTTCTTGTTCGTAAGGCACAATTTAGTTATTAATTTCATTTTTTTTACTAAAAATATTTGAGTTTTATAGTGTAAAAAAATTGGCTCTTGCTCAGTTACTGTCTAGGCCTTTTACCCCCTCCCTTGGTAGTAAATTGTTATTGTGTCATCACATAACTGTTGTTCCATTAAAGTGCATTATATGTAGAGATAAAGGAATTATATATATATACCAATAAACCAGTATTATATCTTATCAACATATGCATTAGAAATAAAGATATATTTTTTCTTATATTACACTGTTTATCTCCTTTGCACATTTTCAAATATTTATAGTTAATTGTGTTTATATAACAGTATTAAAAAAATCACCTTTATTTTTATCTTCTAGATAAAAAATATCACCAAGTTAAAGGATGCATGTGATTTTTTTCAGTTATTGTAATTGCATAAATCATTAATAAGCTAATAGAAAAAAAATGTGAATCAAAAAATAGATTATCAATATTTGTTCAAGTTCCTTAAAACTTGAGTTAACTAAATATTCAAAAAATTCTATCTCTTATGTCTCACACAGCTTAAATTTCTCTGGAAGTTATTTTCTTGAATTTCAAGAATAAAATTAAAGCTAATTAAAAATTCTGATTGATCAGTTATACTCTTAAGAACTCTGTAAATGATTGACTTTCAAAATGTTTTATAAATGTTTTTATTTATTAAAATAAATATGGGATATCCTACAAATCAAAGTTGTTTAGAAGCTAAAACTCCCTACTAGATTATTGTTACATATTTGTATGTTATAAATCACTTTCTATACCAGTAACAAAATCAATAAATGCAGCTTAAGATAAAAAAAATCTTATCTAGGTTGTAAATCAACATTTTTCCCTTTTAGCAGAAATTTGGGAAACATTAAACTTCAAAAGGTAAAAATTATTGCTTCGAATTATGTTTGTCTTATTGATGTAATAATACTCAGTCATTGGAGAAAGAGGCAAGGGAGATATGTTAAGAATTATTAGTAATTTGCATGCAAAATTTTGCATATTGAAAATAGCTATATTTAAAAAGCTTTATGCCATTTTAAAAAGATATTTAAAAAGACTTGACAATATAGTAACTGTTTTGAAATAAAATAAATATGAAATCATTGATAATTTAATTTCGGGAAAGGGGATAAACTAGATAATATATGAAAAAATAGATTCAGTAATTAAAACACATTGCCTGTGTATAAATATATAACGATATGAACGAAGTGCTTAAAAATAAAATAAATTTTTGTTTTATGGTTACTATTTTCTTTGACCTGTATGATGTAAAAACAATAATAAGCAACAGACAGCAACTTTTTTCCATCGCCCAACATACAGTAAAACCTATAAATAGTAGACATTTTGGGACTGCTGAAATTGTTCTTTATTCCGAAGTAAAAAATATAAAATATTACAGTAGACTCCCTCAGGATTTACAGTAGAATATTACAGTAAATCCGCACAGCTTGGGACCAGAAGTTGTGCGGATTTTAGAATTTTTGCAGATTTCTGGTCACTGTTTTAATTACATTTTTTAATCAAAATTATAACGACATTTATTTTTTTAGCATAACACCATTAAGGTTTTTTTAATCAAAAATATAATGAATGCTTGTAATATAGTAAAATTTTAAAATAATCAAGAAAAGTACTAAACTAAAATGATAAGAAGTAAGATAATTTAAAAAATGATTAAATTATTAAAAGTAAATATCAAGGGGGAAAATGTATAATTAAATATACATAATAAAGATGAGATACATTTTTCTTAAATTATCCAATAAAATTTTCCTCATAAAGTTACCTCTTAATTCACATCAAAACCATAAAGTAAGGAAGTTTTATTTCAGGTTTAGCCAGTCTTAACCAGAAATGCTTGATTAACATAAATGTATTTTCTGAGGGGATTGTGATTACCAGGGATATCAGGAATATCTTGATTTTTTTTTTCAGAAAAAAATTTATACTTTCTCCATGAAAAACCACGAGTTCAGTCATATTATTGAGAATTATTAAAATACACAGGGAATGATATAAAACTAAAAAAATCTAATTTTGCCGCTGCATCTGAACTGAAAGTTTTATTGTTTACATCTGTGATGATGTGCAGATTTTAGAGTTGTGGATGTGAGAAAGTCTACTGTATTTATTTTGAGAATTAAAAAACTTCATTAAATACAGATGTCTGCTACTGTAGTATCCATTAGGGACGATTTAGTGTATGTTTTGCTTATTTTTACCTTTGAAAGGTAAACACCTCTATATAACAGATAAATTTAGCAGTCTTGATGTATCCATTATTTAGAGGCTTTATTGTCGTACTAGTTTATTATTATACATTTAATTACAAAATTTAATTGCAGCTTGCAAGCACATTTCTCCACTAGATTTTCGTTCTTGCAGATATTTTCATGAGTATCATTGATGTACACATATATAGATTTTGATAAATGTACATATAAAGTATTTTTAAAATATCCAAAATATTCTCCTTTGTATTCTTTTGTTAAGTTAACTGGAGTTTGCACCAGTTTACAGTTGTGATTACTTCATAACTTAGGTACAAAGGTATGGGTACAAAAATTTAAAAAATAGCGTAGGTACAAAAATTTTAAAAATGTTAATTATGATGAGGAATTCTTGTAAAAAGACTATATTTTTAACTTTTTTAATTTAGCATGTTTATCTATTGAACATGAAAATGTTTATTTGGGAATTGATAGCATAAAATGAGCCATGTTTCTGTTGAAACCAGGTTCAGAAAATTGATTAATGCACTGTAAAACTACATCGTAACAATTTTTTTAACTTATGGGCAACAAAAAAGCTTTTGTTTCAGAAATACTTCTGGAAATCCTTGAACTTTTTTTGGTTCTGAGGATAAATTTACTATTTTCTGAATTGTGATCTACTCAAAAGAAGTTATATTACATTTTTTAATATACCTTTGGGCTAGATCAAGAGACATTTTTCTTTTTTTTTTTTTTACAGTGTATGAATGAAAATTTCATATCATAAATATCTAGTTTAATGTTAAGTCGTAGAGAAAAATGTAAAGCTTTGAAGAAATGGCCTTAAAATGTAAAAAAGTGTAAAATATTTATTGACTTTTTCGAGAAAAATGTTTTATTAATGTGAATCTCTTTGCCACATTAGCAAGATTATCCCTACATATAAGGCGTTTGCCGTTATCCTCATTCATATGAAAAATAGATTTTTTTTCTTTCTATATAAATGCTGAGTACTTCTTTTACAGTCAAAGTCAATCTTTTATTATCATTCTTATCCCTAAAATTAAGTTCTAAAATGCATTGTGACGAAAATTCACGAGATTCTTTATCTTAAAAGAAAACGAAGAATGGTCTTTTACTGCTTAAATTTCTGATAAAAATATATGATAATTTCATGGATGAGGAATGCAAAAAGGGCATGAGTTTGAGGAATTTCATGTATTGTAACTGCCATTATTATTTCACAAAAACCTTTTAAAAACATTATTTTATTAATCATGCTTGTGTAAATTTTTTTTGTTGCTCAGCTGAAAATGTTTATTTATTTGAAAATTGATATCATCTAAAAAAAAACAAAATTTTGTGTTAATATTAAGTTGAAAAAACTGATTATACACTGAAAAAAACTATTAAGTGATGATTCTGAAAAAAAAAAAAACTTTTTTTTCAAAAATACTTAATCTCAGAAATCCATTAATTTCTGAGGATAAAAAAAATGTTTTTCACAACTGTAGGTAACTCAGAGTTGTTTATATTATATATTTGTATACCTTCTTCCTAGATCAAGAAACATTTCTTTTTTTTTTACAGTGTGCACGAAATTTTAAGGTTACAGAAAATAAAAAAAAAACATTTTAAATTTTTTCTACAAAAGTAATGCACTTTTGAGAAAATATCAAAAATTTTATTTGAAATTCATATGCAGACTATGTCTGTTGAAATGCCATTAATTTTATTTCAACTACTCTAAAACATGTATGACATTTATTACAAAATAAGAAAATGCTGTAGGGTTTTTTTTTTTGGTAAAATAAGTGTGAAAATTTCATATATGTTCTCTATCATGAAAAAAGAATGAACTGATATTATTTCTCACATGCATATTTTTTTTGTCTTTGTGAAAAATTTCATTTTTCTTTTGATTTGTCCTGTACGTAGATTTGATAATAAAGAGTTACATTTTTTATGCATTGATTGTATTATGTAATAGTAAAAATTAATGCATGTATTATAAATATTGTATATTTCTGTCATTTTCAAGATAATGTGATTCTATCTATGACAGTATGTTCCAAGATGTTACAAATCAAATTACTCTTTTATAAATTATATATGAGGGGCTCACAATCGTAGTAGACCAAGTCCATTTAAAAAAAATGATATGGTCCTTTTAGAAGGTACTTAAAATCTGTTTTATTAACTCCCACAGTGAACGAAGTCTGTAAATAGATGTCGTATATATGAGAAAGCATCTGGAAACAGACTTGGTTCACTGTGGGAGTGAAAAAAACAGATATTATGCTCCTTCTAAATGGAATATATATATTTTTTTTTCAAAATGAACTTGTTCTACTATGTTTGTGAATCCCTGCTATATAAATAGACATTTTCATGTTTACATTTTCTTTTCTTATTACAGCGTGTGCAGAAGGTGGAATGAGTTGACAAGGAGCCCAGTTCTCTGGAGAAAGGTGAATGTGGAATTTCATTGGAGCCATGGTTCTCAAAATACTGTGGCCAAATATTTTGTTAATACGTTACCATCTTGTGTTACTCACCTCAGATTACATTTTGAGGATTATTGTGATTGGACTGAGCCATTGGATTTTGAAAAACTTTCTAAGAGACTCAAAGAAAGATGTCCTCATCTCAAAATGTTAATTTTAGACAGTGTGAAATCACTGAGCAGTCTTTCATTAGTAATAGATTTATGTACTATGTTTTTAGAGAATGTAAAGACATTGGCGATTCGTTATTCTAAATTTCCTGATTGTCCTTAAAAAGAAGAAAGTCATCGTATATCTAAAATTGAAATATTAGATATCCTTTCTTGTGAATTTGGACGATACAATAAGCCTCCATTTTCAAGAATGCCCTATTTAAAGCAGTTACATATAAGACATATGAATGCAAAATATATAGACGATTCCTGGTTTGAAGATGACACTTCTTTTTTGAATAAGTTACAGCTATTGGATCTGTTAAACACAGACATTAGTCCCAGGATATTTCAAGCAATACAGAATCATGGACTTAATTTGAAAGAACTTTATTTATGCTGGTCACGTCTAGAATACTATTTTTTAAATTTTAGTAATACAATGTTTCCCCACCTTCAGACGATCTGCTTTACAGGCTGTGAAAAAGTGACTTCTGAAAATGTCATTTCCCTCATCCGATCATGCCATTTTTTGCAGAATATCTATGTTGATGATGAAGTGGCAGAATCTTATGCAGCACATCCTTTCGTTGCTGCTAATATGTGTAAATTGAAAATAGTAAAAGCTGGTCAAGGTGTTGCTTGTCATGCAACCGAAGATTATTTTTTTGATTTATGTTGGTGAGAATGAATTAATCCATAATCCATCTGTGCACTCTGCTTTAAATAAATTTGTGTTATAAAATGTTATGCATTTGCATTTTTTTTTTTATTTACAGTATGTACTCTTAAAGTTTTCTTAAATTCCATGTTGCAAACTGTATATATGTAATTGCTGTTTTTTTTTTAAAAAACTATAACTGTTTGTATATACATTGTTTGAATTTACACACATCTTCTGCATTTCAAATCTTTTTATTTTAAGTGTTTTATTTTATATGTATGTTTTCTTTCTATATAAACATTATGTAAATTTTACAGTCATTTACTTCAAAAAACTAAATTATTACCACCTCTTTCATGACGGTTATAACTCGTTAAGCAATTTAAAACACCAACTTTGACTTCAAGTCTTCTTGTGTTACAGATAATGTAAAGCATAACGTATTTCAAATACGTTATGCTTTTTTAACGAGAACTAGGGAGCTCTGCCTCCTACAAGCTATGCTCACCAACTCTCATTCAGGCACCACAGACTGTAAAAACATGCTAATATGTTGTGTTTGAAAAGATTATGGAAGATTGAATTATAATTTAAGGTGGCATCTTCTGTAATCGGATTGTGAATCATTTCCCTTTGATTGGAGAGTTTTAAGGCCAAATGAACTGCTATTGCGACCTATCTGCTTTCGTAATTGATTAAAAAGGATCAATTAACCCTTTAGCGTGCGGTGTCCCCAAAAAAGGACACCTAATTTTAAGAGTACTGGCACCGAGAATATTTAATTAAAATTTTCCTTAGTACGAGAAAAGAAGCCCGTTTTTATTTTCTAATAAATCCATTTGTAAATTCCGGTGTCAGTCCATCATTTCACCATTTTACAAACAAAATTAATCCGCGCCGGAAAGGGTTAAATATTAATTCATCATGTAAGTGCTTGGCTAAGTAATTGTAATGTCTCTACCTCCAGAAGTTTTATAACAGCATTTTGATAAAATAACATGTATCATTTTAAATTGAATGTAATTTTCACTAGGGATACACGGAATAGTGGTTTTGGCCAAATGCTGAATATTCGGCATACAGATATACCGAATATTTGGCTGGCCGAATTCAAACTTTATTTCAAATTTTAAAGATATTAAAAAGTTAAATTTTAAAACAATATTACATAATATTTAACCAGGAGCGCCATTTCAGAAGTTTCTTGGGGGAGGGGCAAAGATTTTTTGAGGGAAGTTATACAGCTAAGGGTAGGATCCGGGCGTCTACGCACCCCCCATCCCGAACGAGAAACGTAAACTGAATCATGCTTACAAAAACAGTAAAAACTTTGAATACGGAAACTCAAGAACCAAAGAAATATTTCGTTTTTAACAGGTTTCTGTCTTAGCCAATAAAATTTCAATGTTTTGAATGTGCAAAAAATTTCTTTTTACACAGGATCTTATTATAGATTCCAATTTTACAGGTATCCTCAAAGACTGTTAAACCATCCACTCTGTAGTATAGCTCTGAAAAGAGATGTATTACAGTAAAACTTGTGAAAACGAAGCCTGTCTATAACAGAATTCTTTCTCAAAGTGGAAAAAAATCTAATTTTGATGAAAAAACATCATACAATTATACTTGCTAAAACAAAGACTTGTCTAAAATGGAAGTTTTTCTGGTTCCTTTCAACTGCTTTTTTTTTAGGTTTTACTACAGGCGTGCTATCCAGAGGCAGATTAACCGTTAGGCTGAGTAGGCTGAAGGAAAGGGGCCCCTGAGCTAAGACTTTTTTACGAGGTTTTCTTTATTTTTTTTTCACATTGAGTTAACATTCAATGCAAAAGAGAAATGATGTGCAGTATTCTTTGTTTCACTCCATTTATTGAATCTGGAAAATTATTAATTGATATTGATTGCAATCCAAACAGTATAAAAGAAAGTATTGAATTCTTGGAATTTTTTGACTTTCAGTTTAGGAAAGACTTGGGTGACACGGGTGACCAGTAGCCACGGCGACCTAGGCAAGATTTTGACAGCACCTCTACGAATGATACCTTTTAAATAAGCTTTTAAATTTTAATCAGTTTTTGTGTAATCATAACTCTCTACATTTTAGCACCATGATCAGTCACCCGACTCACCCCAACATCTCTCACTTTTAAAGCTACGAGTTGGAACCCGTCGAAATTCGACGAATTAAAATGTTTAGAATGAAACTGTTAGATCGAATTTATAATAAACCTACAAAAATAATTACAATAAAAAATTCATCTTGCATGGGTTGTCTAAATCTTAAAACAAATAATGTTTTTAGTTTAATAATGTAATAATTAGTAATGTAGTAATTAATAATTAGTTAAATAATGTTTCCTTTTTTTCAAAAAGGAACGAGCCGCAGTCTGGAATGTGCAAACCGGTGACAGAATTGTAATATCGTTGCATCAGTAATAAAGAGTGTTTCCGACAAGAGCACGGAAGTCCACATGACCGCCACTAGAGGGTCACGAGTGCAAGTCTCGTGACTACAAAGCTAGCAGAATCATGCATCAGTCGTCCAAAGCTCATTCGTATTGTAAGCAGTGAAATCGAGGCATCAAAATAGCAGCAAAGAGGTGTTGTTTGTTTTCTGACAGCAGAAGGAGTCAGGGGAATGGACATTCATTGAAAAATGTCACAAGTGTACGGTGAACACTGCATGTCCCTTGCAAGGGTCAAAACGTGGCACAAGCGCTTCAGGGAAGGACGGGTTTCCTTAGCCGATGATGCACGGTCTGGAACACCAAAACGCATTATCGATGACATCGTCCAGCTGGTTGATGGACTCGTTACGCAGGACCGCTGAGTTACAGTGAAGGCCATTGCCGCAGAGGTCGGATTGAGCGTCCGAAGTGTTCACACCATCATGTTGGAAAGACTGAACTGGCACAAATTATGTGCCCAATGGGTGCCCCACAGTCTTCAACTACAACAGGAAGCACGTCGAATGGCCCACTGTCTTGATCATCTGCAGCGCTATGCCAGGGAAGGGAATGAGTTCCTGGCACGAGTGGTGACTGAAGACTTGGTGTCATCACTTCGAACCAGAATCTAAACGACAAAGTCTCCAGTGGAAACATCGAGGGTCACCACCACCAAGAAAATCCAAGGCCATCCACATAAGTGCAGGAATTTTTGGTCTCTTAAAAAAGGGTCTGAATGGCAAACGATTCACCTCGGACGTCGACGTCAAGCAGTACGTGCGGAACTGGTTCACATCGCAGCTCCAGGAATTTTACGAGACAGCCATTCACCACCTTGTGTCTCAGTGGGACAAGTGCCTCAACAGCCAGGGCCAATACTTCTGCAATACATATACTAGTTTCTGTTCCTAGGCCTCCGGCTTGTTACTTTTTGAACGTTCCTAATAAATCATGTAATCGATAACAAATTTGAAAAGATCAAAAGGAAAAAATATTGAAAGTGAAAAAGATAAATTGTGAAATATATCCAGGATGAAATTATGAGCCTTCTTGCCACTGAAGTAAAAAAAAATGATTGTTGAAGAAATTCATAGAGCAAGGTATTTTATCAATTTCATTCGATCGCACTCCATATACCGAGTGTCCTAAAATGGACTGACTGTTTTTAAAATTCAATAACCTGTAAATGGTGACAGCTATTTTTTTAAAAAAATTGCGGAAAAGTAATGTAAAATGTCAGTAGTCCTTTTTTTACCTCGCTTCCCAGCTTTAGTTCCAAATAGCAACTATAGATGGCGCTGCAAGCAAGGATGACTGCCTCGGGAACTCAGCTTACGCTTTAGAGTGATAGTGCAACCCTGAGGGGAGGACCATATCCACTAACCGCTCGCGTTACAAATGACTTTTTTAATTATTATGCTGCAGTTTTACAATTTCACATTACAACATAAATATCGATGATTTGTTGAAGAATTAAACAGGTTTATAGTAAATTCAGGTTACAGCAGTATACTTTATTAAATCACATTTGTGAAAATCAATCAAATTTATACTGAATTGACAATTATGCTAGCAATGTATAACCACACAAGCACTATAAAGACAGCATCTAGCGCCATAGAGGCTCAATCAGAGCCAAAACTAAAACCACCCAACTCTGATGCAGAAAGAGAAGGTTAAATATATAGAGTGTGTCTCATTCTCGAATACAATCTTATTTTTAGGGGCCTAATCTATATATTTAGTCTCCTTCTTTTGCATGATGCTAGGGGATTTCAGCTTAGACCTCCATTGAGAGATTATTGCTATTTGGAACTAAAACCGAGAACCCCAGTAAAAATACTTCTGATATCTTACATAACTTTCCTGCAAGAATTTCTTTTAATAATTGTCAACATTTGCAAGTTATTGAATTTTAAACACGGTCCAGTTTAGGAATCCAGTACACCTCACAAAGAGCAAATGACGCAAGTTATAAGATACTGAAAATGGAAAATTTTGAATCGTGGAAAGGTTTCTTGACTACATCAAGTCAAAAAAAAAAAAAAAAAAATAGCGCAAGAAATTTATGATAAGCTAATGTCCGATAATCTCGACATTCACAGCTGCACGAGAGGTTCTGTTCTCAAAGATGGTAGATGGGAGTTGCTGAGTTCGACCCAATCGCGCACGTAAGCCTAATCGTTCGAAATTGTCCGTAGTTTTCTTCAAACCTTGTGTAAATACGGGTTAGGTTCTCTTAAAAGACCCTACAGAGGTCAGCCCCACCCCACTCCGGCCTACTATATCTAACTCGTAGATAATCGGCCGTCATTAACAATACCAATATCAACCCTACAGAGCTCAATGTTGTGATATGGTGCAACTATGGCTTCCCAATATAATGTTGTGTAAGCTCCAATCGTCGAAGTAAATAAATTCGTTTATTTTTTACTATGTTCTGCACATTCGGTAAACTTTGAGTTTGTGCTGCTGGTGTATGCCCAAAATGTCCGGAACTGCATAAAATGTGTTTGTTTGTTTTCTCCTCTTCTACTGAAAGATGGGATATATTTATGTCCCATTTATCAGTTTATTTAAAAAAACATTGCTATACTCTATGGTCATGAAAAAATAGAGCTATATCTGCAGTTTACAAACAATTGCCACAGATTTTAAAAGCTCTGGAAGACCTTATAGAAATGAAGTAAAATGAGTAAACTTACTTAGGAGCAAAAAGCTTAATAAAGCAAATAAATGAATTCCCCTTTATTTACGGCCTAATAGTTTGACACAGCATTTTAAATTAATTAGAAAAAGTTAATATTATTCTCACAAAAGAAAAAGAAGAAAAAAACTGCCAATTTATTGATCGATAACAAACTGATTGAAACACTAAAAAACACATTTCAGACAATAAGAGAGGAAATTTTTGAACAAGAAAGCGAAGATTTGGTTATGTCCGTAAATTTAGAGTCTTTAATTGAGCAAAACAGAAAACGTAAAATTCACAGAACAATATGAATACGAAGCTCCTAAACCGGGAGCTGGCAGCACAGACAACTACCTCATCGAGTTGGAGGCCGAAATTCCAGAATTAGATAAAACTCGATTCCCATATTAAAATGCAATCTGTCTGCCAAGTCCTATCTTGGTGGAAAACACCGATTTTAGCAGTCGACTCGTAGGTTTACCATTGCGTTTTCCTGCACCCAAAGATATGAAAACAGGGCGGACTGGGAACAGGAAAACATAATGGTAAACCTGCTAGTCAACTGGTAAAATCTGTTTTTTAGATGTTTTCCACCAAGATATGACTTGGTAGATGGGTTGCATTTTAATATGGGAATAGAGTTTTTGCTAATTCGGAAATTCAGCCTCCAGCTCGATGAGGTGGTTGTCTCATGGTTCGGACGCCTCCTTGAATTTTGCAGAGCAGAAAATTTTTCGGCACCAGTATTATCTTATAGAAAATATCTTCTTAAAAGAAGGCGAAATGTTGCGTGTTTAATCTAGATTTCTTTTTCTATAAAAATATACTGGTAATTTTCCTGGAAAAATAACGATATCCGTACGAACCATGTGTCTGTGCTGCCAGCTCCCGGTCGATCCTGATGAAAGTGGAAATTTATATGAAAGTGAAGGATTTCGTGTTACATAGACATTATAACCGTGTAACTGATTTAGATTCTGGAGGTTTACGAAACTGAGAAATGTATAACAAGAATTTGAGTTTCTGGCTGGTGTGAATCTAAAATCAACCAAAAATCTGTTAAGTTAATATTGCCTGTACCTTTTCCTTTATTGCTGGCTTGAATGGACTTGAATTGTTAAGCGAGGTTTTAAATGCGAAAACATTATTTCTATCATTAGATAAGAACTTTTATAAAATGGATCATTTAGAAATTTTTTAGTTGCTCCGTAATTTTAAACTTAGAGAGAACAACGAATTACAAAAACATGGAGACGGCGTACATAATTTTTAAGTATTCCAGTAACAATAAAATAGTAAAAAATACTTAAGATCTACTATGAGTCGAGAGATTAAGCAACCTGAGTTTGCGTCACACTGAATGTTACAGAAAGTAATCTTTACACATAAAATAATAAACGATTTTGCTACCCTAAACGTAAGAAAATAAAATGGAAGTAAATGTATTTGCCTCATATTATATTTTATTTTATGTTAATTAAAACATTGTATTTTTATCTTTTACATTATGTTCTGCGGTTTTTTGTTAGTTTTGCTTTTTTAGTACTTATCGGTTGAAGGGACCACTTGTTTCCAACAGGGTTGTAGCGATTTTTACCCATTTTCTGCAGCTTAAAGACTAACAACAACTAAAAATGGCTAGAAAAATATGTGAGAAAGGTTAAGAAAAATCTGTCGCAAAGCATCATGATCTCATTAACCTTTAACTGATGTGACTAAAATTTGTCACACAACTGATGTGATCCGGTCTCTCAGACCCCTCTAATAAAATGAATAAAAAAAATAACTCAAATGGTTGAATTTACTTAAATTTTGTCTTAACAATATCGTTGTACTTCTCTTAGGAGCATGTGAATTAAATTGCATGAAAAAAGTATTTTATTCATATTATTTAACTTCAGTGCAGGAAAGTAAAAAGCTGTAAAAGTGTTTACAGCTGGGAGTCGCGGGGTCCGGGAGACTGCGTGACATCCGTTATAGGTTAACAAATAAGTGCAATTTTCTTTACTGTTCTTTAGTTGCTTGGAATTTCTGAATTAAAATTAAATCTTTTAAAGTTCTAAAATAAATGCAAACTATTTATTCAATGTAATTTATTTTTGTTTCTGCCCTTTATCAATTTTGAAGGAGGGGTGGGGGGGGGGGGGGCGGGGGGGCGCCAAATTGACATGCTGCCCCGGGGCGCAGTTTTCTCTTCGCACGGCCCTGACATGAATAAAAAAATGTGTCAGAAAGTAGCCCGTTTGGATTTGAGAATAGCCTTAAGGCTTTCAGATTTATATGTTTTTGGTGTTAATAGCTGATTTTCATTGAGTTTAATCAGCTTTAACTCCAAATGAAACGTAAAACAACAGTAGACTAGAACAGCTATATGAGATAAATTTGTGTGAATGTTTTGCATCCATGATTAAACTTAATGGTTCTTTGGTGCAAAGTATTCTGCTCAGTGACAATGGTGTTTTGGAAAAGTACCAACTATTTTAGCAAATTGTGAAGACACACACAAATGAATTAAACAAGATGAAATAATACATTAATGAATTATTTTTTCCTGAATTTTAGTAAATATAAATTATTCAACAGGGATACGGAACTGAAAGTACTTTATTCATTTTTAGGAGTTGAAATATCTTTAAATGTAATACTATGAATAAAAAAAAAGAAAATTAAGCATACCCTTCAGAAAAAACTGAAAGATATTTGGTCGCTATTTAAGTAGAATATTTATAAGGTATAACATGAAAGAAAAATTAAAATAGATTTTTCACATTAAACTCTACAGGAATTCTCTAACAATCTGTATTTTCTTAATGTACTCTGAAATACAGCAAGGGTGGATTCAGGGAACATCGAAGGAAAGGGTGATACTACAAATGTGCAGATTGTTATCTAAGGAGAGATTTACAATCACTATGAATCAAAAACAATTCCATAGCATATTATACAGTTGACTCTTGATATAACATCGTCCATTATAGAAATTTTCTAGTTATAATGATTAATTGTAAAAATCTGTATGATCAAATCTTCAATACATATAACAAGATTTACCAGCTTTTCTAGCAGGTATTTTTTTTTTTTTTTGTGATTTAAAATAGCTTGGGGTTATTTTAAACTTTAAATATTTTAAAAGAGAAAATAAAAATCATTTATTTTCTTAAACGTATAAATTTTTCTTCCTTCATTCATGCAAGTAATGCTTAGACCTATTATTGTCTTCTATACATATTTTGAGAATAATGACCCTTCTATATCCAGAATTATTGTAACAATTATTGTAACAGGTAATTGAAAAATGGCTTACTGCATCTAAAACTACTTTTTTTCTTTATTCTAAAGTTGTTTAATAAAAAATACTTTGAAACTTATTCATGAAGAATTCATTCAGCAGCTAAGGTTAGGTGGCTTAAGGTTGATTAGGTTGTAAGCCAGTTTTTATGTGGTGGGGTACGGTAGATAGGCGGAGTCTCATCCCCCTGCATCGTTATGTTTGCCTAGCATTTCGGCCCAAAATTAACTTTTGTTGCAACTTGTCTATCTGCGGCGCTCCATTTTTTTCTTTTTTGCTTCCCCCCCCCTCGCTCCAAAATCCATTTTCTTACGACAAGCCTGCACCAACAATTCGCCTTCAAAACCCCAGGTCAATTAGAAGTAGTTCGGGCAGCGGTGGCCCAGTTGGCAGGGCATCATATCCACAGCTAAGGCCGCAGGATCGAGGCCTACTGCTGGTTATAACCCGCCATGTATGCTAATGGCACCTGGTGCATGTATGCTGTCATGAGTGCAAAGTCCTCCAAGTTACCTGTGAATTATACCTCTGGAGGTGCCTTGCCAGGTGAAGGTCTCATAACCTGACCAAGGTTCCAAATTATGAGATCAACATGAGAAGCAATGTGCAGATTCCAAACAATAGGATATAAATGTTAAGCAACCGACATAACAAAATTCACATCTATGCAAAAGGCACTGTCGGTATGTTCTAGGTGCTCGTTAGGTTTATTGCCGCTACGCGGTGATTAGGCGTTCACCCGCCCCGATACCAGGTATCAAACCCATTCAGCTGGGGCTTCCCGGAAGATAGGGGCCTGGTCATCAGTTAGAAAGAAAGGTTAGGTGGCTGAAAATTGAATTCTTACCCTTTTAAGATTAATTTCTGGCCTTCACATTCATTCTAATTTTCATTTATTGTATAACCAGAAAAGTTGTAATAGAATATCTTATGCATAATTTTAGACTTTCACATATTGAATAAATTTTATGTAACTTTTCCGGTAATAGCCATATTTAAGTATTTTTGTGGTATAATGAATAAGAAAGACAAACATATCAGTTTTATCACTGAAGAGATTTTTTTAAAAAATTAAACTAGCTAAGATATAACAGCTTAGAGACTTTTTATCATAAAATTTCTTGGATCCGACATTGAAATACAGGCGTGACTTAAATATAGAAATCTACAGACTTGAATTAATAATGCTAGTTAGTTATCTAAACTTAAGTTCCATTTTTATAATTGAGCAGAAATAATTTATATTTACAATAATAAATACTTGGTAAATAATCAAAATCTCATCTATTCATCCACATATCATCCAATTTCAAAGTACAGCTAGAGCTAACTTGTAATGTTTACACCATAGTTCCATGATTTAGACTGATGAAGTGAACTTACCTTACCACAACCTATTTCTCTGCACCGAGCAAAATGGCGAAATAAATTCAGATGAGATCCCGAACGTATATCGATTAAAAATCCTTGTTCGATTAAATCTGATTCTTTCTGCCATCTGCTCTTAGAACAAAGTTTCACCTCCTTGTCTTTTGCCTGTTAACATGTTTGTTTGTTGTTCCAACTGGTCTAAGACCTTGATGTAATTTTTAAGCCCTCCTTCGTTCACGGGAAAACTTCTGCGCAACACACAAAACAGAAATGACTAAAATTTTGTGTTAAACAGCAGCAAACAACTTTATTAATCGAACTAATATCTTTAATGGAAATATTTTCTGATATTATCGCATCTATCGGGAATTTAATCGTAATCTGGTATGGCCTATCTCGTTACAGTTTCTATCTGCTCGAGTGTTAATATTATTATTATTATTGTTATTTTCATAGTTAAATTAATATTTCTTTATCAGATTTGCTCTATTTTCTTTCGCTTGCAAACAAAGCGGAGAAATATAAATAATTAAGACGAAGATCTGAGCTAAAATGTAGTGGTTTAGTTAAGCCTATTGATCATCATTAAGCAACATTTCATTTTAAGGTAACTAATTTAAAGATATTTTTTATTTCTGTAATTTTATATTTCTTTAATTTAATCTATGTGTATTCATTTTTGTCTCTTGGGGAATCCCTTTTCAATTGGCTTGGATTTGAATCAAGCATTTTCTTTCAAACTTTGTTAGATTCCTCATTTTTATTTCATTCATTTTGAAATACTTCAGAATTTCAGTTTTGAAAATTCCAGCATAATTTTATTAAATGCTCATAATATGATTATTTATTATTACAGGTTTTTTTTTCATTTTCTGTCTGAATGCGTTTATCAGAATTTTCATAACAGTTGAAATTTGATTGTACAGTTATTTAAAGGTTAGTAGCTATCTCTGTTCTTGTTCATTGTAAAACTTCTAAATGTTAATTAAAGTCATTATGCTCATTTTGCAATCTTTGTACTTTAAAAAAAAAAAATCTTATATTCATTAAAAGAAGTTGGTATAGTAAGTACAATTAGACATGCTTAATGTGGCAAATATATATTTGGCTTTAAATTTGAAATTTAGAGTTAAGATTTTAAATTCATTAGCTGGATTTTTGTTTTATTTTATTTTGTTTATTTATTTTACAAAGAGTTACTTAATTTCTTTTCATTTTTTTTCTTCTTTTGCATTAATTTAATGAAATTTTCAATTTAATCTTTGCTGCTCTCTGAACTAAAAATTAAACAATAATTGAATTAATAATCAAAAAATATGTATTAACTTTTTATCATAATAGTCTTTTATTTATTAAGGGGAAGTTACATTTATGCATAACTCGCAAGATAAAATATCTATAAATAATTCTATTGAACCATACAACAAATGCACTAATGTGTCAAAAAATTGAAATCTAACTAAAATGAATGTGCATTTGGATTTATATATTTAAATAGCTATGTTTATTTCATTGATATGTTTATTGTATTATGCTAAACAGTATTTATGTGTATGAAATTGATAAGTTTTTTCAGTGGTGAAGAGATATTTTATCCCCAAACTATCCTGACAATGTTTAATGCTAATTTTATTTTGTAACTCTTCCTGCTTTTTTCTAAAATTTGTCTGAAAATTGGTAAATTATTCCTTTTTACTGAAACATAATGTTAGATAACCCAGCTGTCTGTAGACTAACTTCTATTTTAAGAAATTATCATTTTTCCCTTTTTTGATAGTTATTTGGCATTTTTTTCATTACAGTTAGAGAACTGAATGTGTTATTACAGTGGCAGAATGCTATGATTATTTTTGCTGATTATCCAAAGAAATGTATGTACTCTAAAATCCCATTAATCCGCCCGCCTAGACATGATGAAAAATCGTAAAACATTCAAATGGGGCGCTCACATGGGATTTTTTTCATGATCTTTTTGTGAAATTTGCTTTGTTTCGGATATTTGACGAAATTTGAGGGGTTTTTTTTTCATATTTGACAATTTTTTTTTTTTTTCCAGGATCCTTTGACAAAAATTATGTTTCTTCCATGATGATTCTTTGTCAAAATGTGCATTTTTTCATAGTCCTTTGAAGAAATTCACATTTATTTTTTAATCATTTGTTGAAATGTGCATTTTTTTTCTTGACTCTTTGATGGAATGTGCATTTTTTTTTTCTTGATCCTTTGATGAAAAGTGCTTTTGTCACTATTCTTTGATGGAATTCACATTTTTTGCCCAATCTTTTCACAAAATTTTCGGTTTTTCTGTAGTAATCCTTTGCAACATTTGCTTTTTTTGATGTAATTTGGGATTTTTTAGCAATCTTTTGAAGTAATTTCCATTTTTCCAGCATTCTTTTGACATAATTTGCATTTTTTAGTGATCTTTTGACAAAATTTGTGTTTTTTTTTTTTTTTTTTGCAACATTTGACAAAATTTGTGTTTTTTTTTTTTGCAACATTTGACAAAATTTGTATTTTTTTCACAATCCTTTGATGACATTTGCATTTTTTCCTCGATACTTTGACTAAATTTTCTTTTTTTCTGTGATTCTTTGGTCTGATTTGCATTTTTTCAGCGATCATTTGACTGCATTTTCTTTTTTTTAAGATCTGACATAATTTGCATTTTTTCCTGCAATCTTTTCACAAATTTTGTGTTTTTTTGGAATTGTTTAACAAAATGTTAATTTTTTTCTATGCTACTTTGGCAGAATTTGATTTTTTCGCAATTCTTTAACATTATCCCTGTTTTTTAGTGATGTTTTGACAGAATTTTCATTTTTCCAGCAATCTTTTGGCATAATTTGCATTTTTTCAGTGATCCTTCCTTCAGCGTAAGTCACATTTTTTTTCAGAAATCCATTGATGGAATTCGTTTTTTTTTTTTTTTTTTTCCCCACTCATATGACAAAATTATCGATTTCTTCTGCGAACTATTAACAAAATTGATTTTTCAGAGAGCATTTGTCGAATTTCTCAACATTTTTTCATGTCCCAGTTTTCGTACTGATGTCCGATCTCTTAAAATTTTCTAAACTGAATGCCTAATTTTTTGGATAATTTGAAACAGAATTACCACTGAGTTGGGGATACTATGTTTAGAATTGACGTGTCTTTCTAATGCACCAAAAAAAAAAAAAAAAAAAAAAATACTTGGAGATGAAATACTTTGTATTGATTTTGACATGCAAGGTGGATTTTTATTTATTTATTTATTTATTTTTTTC
Organism: Maratus speciosus; assembly: GCA_963932465.1. Classification (NCBI taxonomy): domain Eukaryota; kingdom Metazoa; phylum Arthropoda; class Arachnida; order Araneae; family Salticidae; genus Maratus; species Maratus speciosus. The sequence continues at coordinate 48,340,743 of OZ010798.1, read as the reverse complement.
GGGGGGAGGGGGGGTTAGGGGCACTTTCTCGGAATTTTTTGAAAATTTCAAATTTGTATGCAAATGGGGAGGGGATGATCAGGAGGGGCAAATTAATGGGATAATATTACAGTAAATACCACTTTAAACAACAAACTTAACTTGACTTACAGTTGATTAAAAAAAAACATCAACTCCACAAAAATCCAAAATGTGACATCTTAAATAAATCTTCTTTTTTCTTTTGCTTTCTTTTTATTTTCAAACTGCCTACTTCTGAAGTTTTTCTTGTTGAAAAATGCATAAAATTGGCAGGTGCTCCATTTCAGGTTAAAAAAATGTAATGATATCATGAGAAGTAGTAGAAGTGGCCACCATCCACATCCAAATGGTACTAAGCTGGATATGCTATATTTCAGAATGTAATTCACGTTACGTAAAGTATCACTGAGCAAATTACAGATTTCTCCAGTTCTTTTTTGTGTTAAGAAAAGTTTGTTGAAAATTTCATTAATAGATACCTTATTTATTATTAAAGTTATAAAAGTATACTTGTGAGACATTATTTTTCATTCAGTAAATAAATTGCAACTATAGTTTTCTGAACAAAAATTGAATGTTGTGGTCCATTTTGTGCTCTACTTCACTTTAAAGTTTTAAGTATTTAAAATATCAATAAATAAAATTAAAGACAGGTAACATTTGAGTGACTTTCTTTAGAATCGTTTAATTGTTACAAAAGTAATTCAGTTTTGATGAATTTAAAAATGAATTTAACGAGGAAAGTTTTAGACATTTAACCATAAAGCTAAAGTTTATTTTTCAATTGAACTTAAAAACAACCAATTAGCTGAGTCCATAAACAAAATTAGGTTTTTTTTTTTTTTTTTTTTTTTTTTTTTTTTCAGTAAAAATGTAATGAAAGTATATCTAAATATTCAGCACAATTTGCATTCTCCAATACTATTTTCCAATGTTAAATATTTTTCATCTGAGTTAATAATGGAATTTTTTCTTTCAGTCATACAAGTCCTCGATAATTTGGGCTGGCATTATCCAATAATACAGAACAGTCCAGGCAGCTGAACCAGACTCTTCACTTCATTTGTGTTTGGCACTAAGACAACTCAATGGATAAAAAACGGAAGGTAGATTTGTTTTATTTTCATTTTTTCTTTGGTTCTTTTGAGTTTTTTCTTTCTGTTTTCTTTAAGTAACAATAACTCCCAGTTTCTATACATTATGCTATGGTTATTTAAATAATATATTTTATTGTTTAAGTGATCATTGAGCATATTATTTCTTCCACCCTGTTGTTATCTGTAGCTTTCTAGTGGAGTGTTTGGTTATGACAACTAGAAATAAAAATAATACAAGAGTATAGATGTTATATACAATGTTAAAAAAATATACTGATGGCTTTAACAGTATTAAGAAACTCTGTAAATGTGTTGACTCAGAAATTACTTGTTTAATTTATAAATAGTAGACTAGGCAACAACTGCGGGGTAGAACACCTGATGTAGAATAATTGCTGACTGGAGGGTCACCATTATTTATATACATAATAAGTTGCCTTATTTAATGAAAGAAATTTTGCTATGAAGTAAGTCAATGATTACTTTCCAAACATTGTAGTGGCAACAACTTCTGTGCAAAAATGCTGTGCAGCACTGCAGTTGATTCTCTTAAATCCCCACTGCCTGTTTATAATGTAAACAATTTCCAATATCTGCAATAAAAAGCTGTTGCAGGATTTATCAAATAAAATATGGGTGTTTCCTGTTATTTGGCCACAAGTGATAAATTGCCAAATGATTTTTAAATTTCCATCATTCACATTGCATTTATTTAATTTAAGATAGCTCACTCATTTCAGAAAAAATACATGCGTTTAAAGTACACTAATTAAGTACATTATGCATAGAACTTTTCAATCATTTTCTTTAAAATACAAATAAAAAAGATATCTTTTAATAAGATAAAATAACATAAACTGAAAGCATTTTATTTCAAGATCAACACATTGAATTTAATTTAGATTCATTAGAGTTAGATTTCTTTAGCTGTTTTTAATGAGACTTTTTCCTGACAAACAGAAAAGTACAAAAATAAACAATTTTATGATTGAAAAATCATACAAATTTGAAATAAATTTAGGAAATATTTATTTAATTAAAAATAGTGTTTAAGTATGTTTCTAACTGTTAACTGTGTAGTATAAAGCTTTGACTCATGAAGGTATCTGAAGGTAGAAGGAGATAAGGTACTTTTTCATGTTTAATTTATAATCAGCTTTATTCTGTTGATTGAACTATTTCTCTTCTCTTTAAAAAATCACAAATTTCTGAGTATTTTGTTGAAATCATTTTCTAATAGATTAGCTACTTTTCAGAAGGTCATCTAACACCCTCAAAATCCTTGTCACAATAATTTTAGTTCAGTTATTCCCTATCAAAATTTATAAACTTTTTTAATATTAAAAAAAGAATACTTAAAGTAAAAATTTTTTGTGTGATCTGGACTATTTTCATGCAATTTTATGTCTTATTTATCTTCTACAGAAGTTAAGTAACATATGAATAATTTCAATTTTTGAATGACTAAAATTATTTCAGGTATCAGGGAAGTTTTTCAAATTCTATGAATATGTCATTTTTCAAAATCTAAAAGTAATGCCACTTTTATCTAAAAATGAAATAAAAGTTTAATAATAGTAATATGAAATTTCTCTTTTTGTGGGTGTTTGTGCATTTACAAAAATAACTTTATGGTATTGTCAAAAAAATTTGTGTAAAAATTTGTTCTCTCTCACTTTCTATTTGTCCATGTCTGAAAAATAAATTCATTGCAGTGATAAATGATAAAAGACCACTTATTAATATCTCTATACCTGAATTAATTATAGCGTATTTGTCTGTTAATGTATCATAATGAAGATAAGTAAATAAAGTTCCAAAAAGTATCAACTGAGTTTTGTGACCTTGAATTATTGTTTCGTTATTAAATATTTTGCATTGTTTGCTCTTTACTTAAAAATTACAAGTGATCCTGCCTCGCTAATCACAAAATTGTGATTGAGTCAATGAGAAAATGTAAATCAAGAAAAGTCATGTGTCAGTTTAAAAAAAATCCTTATATATTTTTTAAATATTGAGAAATTGTGCATAAAAAGTAAGGCCATAATAAAATAGTATTATTAAAATTAAATCTTATTTTTTTTAAATTTAATTTCAATGCAATAGAAAATCTTTATAACACAAACCTAAAATCAGGAGGCTGTGTTATATAGAATTTTGCATTATACAGGGTGTCCGGTCTCAACGGTGTCCAATGGCTAATTCCTAAACCGTTAGTCATAGACATATAGTTCCAGTTACAAAAATGTTTTAAATCAGGTAAAGAAACATTTTAAAAGCAATTTGGGTCAATAAAAACATTTCTTAAAAAATTATGAAATTTAAATTTTTATACGGTCCCCCGGTCCTATAAGTTATATTTAGTAATTTTTTCCTATTACACTGACAAGTAGGACAAAAAAAGTCCCATTCATATAACGCTAAAATTGAGCAAGTTATGAAACTTTAAAAATGCATGACTTATGCCACTTTTCTACTCTGAAAACAAATGAGGTCGGCTTGGCTTTGAGGGATCATATACCAAGTGTTTAAAGTATTCGAAGATCTTACTTCATGTGTATCTGCTCTTTGAAAAAAAATCCTACAAGTATTATGATTAAGTCTCAAATTGGCTAAAATAACATATGTTTTATTTTGTCAGTATTTGAGACTGTTTCTCTTATGATTTCTTTTAACAAAAATTATGTTTTTTTATAAGTCTCTATGTTACTTCAACAATCGTATGTATGTTTTTCCAGTTCAAAATTTGTACTCGAACTTTAACCCACTTTTAAATATCCGATCGAGATTGCATTTTACATACTGGCGCAAATCCGATAACAATCTAATATTATTAAGATTTTCGGTGGTTACCATTTATACTTATTTTACAGGATAACACAAAAAATTTCGGATAGATTTCTGCCAAGGAGTTTAAGAAAAAGTTTTACATTAGATAATACAAGACTGCGATTGTTGGGGTTTTTAACTTTTATGTACTTTTTAGCACTGAATCCGAAAATTACCTTAATTTTTAACCATCATGTAAGGATATTTCGCAAATCATAAATTTTCAAATTTAAAGAATAACAAAAATTGAATACTATAAAGTAGAGGAGATGGTTGTGTTTTTTAACTTTTGATAATTGATTTTTACACACTTTATAGCACTGAATCTGAAAATGACTTTCATTTTTAACCATCACGTTAGAATTTTTTTGCAAATCGCAAATGTGTATGTTAAAATATAGCGAAAATCTCATACTATAAAACATATATAAAACATTTTTTATTTTATTTTATTAAAAAATTTATTCGATATTTTTGCTTATCCTGGGATTCTTACAACTAAACAGCTGAATGGTCCGATGAGATGGGGAGGAAATTCAATTTTAACATTGAACTTCTTAACTTTGAAATTTGCAATTTGCAAAAAATCCTGATATGATAGTTAAAAAGGAAGGTCAATTTTGGATTCAGCGGTACAGAATATATAAGAATCAATTATCAAAAGCTAAAAAACATGACATAACCCAACTTTTGCAGGCTTGTGCAATCTAATAATATTTTAAAATACGTATCATTTTATAAAGAATTGAGGCTGTTAATTTAGAATCCTTTTATTTAACAAAAATTCTGTTTTTTCTTTCTTAAATGTTTATTACAAATTGTATATTTTCCATTAATATGCCAGAATGATTAAAGATTTCAAATTTATATTGCAATGTTAATTTTACTCCCAAACATTTTTTTTATATCTGACGAAATTATATTTCGACTAAATTTGTGAATGAACCCCAATTTGCAGCAAAAAATATGCTCTAACTTTAAACAGCTATTACTCGGTCAATTTTAATCGTAGAATAACGGGACTTTTTTTGTATTACTTGTCAGAGTAAAAGGAAAATTTCACTAAATATAACTTATAGGACCGGGGACCGTATAAAAATTTTAATTTCGTAATTTCTTAAGAAATGTTTTTATTGATCCAAATCGCTTTTTAAATATTTCTTTACCTGATTAAAAACATTTTTGTAATTGGAACTATATGTCTATGACTAACGGTTTAGGAATTAGCCATTAGACACCGTTGAGACCGGACACCCTGTATAGAGAAACTTATCTTGTGAGCATAGCCAAATGCATCTGAAACATATCAAAATACAACAGAGTCAGGGTGTGTTTATATTGCTTTCCTTGGGATCAGATTGTGTGCAGATTTTAAATTATGCATAATATTGATTATTTTACACATTGTTAAATTTTTTATAAACCTGGTTCAAATCATTTATTATATTACTCATTTACAAAAAAAAAAAAAAAAAAAAAAAAAAAAATTGTAATAATAGCATTTTTTTTCATCAAAAAGCTATGAATTAAGGAGATGAACTAATGTATTAAATTTAATCATCTAGTGAAAAGAAATTGTTTGTAATGTGGGAAAGCAGGTGCTTTTTAGTTGCAAAATTCTTTGTTTACTACATCTGAGAAGCTTATATAGAATTCCGTTATAGAGATCTTCTACAGTATTGAAATTTCAACTTGCCCCTCTCAATTGATTTTGGTACTTTTCCAGTATATGAGCCTTGGCATTTTAAAAGAAAGCTTGGTGCATTTTAGACTTCTAAAAGTAAGATTTGTTTTCATATGATATAAGCAGTTACAAAAAAAAAACATAATAAACTTTTATGCTCGTTTTTACTCATATATGTAATTATATGTGTACATATTTATTACTGTAAAATCTCGATTGTAAGCCTCTCCCCCCCCCTTTTTTTTCAAAAGCAAAAGCAGTTAAATTTAAGAGGAGGGGGGGGGGTTATGATTGAGATTTAAAAAAATTATTTTAAAACTTGCTTTTATCATTAACTTAGAAGTAATTAAGGTGAACACAGGGATGAGAATCTTCAATATTTCGGCAGCTTTCCGATTTGTTAAAAAAAAATCTAAATGCCCCCTCCCCCCCCAAAAAAAAATCCCCCAACAGAAAATCTCTGTAAAATTTTAAAATGTTATTTTTTTTCTCAAATACATTTCTTTATTTGTTATTTTACTGCAACAATATTTAATCAATCATCTAAGCCCCCCCCCCAAAAAAAAAATACTGCTACCCCCTTCCCCCCCCTCTGGAACCAAATATGCATAATTTAACCTATAAAAGTCTAAATTTCTTAATACACAATATGCTATACGAATACACTATAGTTACTATAAATAATCTATCCGCTAAATTATTCGCTCCCAATATTTCTCCTTCTCAACGTGTGTCTCCTAACCCTCATATCATGATCCCCCCCTCTCTGCATCTCATGCAGCTTGAAATTTGTAATTTTTTTTTAATTTTCAGCTTGATTTGTGATTTTGTCATAAAATTTTAAATTAACCACCTGAATTATTTCACACCCTCACCCCAAAAAATGTTTTTGTTTCTTTTCATCCCCCCCCCCCCTTCCTTCAAAACACACAGTATATTAAAAAAAAATGTTTTTACCTTTTTGGGGGCTCTATTTAATCATAAAATATACACGTAATTCAGGGGTTAATACAGCCAAAAAAATCTTTTGTTTTCCTTCCCCACATATTTAGAAATACCCCTCCCCCCTACCATTTGGGAAGAAAAAATGGAGAAAAAATTTCAAAGAAGATGGAGATTTTAGTTGGATGATAATTGTATGAGATTATATAAATGAGAGTTTAGATACCTTACGACAAAACAAGTAATATAAAAATTTATTTTTTGAAGTCGATTCCCACTTAGGTCATCAAAGAAAAATTTAATATAATCCCTTAAGGTAATATTAGTTTTTGTTGCTTTAAAACCCTATTGGTTTACAATGAAAGTCTATGGGAATTTGGAGAAAAAATAGAGATATCGCCAAGTTGGCGTCACTTTTGGCGACTCATTTTGGTCCCAAATTTGGTGATATATCGCCAAGTTGGCGATAAACTTGGCAGTATTTGGTGACAGAACAGGATCTCTCCTATGGTAACCCCCCTTATAGGTATGAAGATGCATTAAAGTCTGTTCAATAACCAATGGTCGCCATTTTGTCTCCCATATAAAACTAAAATTAATTTAATTTAATTAATGAATTAATATTTGAAAAACCTGTATTAACATCAAGTGTCATCCACTACAAGTTTAAAAATTTTTTATTTGAGCTTGATTGGATGAATAATAAGTATTTTATTAACGATTGAAAATTTGAACAAGATATATATAGGGAGAGTGTGAACTAATAGCAGGAATTGAATTAGAAACAGAACAGGATCTTTTTACAAACTAAATTTAAGGATTTTAAACTTTGCTGGGTGGGGGTCAGAGGAGAAAAAAGAACTTTTGGAGAATTTGGTGTAATTTAAGTAATTGATTATTTACTTGTTGTTATTAGCGAGCAACAAATAGAACAAAAAAATTAAGATTTCCACAATTTTAAACTTTTTGTGCTGAGGAGGGGGAGGGAGATCAGAGAAGGGAAGCAGAGAGTTTTCATGCAGAGAGGAGGGGGATTTCATTAAGGTAGAAATACATCCAAAATGGTCAAAATGTTAAAAATTCTCTCCCTTATATTTTTAAATCAATTTTTTCCACAAAAAAGTTTGTGGAGGTGGGGGGGGGGGGGGATACTCGTATCTGGGAGTATAAAATAAAATAAAAATTGATTAAAAGTGGGAGGGGGGCTTACTTGCGCAGGAGGTGGCTTACAGTTGGGATTTTGTGGTATATATTGTTATTGTTTTTTACATATAATTTACTTCTCTTTGTATATAAAAATAGATAAATGACTTGTTTATATTTACAAAAAAATTGCTTGTGCATATGAAACAGTGAATAGGTTGCTAAAAAATATGTATGAAAAATTGCCTTTTCTTGCCAAACCCTTTTTCTCTATCTCCCCGAGGCCCCTATTCTGGAAAAGTACCTTAACTTGCTAAATTCTTTTTCTCTATTTCACCAAGCCCCTTATATTGGCAAAGTACCTTAACTTAGTTGATATTGAACTTTCATTGCATCAGAGACTCTTTTGTACATATTTTAGAATACAAAATGCAGAGTTAATTTAATCCTACCTTTTGTGTTTTTTTTTTTTTTTTTTTTTTTCAATAAATTAGACCTAAGAATTCTTGTAATCATGACTTAGACATCAGTCAATTATCATAATACCCTGCTTGAAAAAGCTAGCGGCAAAAATTTGAAACTATCAATTAATGTTAGAGAAAACTCAACAGTGGTGCAGATTTTAGGATAGATGAACTGTTATATCCAATAACACCACTTGAGACAAAGTTAACTTGCCTTATTTAAAAACATGTTGCAAAAAAATTAAAATAAGTTTAAGTTTAGGTTATCGTGTCTTGACGTGAGCTTCATTATTTATTCTGATTAGCAGCTATGTAGACATGTTTACTAGTAGCTATCACATATAAATAACTATTACTGTCAGTATCGGTTATACGGTCACCCATTTGGTTCTGAAACATATGACCTTATAAGCGGGGTGACCTTATATACAGTGTGGACAGGTATTTTACTTTAGACAATAAAATATTATTAATAGTTTGGTTATATTAGAAAATAACATACAAAGAAGCTATGAAGATGTAATTTATAAAATAAGAGGTGTAAACAAGAATTGCTTTACACTTAAATTTTCGAACTGATAAGTATACTCATAGTAGTCAAAACAATCTTTTATGCCGGTTTGTTTGCTTTTTACTGTAGATGTTAAAATTTCTTTTTTCTTATTCACGAACAGTTCTAAAACGTTCTTCTGTGCCTTTGGGATTGGTAAAAAAATATCTGATGGTGTTCAGTGCTTTGAAACCTTCTATAGTGTTGTCGGTTCAGCTTCAGCTTCACTGTCATTTTCATCATTTCCATAACTGTTTATGTTAAAACTTCTTAAACAATTTCCAGTATAGAAGCTTCATGGACTTCATCTATGTCAAGTCAGCTGCAGGTATCTAGAAGAAAAACACCAATAGGCATGGAGAACATTTTAACACAGCTTCTTCTTCGTCCAATAAGCAGTCTGTTTCGGGGGTTACATACCTGCAAAGGCGTGGCTGTTGCAACTCGTAGGTAAAGTCCGTTAATAGCGATCTCATTATCAACAATCACATATGTCAGTTCATCTTTATTTTGCTAATGGCATTCTGTAGTTTTTGCACAACTTCAAATAGGAGCACATCATCACCAGGGATGTAGTGGAGGGTATATGCCATATACCTCTCTTACTCTTCTCTGTTTCTCAAATAAAGCTATAGAGTGTTCTCTAGGTATGATGTTGATGACTACAGCGTATAGCCCTCTCTTTTTCCTTTACCACTACAACTCTGATAATCATCATCACCATTGTCATTATCTTCAAATAATAATTCTTCAGATTCTGGAATCTAAAGATGTCTAAAACAATTTTTAATGATGTCTTTTAATACCATATTCCAACTCTTGTCTACATAACACATGACATCTGACACAGATACGCAGAACTTCTTTTTTTGATCAATTGCAGCAGTGAAGATTTTCAGAAACAGAATTTGAGAATTTATCTTAAAATTTTGAATAATCCCTTGATCTAAGGATTGTGCCATACCACTTCAATTTGGAGGCAAGAAAACAGGTTCAATTGAATTTAAATAAGGAATCATGGAATGGGTAGTACAGTTGTCTGTGATTATAGCCACCTTTTTTTTTGTCTGTCTAAATTCTATCAAAACATCGAATTTCTTTTTCCAATATGCTTCTTGTCATCCAGGTTTTCCGATTTGCATCGTAAGATACAGGCAAAGATTTGCAGTTTTTCAAACAACGAGGCTTGAGAAATTTACCAATTACTAATGGAGTCGATATCTCTGAGCCATCCATATTCACTTCTAATAAAACGGTCAATCTTTCTTTGCTTTCCTTCTCCCCACTACATTTTTATTCTTAAAAGTAACAGTTTTATTCAGAAAACATGCAAAAACAGCTCACATTGATCAAAATTAAAAACATCACAAGGTTTGTACCTATTGAGAATTTCATTTAACAAGTTAACACCGGTTTCTTCGATTCTTTTTCTTGTACACTATAATAAACATTAGCATCTTCACCACACATCTGTGAAAAGTAAGATTGTGCCGTAAGTTAAGCCTTTGTAACCGCACTTAGCTGGCTTTAAAATTCAGTTTTCCTAGTTCAGCAGCATTTTCAAAGACTTTTCTTTTACGATAATCCATGATATAGGAACATTCTGCGATCTGGCATATTTTATCCAAGTAAAAAGATCGTTCTCAAATGTTGAAACTTGTTGTCGCTTTCTTTTTTGATGGATCACATCTTCTGTGTAACAAGATTTGGACCTTAAGATTTTATTCAGTGTCGTTGTCACTATTCCATAAATCTTTGTGGAAGCTGCTTTCGATGTATTTAACTTTTCAAAGTTTTCTATCAGGTTCTTTTTTTCAGCAATTGTCAAATTTTTCGCTTTGCTGACCTATTATATTCGCAAACAACAATTAACAAATGGATGAACACTTAACATGCAACAATAAGTAATGTAAAATACAAAAAAAAATGTGAGTTTCTTTTTCTCACAGAGGACAGTTCTCGTTCGGTCCAAGGGGTGATGGCATGTTTCTCATGAATCCATATCTAATTCGACAGTGGAGGGAGAAATCTCACAGCTTTGGAAACTTACCGACAGGGAAGGGTTTCTTCAATCGTCTGCAGCCGGCAAGAGGACCCCCCCCCAGGTGTTGGTGTGCATCTAGTCAAGTGGTATACAATATTATCACGATCTCTAAGGCTCTGTTTAAAAAGGAAAAGTTCTCCCTCTCATTCTATAGCTATAAAAATGTCAACTGGCCTTTCTTTACCATAAAGAATTTCGTACTTGTGGCTTTTAACAAAATCACAGGAGATTCAACAATGGGAAAAGGAGAAGATTGACTAGAAGGAAAGAAGTTCTTCCTTCAGGATGTCCATCCTCTTCTTTCTAAAGCTATTAAAAATAAAAAGTTTTGCATGACCAATACATAGAGGTTGACAGTTGAAGATAGTTGAATGATACGTCTATCCGGCCCTTTACTCCCTAAAAAGCGGAAGGTAAAAGCATAAAACTACAATATATTTTGTAATAATAAGAGCGACACAAGGCGACCATATGTTCAATAGTAGCCATTAGAAACTGACCATATAGGCAGTGTATTTTAACACAAGTTACTATTCAGTCAGTCAGGACTTACGAAAAGTGGCCTTATAAATGAGGTGACCTTATAAGCGGGTCATCATATATCTGGTACTGACTGTATTATACTTAAAACTGGGTCTATTTTTCATTCCTTCATAACCCTCTGTCATTTAGATATCAAAAACTTCTTTTAAGTTTTGTTATATATTCACAACATTGATGTAGATTTTTTTTTTATTATTATTATTCAAAAAGCTTGATAAACTGATTTGTTTCTATTCTATTTTCAGTGCTGAGTGTTTTTGTATTCTGCTTTACTCGATCGCATAACTAAAAAATGAAGGTGCTTAACATGAGAATGCCGAATAAATTTGCCTTTGAAAAAAAAATTCTGTAAACAAGGGGCATAAATCTTTGAATATTATGCTTTTCAGTCCAATTTACTGTCTTTTTAGGTAGATTTCGTAAGAAATACTCCCCTATTTTGGAATTTCTGAAATTTTTTTGCAGATCTATGCCGATCATGACCCCTAGAATCCAAAATCACCCCCAGTTCCAAGCTTTATATATATATATATATATAAACATTTCGTACAATTAAACCATTTAAACACATGAAAATTGATGCAATAACCAGTTATAGACAAAAGATACAAAAATCCAGCTAAATAATGTTAAACTATTAAAAGACTTATGAAAAAATAACTGAAAGATGAATTGGATGGATGTAGAAGGAATCTTATAGTGTATTTCACTTCTTCAGTGGTACATGAAATACAAATATAAGCAATACACAGTCAATTTCTGTAAAAGACTCAAGCTATAAGCTAAAAAATTGATTCTTTTATGTACCCAGTCGACTGTAAACCAAGAAGTATAAAAACAATATAAAATAAGAATCCTATAGCTTGAAAGAACTAAGAAAATTATTTGAAAATACTTGTAAAAATAACCAAACTTACACCCTACAAAATCATTGAAGGAGCCTTAAAAAAAAACTTATGTGTGTAGAAAAGATATATATACGGTTTAACGTGATCAACACCGTTAGAATATTGAAAATGTATAATAGTTAACGATTAAAAGTTAATATAGTTAAAACATTTATTTCTAAATTTAAACAAAAATAAATAAATAAATAAATAGTAAAATATTATAAATGTAAAAATTATTCAAAATGATGTATAATTATGTATACCAATTAATTAAGAAACTAATATTAATTTGTTTAGATAATAATAATAAAACTATATACAAATGTCTATTTTAGTGTTGACATCTAATGAGAGTTTTTGAAACTAAATATTTGCAGACCTAGGTAGCATAAACAATTTTAGTGCTGCCATCTTTTAGCAATTTAAATAAGAATAAATAAATCTTATGAAGTATTTATAAATATAAATAAATAAATAAGCAATTGAATTACAACCCTCAAAGTAAATTAGAAAATAATCTTAAAACAATATTCTTATGTATATATTAGTTTGACAACTAGTGATAGTTATTTAAAGCTAATGCATTTATTTGACAAGCTAAGTTACTTAAAAATAATTTTTAAGTGCTGCCATCTGTAATCAATTGATAAAAAATAATAATAATCTTATATATAATATATAAATAAATATGAAAAATAGCCAATGAATTACAACACCAGTATTATATAGTAAAAAAAATATAAATATAGTAATATTAAAAGTCCTAAATAACACCATTATTGCGGCAAGCACACAGTAATTAATGCAAACTTATCCCCCTAAATTACCAGTATTTAGGAGTCATATTATAACACTTATAGTCAAAAATAGGAAGAATATAATAAGGAAACAAAGTGACATAGTATTCAGTATTTGCGGCAACACACACAAAATTAAATGCTAAATGTATCCATCTTCTCCTGGGGAATATTTTTTATTGAGCTGTTTGATGGTTTTTACTTAATATCTCGGATTATGCAAAATTTAAAAATCTGAACCTGTCCGTGACTGCCTTCACCCAAATTTTCAGACGTACGTTCGGTAGATTTCGCTAGCCATCGTAGACAGACAGACACACAGATAGAGTGAAACTTTCATTTATTAGTATAAATTAAGAATTTCAATTTATCTCCCGAGAGAGTTTCGTTTTCACCTAAGACTGAAACTCGAAATATAGCATAAATTCTGTTTCAGCCTACAACAGACATTAATTATGAATTTTTGAATTAACTATTTAATACAGCTGAAAATTAAGATTTCAAAAATAATTAACAAAATGATTTCACATTATTGTACTTAATAAGGGTTCCACGTAGATTTTATTCAGTAGGCAATTTTTATTTATCAGTGATCATTGACATCTTCAATTTAGCCATATTTTTAAATGTGCCCTTTCAATAATCAAGAGTGAGGGTTTGTTATTAGTGAAACTTTTTGTTCAGATTCATGGGGATTTAGAACTGGAAGTTGATTCTATGCGAGTCTTACATGACCTTTATATAGACTTATATATTTATTCTTTTTACACTACTATATAAAATATAGAATTATACTTTTCTGTTTTACTCACACATAGCAGCAGTGTTTAATAATTTTATTTTATTTTTTAAATTGTAAAAGAAGTATGCTGGACAAAGTTCAAAAATTTTTCATACATGCATATTATATTACTAGGAGGCTCGCCCCTTTACGAGCTGTGCTCGCCAACCCCCATTCAGACACCTTAGACTCTAAAAACACGCTAATTTGGTATTCTTCAAAAAGATTACCGAAGTTTGAATTATAATTAAAAACCAATGACAACCTCTCCGTAAACGGGTTTTCATTCGTTTCCTTTTCACTGGGATATTTTAAGGCTGAATCAGCTGCTGTTAGGACATCGAATGGTTGCTTTCGTGTTTGGTTAAATAAGATAATTAAACATTTGAAAATAAGCTATTATAAAATGAAATAAGTAAACATAATTCAACGCTATAAGAAAATTGTTTTAAATAAGACATTTTAAATGTATCGTTTTAAAACTGATGTAAATTTCATCAAAGTTTTCTTTCTCGTATTAATATTAACTTTAAAATATTTTTGTTGTTAGGAAGGAAATATTATTATTTGCAATGTCTTAGTATTGACAACAATAGTAGAAAAGATCATATCGAAATATGAAATAAATATCTCGTGTAAATATGTTTTTAAATTTAAGGGGACCGGGAAAGCCTCCGCCATGTTAAATTCACCAACTTTATGTACCTTTTTCTCAGAAATGGTGAAAGATAGAGGTCTAGATTTTTTAGAGTAGTTTGAATAACATGATTTACGTATTTTAACAGACCATTTTCTTTCTAATTGAAACTCAAAATTAATTATTTATTGAAAGTCATTTTTAAATTAGCATTTTTGGTAAGATTTCACTGCCTAAAATAAATAATTCTCAACAAATCATTAAATCCCTGTGTTAAAGTATACAGTATAACATAATGTAAGTATTTAAAAAAAATCTGAGTTCTTAAGTTTAATAGATATTGAAAGAAAGGAACATAAATATGAAGAATCAAACTTTTGAGAAAAAGTCAGTTAAAGATTTAAATGACCATTAAGCTGTGAAATATTCTTAGAAAGAATGAATAGTTTCAACACTTATTTATATATATATATATATTAAAATGTGTGACACATCGTTGGAAAGATAAAAGTTTAAACTATTTAATGATATAAAACAGTAAAAATCGATTTTTTGGTTTAATTTTACTTTTTTTCGAACAAAAGGTTCTGAATCAATTTTTTTTAATTTACATACTCTTAATTAGTGTACAAATATAGGCCGAGATGCTAAAGTTTAAAATCTGTAAATGCTGTATTTTTAAAATTTTGATTTAAATTTGAACTCCCATTAAAATTTTACCCTGTGATTTTTATCTACTCTCCAAAATAAAAGTAGGTGTTTTTCAAAGCAGACATAATGTTTGCAACTTTTAATAAGTAGCATATATCACGACTCCCTCAAAAAACGGCACATAAAAAGTCAGAAACGCCAGTTTTTTAAAAAGAAATCTAGAGCCTCTCCCCGGAATTTCACGCACCATTCTTTTTTACACTTTATCTTTTGTGCTATAAACGTTCTTAAAGTTTCAAACAGATCGCCTTATTAGATTTCCTAATTTTAACAAAATCGCGTTATGTTAGTTCCACATTCCACCACGAGGAAGCGCACTCTATTCTTAACAGTAGCTCCTTTACACAACCTATCAGTAGATATGTTACTCGAGGACGTGATGGTCTTCAGCAAGAATTTAAGATATTTGTTGAAATTACTATTCGGAAATAGTGTAACTTAACTTTTGGTCACATTTATATGTACTAAGTAGCTCGTATCTGAGGACTCCGTCAAAAAACCACACCTGAAATAGTATGAAACGCAAAGGTAAAAAAAGAAATATTTCGCCCCTCCCCCCCCCCTACCTGTCTGAAATTTCACGCGCCATTTTTTATAAACTTTTTATGTGTTATAAACTATCTTAAAGTTTCAAACATATCGCCTTGTTATATTTCCTACTTTAAATGAAATCGCGGTCTCTTAATTCCACTTTCCACCACCAGGGAACGCACTATATTTTTAACAAAACAGTATCTGAACATAACTCCGTTAAACAACCTATCAGTAAATATGTTACTCGAGGGGGTGGCGGTCTTAAGCAATAAATTAAGATATTTTTGAAATTACTATTTGGAAATAGTGGTAACAAACTTTTGACATTTTTGTATTTAATAAGACACATTTATCTCAGGACTCCGTCAAAAAACCGCACCGGAAACGGTAAGGAACGCAAAGGTTAAAAAAAGAAATCTATCGTCCCTCTCCCCACCTACTCGAAATTTCACGCGCCATTCTTATATAAACTTTTTCTAATGTGTTATAAACTATCTTGAAGTTTCAAACAGATCACCTTGTTAGATTCCCTACTTTAAATGAAATCGCGGTCTGTTAGTTCTACATTCCACCACCAGGGAGCGCACTCTATTCTTAACAAAAGCGTATATGAACGAAACCTCTTCACGCAACCTACCGGTAGATACATGGATGGGGAGGGGTCTTAACCACGAATTTAAAATATTTGCTTTGCTTCACCGTTATAGCAGGCGTTCTGTACATGCTCCGTAAAATATGTTAATTCCACTTTCCGCCTCCAGGGGGCGCACTCTGTTATTAGCAAACCTACATCCAAACGAAACTCCATTATTAAACCTATTTGTAGATATATTAGTCGAGGGGGTAGGGGAATGATATAAAAATTTAAGAAATTTGCGGAAAATTACTATTCGGAAATAACCACTACTCATAAATTAAGGGTGCAAAAAGTTCTGTACGAACATTCGACATGGGTTCCCACTGCCTGCGGCATTGTATAGCAGGCGGACGATAAATTCGGAACATTTTTCTGCATTTAAAAACATAAAAAAGAGCAATTAAAAAATGTCTTTAAAAAACGCTTCTGAAAAAAAAAATCATTATCAATATAAAAAATGAGAATTTAAATTCTATTAAAACTGTTGCTACTAGCTACAGCAGCAGAAAGCATTAGAATGCAAGGACTTATTGTTGCCAATTTCTAATTTCTAGTGGTAAAAGAGCCAGTAAGGAGTATTCTAATCTTTTATTTAACGTTTAAAAAACACATTTCTTGCTATCTAAATAGATCAGCATCAAACAGGCACCTCCAATTTTACGTAAACCAACCAAAATCGCCGATTTTTTGGCAGATATTATCGCTCAACTAATCGAAGTAGAGAAAAAATAGAAAAGAGTGTGGCAAACAAAAAGCCTGCCAGGTTGTCAAGATGGTTGCTAGGTTGTGACGTCATTTGAAACTAATCCATTCTCCTAAAGTTCATTATTATTAAATATGTTTTCAAAGCACGTGTTTCACCTTCATGCTAAAATTTAATGTTTAGTTCAAAAAACAGTCACTCTTGAAACATTAAGCACTCAGATTGGTTTATTTAATTGTATCCCGGTGTACATAATTATTTCTGCGAAAGCTTTATACAACCAACCAACCGAAAGCAAGCGGAAAGAAAGAAACGTATTTTTGATGAGCGATGCTGTATGAACCAACCAACCGGAAGTAATCTGAGGGAAAAAAGGCGTACTTTTGATGAGAGTGATGTCCGAATATTAATTAATTACTCAGCTAATAATTAGAATATTAAAATTCTGCGAGCCAGGTATATCAGGAGAGACTTTGGGCTATTCTGAAAAAAATTTTGAACCTCGTACGTGCCGTAGATTTTGCTAGCCATCGCACACATACACACAAAGCGATTTGTTCTTTTATTAGTATAGATATCTAGGAAAGAAATGTCCCATACATAATGATAAAAAAAAATCTTCTTAAAACACCATAAAAATATCAAAATGTGCTAGACCTTTCGAAAGAATTTAGTCCTTCTTCATTAGGCGTAAAGAATATGTGCTTCTGCTTTAAAAGCAGGAACAAGTTCTTTCAAAGGTTGCTTTCAAAGTTTAGAACGTGTTCTTTACGCATAATGAAGAAAAACTGAGTTCTTTCGAAAGGCCTAGAGCATTTTTTCAAAAAATTGTTATAGTGTTTTAAGAAATTCTTTAATATATAAAGTATTTAAATTCTAATTTTAGCAAAGTAAATAAAATGTAACAAAAATTTTGTCTTGTATTTAGTGATTAATTTTAATTTATTAATGGCATTCTAAATGCACTTCTTATGTAAGCACTTCACATTTATAAAGTTATTTGATATGAATGTTTTTATTTATATTTCAGGTGCAGATTTTCATGACGTTTATTCCGAATATGCAATGAAAACACTTATGCAGACAAGTAATGTCTAAAGACTATTGTTTATTTTTCACTTAATCAATTGTGCCATAAAAGATTCAAAGGGATGCTTTAATTTTTTTTTTAAATTAGAGGAAAATAGCATAAAAATCTTTATTTTTACATACAGATTTCTAGATTGAATTAGACCAACATTTTTATAAGGTTATCACGTTCTTGGAAAATAATTTACTACTGAGGAAACTTCTAATTATAGGTACGATATATACAGTATTTACATTATTTTTTTCTCTTTAAGAAAAAAGATTCCTTTTTTTATTCTTCAATGAAGAAATAAAGAAAATTTATAAAAATACATCATTGATTATATTTCCAACTTCGTTTTAGACTGTTCAATGCGTTGTAGATAAGAAATTATGTTTCCAAATTTCTGGAATATAATAATATATATGTTGAATATATCTAATATATATGTTGAGACTTGCCATTACAGTTAAGGTCTCGATTTATTAAAAATTACTACATTTCTCTAGGAAAGAAAAGTTGCCTAAATATGAATGTATAAAGATTTTAAAAAATCTACTTCAAATAATACTGTTCATTTTTGGATTTATACTTCAAAAATTCATCTATAGCATGCATTACTTGACATTGACATTAACATTTGGCAATAACTTGCCATTACTTCATATTGACATTGACATTTGTTAATGACATATCATTACTTGACATTTGACAATGACTTGCCATTACAGTAAAAGTTTGGATTGATTAAAAATTGCTACATTTATCTGGGGAAGAAACGTTATTTAAATATGCATGTATAAAGACTTATAAGAATCTACTTCAATCAATACTGTTCATTTCTGGATTTATACTTAAAATATTCATCTATATCACGCATTGCTTGACATTGACATTTGATAATGATTTGCCATATCTTGACATTGGCATTGCTTGACATTGCTTGATATTGACATTTGACAATGACTTGAAATTACAGTAAAAGCCTCGATTTATTAAACTAGCTACATTTCTCTTAAGAAGAAAAGTTGTTTAAATATGCATGTATAAAGACATAAAAAATTTACATTAAATAATGCTGTTCATTTCTGAATTTATACTTCAAAAATTTATCCATGTCACGCATTAACAAATTCTTTTCACTTAATAATAAAATATTGAATACGTTTTATTTAAATAAGAATCTCTTTAACCGTGTGTTGTCAATTGAAAGACGCTTTTTCAACACTAACAACACTTTTTAACTTTGCATATTTGTTTTCATTTTCAAGTTTTGCTTATAATTCTAATTTAAGTATGTGCCACCATATTAATAGCAAAGAAAAACTTTTCACTTTTGGGATGTGCAGTACAATTTTTTCCTATTAATCTGTATTAAATAGAAATATTCCTATTTGGATGGAGAAAGCTTTCACTTGTGAGGTGTGTAACAAAGGATTTTCTAATAAATCCAATTTAACTGCGCACCGGCGCATTCATACAAATGAGAAACCTTTTTCTTGTGAGCTGTGTAACAAAAGCTTTTCTCATAAATCTTATTTAATTGAGCACCGACGCATTCATACAAACGAGAAACCTTTTTCTTGTGAAGTGTGTAACAAAGGATTTTCTCATAAATCTAATTTAATTGAGCACCGACGCATTCATACAAATGAGAAACCTTTTTCTTGTGAAGTATGTAACAAAAGATTTTCCAGAAAATCTCATTTGAAGGTCCACCAACACATTCATACTAATAAGAACCCCTTTTCTTGTGAAGTGTGTAACAAAAGATTTTCTTTTCTGTCCGATTTAAATGTCCACCTGCGTGTTCATACTAAAGATAAACCTTTCTGTTGTGAGGTGTGTAATAAATGTTTTGCTCGAAAATCTGATTTAAATGTCCACCGGCGTATTCATACAAATGAGAAACCTTTCTCTTGTGAGGTGTGTAACAAAAGTTATTCTCGAAAATTTGTTTTAAATGTCCACCGGCGCATACACACTAAAGATAAACCTTTCTGTTGTGAAGTGTGTAATAAAGGATTTTCTCGAAAATCTGTTTTAAGTGTCCATCGACGTATTCATACAAAAGAGAAACCTTTTTCTTGTGAGGTGTGTAACAAAAGTTATTCTCAAAAATATGCTTTAAGTGTTCACCAACAAATTCATGCTAAGGAGAAAACTTTCTGAATTTAACATGTGTTAGACGTTTGCACCATGAAATATTATAAACAAGAATGTATTCATAAAGACACATAAAATTGCTAAATAGTACATAAAACCTTTATATGAACTTGTATAAATGTTTTTACCATTTGTATAAATAAAAATGATGATAAAAACATAATATGTACGTTTCGAACTGCTTTTACAGTTGTCCTTAGGACAAAATATGATGTTGAAGTGATTTAAAAGTCTAGAAACAAAAGCGCCCAGTATGAGAGGCAATTTGTTATGTCTTTACAAATTGCACGATGCCCCACCAGAGGCCGAGAGATTCTGCTCTCGAAGCTGGTAGACGGGAGGTGCTGGGTTCGAACCCAATCGTGCCCGTCGGCCTAATCGTTCGGATTTTTCGTGGTTTTTTTCGAACCGTGGATTTTTTTATGTGTAAATAAGGATTGGGTTCTCTTAGAAAGACCCCCACGGAGGACACTCCCCCCCGGGCCCTATATCCCTTGTGTAGATAATCAAAAGTCCGTCAAAAATCAACCCAACGCAATTGCATGGTTGGAAAATTGCAGTGGCACCATCCAGTGAGAACATAAAAAAATTAAAACGAAATAAATTGGAAAATAATAAAAAGTTCAATTGAAGATCATGAAGTATCGCCATCTATCAACGGGGAACAGAATATGTTCGAACTATTGTATTAAAAGAAACGTTTCATTTGTGAAGTCTGTGATGAATGACTTTCTTTGAGATTATAATTAGGTATTTTCTAATTCATTGGAAGACATATTCATTCATGATATAGGAGCTGGTGCTTTTTGCAGCCATTACTTTAAATTAGGCAAAGAAAAAGCAAATATTCCTTATAAAATATTACTATATTTTCATTCATTTTCTAACGCATTTATTTTGCCTCTTTTTTCATAAGCAATTGTTCTTATTATATAAGCATTCTAAAGTTATATAATTATATAGCATGTATTTTGTAAAATCTTTAAGCACATATTAACCCTTACCGGCACGGATTAATTCTGATTATAAACTGATGAAATAACGGACTGGCACCGCAATTTATAAACGAATTTATTAGAAAATATGAACTTGCGTATTTTCATGTACATTGTAATAGGAAAATTTTAGTTAAATATTCTTGATGCCGTTTGTCAGTTTTGGAATTAAAATTAGACCGGAAAGGGTTAAACTGATTTTGTCAAATGATTTTCTTTAAAATTCTGTTCAATGTATTTTAAATCCCTTTCCTTCTTGTCTCGTGTTTCACGAATATTTTAATAAATAATTTGATAGCTCATATTAAGGACTCACTAATACTCAAAATAACAAAACTGCAGTGCACACTTTTTATTAAATAATATCACAAGGTAAGCCGCTCGTGGCTACCTCTTTCACAACAAAACATTCTATAAAACTCGAATAAAAAAACGCAGACGATAAAAGTTATTCCTAAAAATACAAAGCATAAATACGACCGAGCATACCGGCCCCCGTTCAATGATTTTCATTCAACCACAATTGTAATACATTATTACACTTTACATTTTAAACAAATAATACAGCATGTGCTAGTAAACAATAAATTGACAAATTACAAGATACTAATCATTTTTCCATAGATAACAGACAAATTTTTGAAATTGGTCTCTTGAAAACCCCTCGTTGTTTTAATGTTTACTACTCTTAAATTCTGCATTCACTATGTAATGATGTACACTCATGACATCTAACATTTAAATTAAATTTTTAAATGCTGCAAGAATTTGTTAATTTTCTCATATTTTATTTCAAGAAATAACTCGGAAATATTTTATTTAAAAGTATTTAAAGGTTAACAAATTCGATGTTATCAAAATAAACTCAAACCTTCTGGATAAAATAAATGTCATTTAAATAACTCAAACAATATAAATACACTCTCAAAACACATTTTGTATGAATATTTTCATTGATAACACATAATACATTCAATTAAACAGAAATTAGCTTAAGCTTGCATATTTACACCCAAAATATCTTATAGAACCTACTGCTTTAAGAAGGATGAAAACTATTTACAAAATGTATAACATGAAACTCGCAATAATTATGAGTTTTTTTTTTTTTTTACATATTGCACGACCATTTAAAGGCAAAAAATTCTGCCTTAACTGAAAAAGTAAAGCTTGTGAACTTAAATGTAAATACCGTTTATGAAAATATTCTACTATCATTTGAGTAAGTTTACTTTTATTATGTAGTAAAATTGGAAATTTTTGGTTGGCATTTAAGTTACTGTTCGCTAATGTACTTCCTACTCTTAGAAGACCTTCTTTATCAAGAAATGGATGGAGGTTTTTTACGTGATTATTATGATTAATATTGCCTGATTTTTGCAAGGATTATATTTCCTTGTCAAAAATCTCACGTTGGACACTTTTTAACAAAAAAACTTTCTGCTTTGTTGAGCTCTTCGAGGTCCAGAGGACGCTCTTTTTTTCTTTTTTACATTTACTAAGAAACCTGAAAATAAATCCTAAAATAGGAATTATTTTACTACAGTTATTACTTAAATCAATTATATCATGCATAAAAGAATTAATAGAAACTGTAAAAACAGATATGCTTTTAAAGTCACTTATATTAATATTTTTAAGTTTGTTTGAAAAGTATTGGAATTAACAGCTGCAGGAATATTTATATTGGGATAGTCTTTTTCCTTTAGGAACAATGGACCACTGCACCATAACTCATTTGAGAATAACTTTTCAGGATTAACTCCTCTTGTTAGAAGGTCAGCAGGGTTGTGCTGAGATGGAACATGTCGCCACTGCGTCCCTTCAGTTAGTTCGTGTATTGTAGAAATCCTATTCGTAGGAAATGTTTTTAAAACGTATGGTTCTTTTTTAATCCAGGATAATATTATCATGGAATCGGAACCCAAGAAAATTTTGTTTACTACTAATCTTGAGCGCAGAAATAACTCGTTTAATAAGCTTTCTCAATAAAACTGCTGCACAAAACTCATGTTTTGGAACAGTTAATTGCTTTAAGGGAGGATTTACTTGTCACTACTCTGGATTTACTTGTCACTAATTTTATAGACACTTGACCTGATTCTGTTACTGATTTGCAGTAAATTACCGCACCATAGGCTGCTTCAGACGCGTCGCTGAAGCCATGTAATTCGATCATAATTGCATCTTTCAATAAAATACACCAACTAATCTCAAATTTATTAATTAATTGTAGGGTATCAGAAAACTCTCTCCATTCCTTAGCATCTTTCTACGATGGCAAATCATCCCAATTTAATTATAACCATAACTTCTGCATAAATATTTTTGCTTTAATTATAACAGGAGATACTAAATCTAAAGGATCGAATATACTTGATATAGTCGATAACACTTGTCCCTTAGTGACTTTTACATCATTATGAATTTTAACATTGAAACTTATGCAATTTTTTTTCGATTTCCACAAAACACCTGCCCCACCAGCGGCCGAGAGGTTCTGCTCTCGAAACTGGTAGACGGGAGGTGCGGGGTTCGAACCCAATCGCGCCCGTCGGCCTAATCGTTCGGAGTTTTCGTGATTTTCTTCGAACCGTGGATTTCGATGCATAAATACGAGTTAGGTTCCCATACAAAAATCCCCACGGAGGGTACTTCCCCTTAGGGCCTATATCCCTCGTGTAGATAATTGGCCGTCATAAAAAAATCCACAAAACACCTAACGCTTTAGATTCTTCTGAATCACCAAAGGGGTATATCTTGTCATTTGTTTGACAAAGTTGTAGAACATTACTGCACCATTTATGTAATAACATTCCTGCACTGTTTAAAATTTTTATTAATTGATTTTGGAGTTCTAGTACAGAACTTAAAGAATCAGCTTTAGTAGAATGTCATTCATATACATGTCTTCTCTCAGTATGGGTGCTGCTAAAGGAAACTTGCTTCCTTCATCCTTAGACAATTGAAGTAGTGTTCTCGTGGCTAAAAAAGGTGTGCGAACAATAGCATAAGTAACTGTCGTTTTAATTCTAAATTTTTAATTGGATCGCTAAGACCTTCCTTCCATAACACTTTTTGCAGTTTCCTCTGATCTGGATGAATAGAGATCGCTTTATACATTTTTTGAATGTCTGCAGTGAAAGCGACGATATATTTTCTAAATCTCACCATAATTGAAAATAAATCATCTTGTATTACACCTCCGTTATACTGAATAGAATTAAGGGAAGTTTCCCGTAGTTGTTAAGGAAGACGCGTTAAATACAACTCTTAAGGGCGTTGATGAACTTTTTACTATTCCTCTATACACTCGAAGATGGGGAATGTAATATGATCCATTTTCTTCTCCGCTTTCGTTAACTTCAACCATGTTGCCTAACTGTTGATATTCTTTTAAAAATCTGAATATAATCTTAAGTACTCAGGATCTTTTGCTTGACGATTCCATAAAGAATTTAATTTTTTCGTTGCTATTTGTTTTGAGTTTCCTAAAGTAGCTGGATCCTCTTTTAAGGGCATTTTAACAACATATTTACCGTTTTAGTCTCATGTATAATTTTCTACGAAATGTTTCTCACAAATTACAGTCTCTTTACTTTTTGGTTTTTCAACCTCCGTATTTTCTATCTGCCAGAATTTTCTAAGCGTCTTGTCTAGGTTGGTTTCTTTCTTAATAAACCCACAATGATCTTTGTTTTCGTTCTCTGTCGGAAAACTTCCCGATACAAAAAAACCGAAAGCTGTGTCTTGCAGAATAATATCAGAATTATTAACACGAATTTGTCCCTGTCTCAAAAGCTCATAAAAAAATCCTGCTCCTAAGAGCCTATTTACATGTTTTGGGATATTGAAGCTATCATCTGCTAATTTTACTTTAGGTAAATCTTGCATTGAGATTTCAATTGGACGCAAAGACGTTAAATATGCAGTTATTTTTGGAATTAACAAAAAATCAAAATTTGTCACAAAACTTTCATCTCTGTTGCATATTGATGCATTAGCTTTGTGATTTATTACCAAGGTAGCATCATTTAGACCTGACACTAGTTCTCTCTTTTTTTAAATACATTAGTTACTAATAAAGGTTTTTTGAACGAACTCTTCTGCATTAGCGTTCAAGATTGATGTGCCATAATTTGTTGGCCTAGAATCTGAACATTCTTCCACATTTATCTTCCCTTGTTTATTTTGTTCCGATGAAACATATTCTTTCACGTATGTGCTGTTATTTGTTTTTGGGAAATGTATAGTTTTATGATGACGTTTTTTACAAAAGCACGTGTAATTTGATGGACAATTTGCAACTGAATGCGAATTTAAACAATTAAAGCATAACTTGTTACATTTTATAACGTCTACCCTTTCATTGACAGATAATTTTAAATAATGCGGGTATTTTGAAAGAGTTTGATGTTCGTGGCAAAAAATACAATTTAATGTTTTAACATCTGATAAAAATACTTTAGATACACTTTTGGAGTTAGTATGCTTACGATTAACACTAAAATTCTCAGTAAGAGATTTTCCGCGTGATGTGAAGTATAAATCAATCTCTCGTCCCAATTCTTATGGTAAAAACCATTTATCTCCTTGTCTCACACTAATGTGGGAAGCTGTTTCTCTATCTAATGTTTGATATAATTTATCCGATACTATAAGTTGTTTAAGACTCACGAAATTGGATACATTTTTTAAATTTAAATAATATCCCCAGTTTGTCGTTAGACGTGAAGCAAACTGTACATGACTCTCATTTGGTTGTTTAAGAGCTTTTCTAAATTGCTCTAAGCAAACATAAGACGTAGGTTGAAATTCTTTTAACACTAATTCTTTTATTTTTGCATAATTCTCGATATCGCTATAATGTAAGTAAGTTATTATGTTAGATGCTTTGTCCCCTAATAAATTTAACAGTTTCTGCTTTATATTGTTCTGAAACATTTATAGTCTTAAAAGCTCGTTGTAAAGAAGAAAAGAAAAAACCCTATCCTTCAGGACGTATAGGAATTCTTACAGTGAAAGTTCCAATACTTTTTATCAATCGATTTAACGATTCTAATTTTATATCACTCTCGCTAATGTTAGATTTAGCTTCAGATTTAATTTTAGCCAGTTCTAATTCACTTTTTGACCTTTTAAGTTTAATTTTTTCCAGATCTAATTGCTTTTGCTCTAGATCAGTTTGCCTTTGCTCCTAATTTTTATGATTTTCATTAATAGTATTTGCTATTTCTGTCACAAAAGCTTGTTTATTTTCATACATTTCACTGTCTTCAATAATAACGTTTAAATCAGCAACTGTCATTTTTTAAATTAATATTTGGATTTATTTCAGTGGCTATAAGCCTTAAATCCTCTTTTTTGCGACTTTAAACAATGTTCAATATATGTATATAACAGTAAAGATAAGAAAAAGCACATTCACTTACTTTTCGAATAAGCTTTTGGCGAACTTTGTAGCACGGAACTCATAGCACTTATTATTCATGTCGGCGTTTCACCCAACTTAAACTTTGATTTTAGAAGCTCGTTGGATTTAATCCCAGGCTGCTTCTTCGTTGCTCGGCGGACCACATTGATAGCTCTTATTAAGGACTCACTAATACTCAAAATAACAAAACTGCAGTGCACTGTTTTTATTAAATAATATCACAAGGTAAACCGCTCGTGGCTACCTGTTTCACAACAAAACATTCTATAAAACTCGAATAAGCAAACGCAGACGATAAAAATTATTGCCAAAAATACAAAGCATAAATACGACCGAACATAATCCTGAAGTCGCACTTGCTTGAGGTTGTGTATTAAGCTCTCCACAATTACACTAAAATAATATGAAACAAGTTCACTGTTAATTTCAGGGAGATATGGACTGAGGATGGTAACCTCTAGAAATTGGTTCCTTTTTTTAAATTTCTGCTTTCCATAGTTATCATAAATTAAATAACTCTGTTACCATCTTAAGCATTTCCTTGTAGCACAGTTTTGTCTTTAAATTCATGAGAAAATGACAACACACTTCAATGAAAAAACATTGTTTGATGACGTAATAAATTTGAAAATATACCTCATTGGTTCCGCTATTCTTCAGTTTTATCTTTAGCAGCACTTGCAATGTAAGAAAAACCATTGGGAATTAAAACTGCCTATAGAGGCGTTGCTCGCAGCCTTCGGTACAGGAAAATCGTCCCTTTAATTTCCCTTTAACTAATGCTAAAGTGCCATTGAAATAATTCTTTATTGTAAATGCATTTCAAAGTTTCAGATATTCAAATTTGGATAATTTTTAGTACTTTGTCATATAAGACAGAACACAAATGTCACAGGAAGTCTGAAATTGTGCAAAAGAATAATCATTCTGAACAAATTTAAAATACATGTAACGCAATGCGCTTGCTCTGCACTATCCTGAAGCGAGAAGTTATATCTTTTCCCCACCAGATGACGTATTCGAGCGCTTGAATTGCCAATTGTCAAAACGTTGAAGTCGCAAAACGTTCATAATACTATTTCGTTATGTCTATTATTTTTTATGGATTTTTTTTCATTGTAAGAATTTAAAAATATTTTTCAAAAGTAGCTAAAATCTATAACTTATTAATTAGGAAATAAACAATAAGCTTTTTCACTGAATTTTCTTTCAAAAAAAAAAAATCGAATTTTAACCCTTTATACCCTGACTGTAGTTTAAGACACTATTAAAGAAAATTCAATGTAAAATTTATCTAATTCATCTTTTAATAAAAGTAGAAAGCACTTTTCATACAAAATAATTTGCTAAATCCTATTCAGAAAGCACAATGGAACAGTCGAAGTAAAATATTTTTTAATGGAATTATTTTCTGATCCCTTTACCTTGGTGTAGCTTTTATCCTATTAAAAGATGTTAATACGAAAAATTTGCAACTACAAAACACAGATAGGATCACAGTACATTTATTAACCATTTGGAAAAATGGTTATTGTCCTCTGTCAGGGTAGGAAATCAAAAACATATCTGAAGCGTTTTATTAGTTGAATCCGCATTTTATTCATTTTCTGATTGGTCTATACAGTAATCTGTATTTTCCCTTTACTTTCAACAGAGATGGATACTTCTGTATGACAAAAAAGTAATAAAAACTACAAAAAAATTAATAACTCGGAAACAAATTGAGATACAGCTTTCAAATTGCATTTAAAAGTACATTTTGATTCTATACGACGGTGTAAAAAGTAATATTGTGGGATGTTTAGAAGTTTAAGAATGAAATTTCATTTAAAATGGGTCGTCAGATTTCTTGGAAATCTGACGATGGAAAAGCCTTTTCCCGAACAGCCAATGAAATGCTTGGATAATACGAAAGTTTCAGGAAATCTGACGAGTCACAGGCGATTTTTGTCGCTTTCAATTTTTACGTGTAATAACACTATTAATGTTTGATTCGTGGCGTATGTAATGTATGATAAACTCCGTGAGATTTTTTATGTCTTAAATTTTAGTTTTTGAAAAAATCATTTTCCAAATGGTCATTGTAATTTGTTAAATTGCTTTTTTTTCCCACTGTTCTTATAATAATAGTGAGACTTCCACAACAGTATTTTTTGTTAATTAATCTA
This sequence comes from Maratus speciosus, assembly GCA_963932465.1. Lineage (NCBI taxonomy): Eukaryota > Metazoa > Arthropoda > Arachnida > Araneae > Salticidae > Maratus > Maratus speciosus. The sequence goes on along the minus strand of OZ010798.1, from coordinate 48,311,904 downwards.
TTTATTCTTATAAATATTTTTTTTAAAAGAGCTCTAACTATCGATTTATTAAGTCAGTTTTAATTTAAAAATTATTTAAAAGTCAAATTATTATTATATATGTTGTTTTGGATATCTTAGACATTAACGTAAATAATTATTCAGGCGAAACAATTTTTGTATTCAAAATTCAGGATATAAAGGTTTAAATTATAAGACTTTCCTCTTTATAAATATCTTTTGCATAAATGTTTTTAACTTGTTATTTTACAGAGATATTTTTGTTTCCTTGGAAAAACTGATCTAACAGTTTTTATTAATAAGTTCTCCAATATTATTTTTTAAATCAATAAATGTAAAAAAGAAGTTTTATGAAATATTTTAAAATTATTTAATAATTTATAATAATGAATATATTTTTAAAAGTGCTATGTGTTCTGCTCCCAGATTTCTGACGAGTGCTTTCCTATAAAAGCCGATATTTGCGCTGGAAGCCCATGGGAGCTTAGCTGCGGTAATTCTCTGCTTTTTAGTAAATATTTTAATATTGGTCGGAATTCACTGGCGCTCATGAATACAGAGCTCCTGGAGCACAATGCAATAGCGCTTCTGAAAAACCGAAGCCTAAATTTATTCTCTTTTTCGTTCTTATCTCCATGCGTTTGCATTCTCAAAACACTTGTATGTGACATAATGTGTTGTAGATAGAGATGAATCTGGCTCAGTTTTTTGGCTTGGACTAGTTCGAGCTCAATCTGTCTACATTCAAAATTTTATTTATTCATGTATTGAAAAAAAATCCTACTTTAAAATTACGTGTTATATTTTATTTCAAATCATTTTAATGATATTTTGGTCAGAATGGAGGGAAAACACAAATCGTGTTTTTCTATTCTAGCGATATTTGCAAATTTATGTCTGGAAATTATGGCTGCGACGTGTTGATAAGGCTCCACTCAAGAGACTGATTAATGAATTTTCTTTCAGTTCGATTTTCATTTGTGACAGTAAGATAATTTTTAATTGCCTTTTTTTAGTTTAGATGTCTAACCTGAAAAGAATATTTTCTGTTTTTAGTCAACGAGCATCAGATTGAGGTTTTGTTTGTTTGAGGTTTTTTGTCTTCTATTTTATACGAGTATAAAAATCACGTCAGTTATTTTTCTATTTATTTTGTATTATGAACGCTGCCATTGCTAAGGCTCTGCTCTGCACATTTACGAAGTCACTTTTATTTATAAGTAGATATAAATCCCATGTATTGTTATTCTCATAGAAAGCAATTAAGTAGTGTTTCCACTTTTTCTATAAAAGCAACGAATATTTTTTATAACGGTGTAAGTTTTTAAATTTCATCTGATTTTCAGGGCCTCACCACAAAAGATTGTTATGCGGAAAGAATCGATTATAGTTTAAGATATGCATATTTTATAGGAAATTGAAAAACATTGTTCCATTCTTCAGCATATAAATACTATTTTCTGAAAATGTCATTCATTTTTTTCATAAAAGTACATCGCTAAAAACTATCCCTTTTTTGTGTTAATACTATTTCTGAATCACAATCTTACCATATTTAATCGCAGAATTCTGCAATTAATTAACATTAAAATTAGACAAAGATTACTATTCGGAAGGAGTGATAAATAAAAAGTGGAATAATTGAGAGCTAAGTATATGGGGATAGATATATGTAATTTTTGCTAAAGAAAAAAAACAGTTTATGTTTTGCAAATAATGTATGAAACATAAATATACAAATTAGAGTGACGAGCGGAAGAGGGGAACGGTACGGTTGTTAGTACTGCAGAATATTAGGTACTTTTTTGGTTGAAATTAATCCTTATCGACAGCCCCTGTCAATTGCAACTCTTACTCGCTTGCTACATTTTGCAGCAACTCTAGCCAGAATGAGTACTATCATAAATCAATTTAACATATAAAATTTACGAAATTTTTAATGTAAAAATAGTAAATGAAAACTTCGTTGAAAACACAATTAAAAATGCATTTAGTTGGTGTATTGGCATAAAGTATTTTAACATTTTTGAAATGTAAAATAATTACCTGAAAAAAATCACCTTGGAAATACAATTAATTTAAAACTTTTTCAAAAACAATTAAAAATATTTTTAGTTGGTGCTACCACTGGCATTCGCTTCTTACAACGTCTCGCTCGCTGGATCAGCCCTTCTGCGTTCAATGCTCCTATAATATTGTACAGCATGGCTTAAATTCATTTCGAAAAACTCTTGAAAAAACACTACATGATAATAAAATAGTTAAATATAAACCAACAATCATCAATATATAAAATTTGATGTTAAAGTTCGTTCGACGTGAAAAAAAAACTCTCAGATGCTTGGCACGTTAACAAAACATAAACAACACGTTTTCTGTTGCGTCTAAAAGAAACTTTTGAACAAAAGCTGATTTGCTAGATTCATCATGTGACCTTAAAAAGAACCAATGACCATTGCTGTCAATACATCTACCAAAAAATCATGCTGTGTTTAAAAAGAGCTCTTCTTTCAATATAAATCAACAGTAATTAAATACAGGATGTTCAACAAAGGACACCCTGATTTTTAAATTAAATAACTCGGAAACTAATATCGATTGAAGGATGAAACAAGTGATAGGTTCATTTTGAAAGCCGTAAAAATCTGATACAATAGTTTTAGAATTAGTTACAAATTTTGTCGTCAGGCGACGGTGTAGTCACTGAGGGATCCCTAAACCAAGGTTAATAGACATATAGGTTGGCTCGTTACTAAGGACTCCGCTCCGCCTACTCTCGTTGCTATGAGGGACAATACGTCACAAGAATTCCTATATACTATCGCCCTTAAGCGTAAAATAGGGGTCATCGATTTATTAAAAATTGTACAAACTTTCATTTTTTAAATGCTAACAATTTGACAGTTTATTTTACTTCCTTGAACAAATTAGTTAGGTAAAGCATGTAGTTTATACACTTTTTCTTAAATCTTCATAGAGTTAGAAGGTTCCAAAGTTTGAGGATGTGAAAATTAAACTTACGTGACAAATTTTAATTTATAGCTTCCCGAAAAATCACGCGATTGAAATGTTTCGTTTTTAATAAGATATAATAAATGGCTCCAAACATAATCTAGGCACTACATTTATTCAAAAACATATTTATATTTATAAAAATTATTAACAATAAGTTTATATTTAAAAATACTGAGGTATCCAACCCGGGTTTTCCCGATTACAGTCCATAGGTAAAAACTATTTTTTAATTGAAAACTAATAGATTTTTTATATTTATTATATGTATATACAGTGGCGGTCAAAAGTTTCCGGCCAGTTAGTTTTTTCATTTGTTTCAAAGAACGCTTCAGCGAAGAAGGAGCACAAGTGCTCCAAAAGTTAGGAATACGCCAAGTACTTTTGAACACGTGATCATTTTGATTGGATACTGAAGATAGTTGGTGCAAAGGGGAGGAATTCGAAATTCGCGTGTGCAAAAGTTTCCGGCCGTTAGTTTTTGCTATCAGTAAAGTGGGTTTTTTGGCCGTGTTTAGTAATTAATCAACGGGAATAAAGCATTTGAAATTCAAAAATGAAAAGTTGAACGATTTATTGTTCTTAAAGGAGTGATTTTTTTTTGTCGCTAAAGGGACAATCCTCTGGTGAGAATGCGGCGAAGTTGTCGATCGGAAAATTAGCTGTGAACGATATTTAAAAAAAATATAAAGATGGTCATGGCCTTCGGAACTTGCCACGGTCCGGGGGACCCCGGAAAATGACTATTCTTGTGGAAAGAATTATCAGGAGAAAAGTAGTTGATGACCCGCATAAAAATGCCGCTGCAATTCCCCGCGATTTACGATGTTAAAATATTGCTGAAATAAGTCGGTCTACCATCTCAAGACGCTTACGTGACGTAGGACTTTATGGAACTGTCGGTGTTAAAAAACCTTTCATAAGTAAAAGAAATCAGAGGGCCCGACTGGCGTTTGCCAAGGAATACAAAAACTGGTCAACTGAAAACTGGAAAAAGTACTATTTTTCCGATGAATCGACGTTCAGTCGTTTTGGGAGTGATAACAGACACTACAACCGATGACCTAAAAACAAAAGATAAGATTCGAGATATGTTATTCCTACAATGAAGCATGGCGGAGGACACGTTATGCTGTGGGGAGCATTTTCTGAAAAATGTGCCTGCCCGTTATTTGAAATCCGCGGCACGATAAATAGTACAATGCATAAAGATATCTTGCAAGATCATTTGTTGCCTTATTGGAGGAAAAATTGCGGTTACTATTTGTTTCATCCTGATAACGACCAAAAACATACATGCAAGCTCGTCAAACAGTGGTTTTCGCACAAAAAAATTCCGCTTTTGAAAATGACAGCCCAATCATCCGATCTGAATCCTATAGAAAATCTTTGAAACTGACTTCAAAACGTGTGTGGAATTATAAATATTCCATTTCAGACGCATTTTCACAAAAATTGCAAGAACCATGAAAAAAACTTAACTTTGACGATCTACAACCGTTCATGGAATAGATGCCACGTTGCTGCGCAGTAGTACTTATTGCTAAATGTATGAATAAAAAATACTAATTGTAAATCTTGTTGATTACTGTTATTTTCTGTTATAACACCATTTTTTTCCAAACTTGCCAAGGTGGCCGGAATCTTTTGAGAGCATGCGTTTTACAGTACATATAGAAAGCAAAGAAAGCATGCGTTTTCTTTGCAATTAATTTTGTCAATTAAATTTGTTAATATTTATTTTTTATTCCATAAATAAGTTCCTATCTACAATGGTTATCAAAAATTAAGGAAAAGTCACAAAAGGCTAATTTTCAAATACGCGAACACTCAAAAGGAAGTAATATAATTCAAATAATTACTATCTCTACAACACAGCTAGTCCATATAACATCTCATTCATGTCACACATGGTCACAAAGGTCACAGTCACTACGGTGAAGCAAAAAAATAGGAAATTCCATACATCTCATTATGAGTCTCAAATGATCACTATATGTGACCCCACTGAGACGTCACTGTGACTGCTGCTTTGGGACGAGTCACCATGTGACTTTACAATGTAGTTACATTGTGACTCTCATGTGACTGTCATTTGTAGACTCAATTTCAAAGTCATCGTGAACGCTGCATTGCGATAAGTTACCAAATAATGTCACATTGAAGTCACGTGATGACTTTCAGGTGACAGAGAGACTACTGTGAAGTCACCGTTGTGCTCTTTTGGGAAAAGTCTCCATGTGACTATAATATGATATCATTTGGTGACTTATCATAATGCAACGTTCATGATACTATGAAATTGAGTCTCAAAATCACAGTCACATGAGAGTCACAATTTAACTACATTGTAAAGTCACCTGGTGACTCGTCACAAAGCAGCAGTCACATTGACTTCTCAGTGGAGTCACATATAGGGATCATTTGAGACTCATAATGAGATGTATGGAATTTCCTATTTCTTTGCTTCACCGTAGTGACTGTGACACTTGTGACCATGTGTGACATGAATGAGATGTTATATGGGCTAGCTCTGTTGTAGAGATAGTAATTACTCGAATTATATTATTTCCTTTTGAGTGATCGCGTATTTGAAAATTAGCATTTTGTGACTTTTCCTTAATTTTTGATAACCAGTGTATTATGCCAATAAAGTGTATAAGTATCACTTTTGACATTCCTCTTCATATGGGCATACTTACAAATTAACCAAAAATTTTATGCTGGCCGGAAACTTTTGACCGCCACTGTATATATATATATATTTAGATTTCCTACTGATAACACCAAAAAGCATTTTTATTTAAAAATATATCAGTAATATGTTCAAATAAGGTTTGAAATGTGTTAAAAGCGTTATTTTATTAATGCATGTCCGGAGTTAATAGATGATGAAATCACCAAAAATTTCGCTACTTGCTGCTGACAGCAGCCTTTTTTATTTTGATTATTTCAGTGGTTAAGTGCGTAGTTCGATTACGTGTCTGCTACATTTCTGTTTTATTTATATTTATTTATTGATGGAGTTTTAATTTCGTTATGGAATATTAATCGGAAACAAATCCTGAATTATTTAGAGTGTTTTAAGTGCAAACGGATTCATGTTTCGTAGTCTGTCTTCATGCAATGAACATAGATTTTAATAAAAATCATTCTTAAAAATTATTTAAAAAACTATAAATAAAAAATAAAATACATAAAAATAAACGAGGAAATTGAAATACTGTTTCAAAGAACATTTTTTTTTTTCGATTCGGCAGCGTAAAAATTGAAAATGCTGCGATGTTTAGAAGTTATATATACGTATATATATATATATATATATATTAGTGAAAGTGAAACTTATTTGTCAGGTGCTGCCACCATCAATATGATGTAAATAGTATCAACTTTAATTGTTTTCGGTTTGGCTAAATATGTTTACAGATCTAACCAAAACTTTTAATTTTCCAATACACAGTTAAAAATATCACTCTCACTGAACCTATACAAATGCACTGTAATGTATTTATATGAATAAATTGATTTAAATTTTGTGCCACGCTCTCCAAAATCAAAAATAAAATTTATGTAAACGATTTTTTTTTTTGCGTCATAATATCCATTTGCATACATTTCGCTTAGTTTGGATACAATGACGTAAAGAAATCATTTACATAAATTTTACTTTTGATTTTGGATAGCGGGGCACAAAAGATAAATCAATTTATTCATATAAATACATTAGAGTGCATTTGTATAGGTTCAGTGAGAGTGATATTTTAAACTGTGTATTGGAAAATTAAAAGTTTTGGTTAGATGTCTAAATATATTTAGCCAAACCGAAAACAATTAAAATTGAATTTTAAAACAAATTGTTTAAAGCTACATTAAGGCGTCACTTAAATTTTGATATCATATCTTTTAAAACTCATATTTTGAATTTATGAAAGGTGTGAATGATAAAGCATCAATGAATAAATTTTTATACATCCTTTTAAATTTAACATAATTCTTACACATGCAATTATAAATAAAACAAAAATAAAAAGATGAAATTAATATAGCGTCGCTTAAAATTTGATATCATTATTTTTAAGTTCCATATTTAAAACTCGTATAGCAATAAGATAAAGTACTGCGTCACAAACTTTTAACCCGTTAAGGGTTTTTTGAATTGATATTATTACTTTTTTATGTTAATAACAAAAAGATAAAAAAAAAATAAAGACCAACGATAAGAACTCATAATCGTGATTTCCATTCACCTTTAATTCCGACCGCCTCAAAAAAGCATACCTCATACTTCAATTGTAAAGAGTGCTGTACTATTTGATTTTTTAAGAACTTTTTAGTAAGATATGAAAGTAATATACAAAATGGGGGGGGGGTGATGGTTATGGTTTGTTTCACAGATATAGAAAGCTTTGTTAAATTTTACTATGTAAAAAGTTTACTTTCTTAAGAAAAATATCAAGAAATATTACTCTTTTAAGCTTTTTATTTAAAATACATTAACATTGTAAGCACAGGAGAACAACTAAGATAGGCTTTTCATCACAGAATTTGACCCCAAAATTAATACTCGTTTCGTGGCGCTAGTGTACCCAGCCTGCCGATCACGTGATCGATTGGATGCAGTTTCGATTTTCGATTATAGGTGGCACCATCAACTGCCATTAAGTATTTTAATATTTTCTTTTTGAGTCTCGAAAAAGTGTACAATAATTACAATGAATATGAATGAAAATACGAAAAACAGCTGGTTGATAAAGATATAGGTTTTGTTTTTTTTATTTATTAATTTAAGTTCATAGCAACAAACATAAATTTCTATCAAAATAGCCATATTTTCGAGTAAGATTTAATCATAAAATTTGTACATTAAAAAAAAAGTTTTTCTCGCTAAAAGTTAAAAAAAATAATGCATAATTTTATGATTTTTAAATTTTGTTAATTAAATTAGGCATTATCATTTGATTTTTTTATGGCTACAACAAAGAGATTATGTAAACTACAATTTAAAATAATATTTAAAATACAAAAATTTGAACTGAAAATGCCTTTTTGAAAAATATTAGAATTGCATCCCAAATTTCAAATATTTCAGCATGGAGCAGGAAAAGATTAAAGTTGCATTGCATTTGTAACAATAAATATATATATATTATAGGTTAATTCTATAAAAATTTTTAAAAAATATTTTTATATACTCATATTACTGAATAGAAGACAATTTGACAAGAAGACTTACAAATTATTCTGCTAGTCAGAAAATAATTTTGAATTCAACGCATTAAACAGCAAATTTTTAATGATTTTAATTTGCATCATTTCTCAAAACGAAAAAGAAGTACCTAGTCAATTTCAAGAGATTCTTATTTTAAATTACATTAAATTTTTTATACACCTTAATATAGGAAAAGTAATTTCTGCAGTTTTTTTTAACACACACGCCTTCTCGGAGAAAAATGTCTGAATTTAATACTATTTGGGATGTATCTTAGTTTTTTTTTTTTTTTTGCAGATATAAAAACATACATGAGACAAGAAAAGACTATTTATTTATATATGAAAAGATAAAAACCCTTTAAAATTCAAAATTCCAAATTAAATTTCAAAAATTTAAATTAAAATCCGAAGTTTCTTTCTCCTAACTTTAAATCTCCTTCTAAAATCAGTTTTACCCCTTGTAACTTTGTTTCCCAGAAATACATCTTATTACTTTCAGATATTATTTTCGGACGATCTTTAAGAGTAAAAATGCTGACGTTCGGAATATTCTCATTCAGTTGTGGTTAGCCGATTCCCGGGCCGGCCAAGCCTAGGTCTAGCATCTGAGCCCGGGAATCAATCAAAATCAACCAAAATGTTCCTCCCTTAAATGTTCCTCCCAAATTTACAACTATGCTATCTGCTGGAAAATATGCTAAACCCCAAGATATTAGCTAAAACCCGCGCCAAAAACGACAGAGCTTGCCATTTTGAGATGCATGCAAAACTTATGTCAATGTAGCTCCTAAAGTCAGCGACATAAGTGGCTCGAGGGACCCGCGGCCGAACTCGCGAATTAGACTGTAAGATGAGTGGCTAAATAAATGAGTTCGGTTCAACAAGAGGTTTCCGAGTCCAATTATTCTCCAAATTATTTATCTACAAGTTCTGTCAATTCCAAGATGTTCTGACTTATTAACGCCGGCGATACGACGATCAACTGACGGGAAGTGAACCGGCCGCAACTACCCTCTACAAGTCCGGACGCTCCCGATATTCGTTACATATATACATAATTAAAAATGAAAATACTTTCTGAAACAGTTAATCTGAGATTTTTAATTTTTATGTGGAGATAAGATACATAGTTACAAAATATTTGAAATGCATAGAACAAAATTCATTACATAAATTTACATAAAGATTTTTAACTCAATTACATTTACGAGTTAATAAAGACAATGCACTAGATATATTTGCTGTGTGATAGTAAAATTCTCAAAATATCTAAAGGATTATGAAATAATATTGAATAACATTTTCCAGTTATCGTTATTTAAAAAATGTTAAATGTATGTATCTGTGTTGTATATGAAATGTAAGAGTTTAGGTTTCTATCCAAAATATAGATGTGGCCACATTTACCAGCTGCAGGAAATGGCACATTTTGTTATTGAAATTTATTTAAAATGAAGTTTTATTTTATTTAGCTTAGTTATAATTGCAATTTAATTTTGTTTAACTTGATAACGATTTAAAAAGTCTTAAATTTTATTTAATGATCTAATTGGCAATAAAAAATTACAAAGGAACTCATAAAAAAATCAAAAGGCATCACTGTGGATTGAACCCGAGATATCGCATCTATGAGAGCAGCGCTCTTAACCGCTCATCTAGTGTTTCTATAGCTAGCTGTTCCCAAAAGTGAATAAAAAGAAAGCACGCAGGAATACATTAGTAACTTCTTGCGCATTTGCGGTAAATTCTCATAGAATGGCGAAAAAATATAGTCTCATTTTTCATGCCGATTATAGAACAAACAACAGTTTTTCTGCAAATAAGTGTTATGTTATTCGCTTTATCTCAAACAGATTTATATTATATATTAATTTTAATAAAATCACGCAGGTCATTTTTGAGAAAAAAAATTGCGAATTATATAAAAAACAAGAGTTTTCCCGAACACAAGTGTTATCTCATTCCCTTCATCTAAAACAAATTCATATTATATTAATTTAAAGAAAATCGCCCAGGCCATTTTCCAGAAATGGAAATTAAGAATTTTATCCATCGCAAGTACTTTTAAAATGGGTTTCGAGATCTCAAACTATACTGCATGTAGAAATGTAAAAATTTCAGAATAGGATAAGACTGCAGATATAAGACTGTTTTCTAAAAAAATCAGAACAATATGCGCTATGTTTACTGATTTATGAAGTGGCGGCTTTTCGCGTTTCCTTTGATCTCGAGTTAGGTGTATATATGAGTTCCGCCATTCTTACGATTTTAGGCTTAAGGCCGCGTCACTGGAATACTACCATCTTCCATGATTCACGGGCATGTTTTTGTTTTGTAATATAAAATTCTAAAATTATTCTAAATAAACAGAAAATTGAAATTTGGCAATAGATTGTGTAGCAAATAAAAGGAGAAAAACTATTGTGTAGTTGTCTTTATGCTATAAAATAAAATGCTTTAAGATGTAAATAATATGTGAATTCTTGAAATGTTGCAAATATGCCTTTTAGGTAGATTTCGTAAGAAATACTACCTATTGCAGTCGTTACCATGGTGCGACTTTTGAAAAATTCCTTCATAACTTTTCATTATAGGACCCCAGGAACCCAAAACCACCCCCACCTAAAAAGTTTATATATATATATATATATATATATATGTATGTATGTATGTACTAAATTTTGTCCGCACGATAAAAGTCGCAATTATGCACGAATCATCTTCAAACTCGCCAACAACTTTGAGATGGCTAATATCTCGGCGGGGATTGAAAATGGGCGAAATCGGCCCAAGAGGGTGGAAATGGGGAGGGTTCAAAATTTTGAATACTGTCTTAACATGATTCTGATAAAACCAGCTCTTACACAACAATGGCAGGAAAAAAATAAAAGTTTTTCGTTATAGCAGTTGCCAACAATTAAAAAAAATAATAATAAAATTCTCACAACAACAATTACTTTCCTTTTGCAAAATTTTCACGTGTAAAATTAAATAGTTTGACAAATTGAAAACAAATTGAATATTACGTCATAAGTTTCCTAGAGCAAGATTTCAGCATGAAAACTCAAAATAAATAGTTTGACGAATTAAAAAAAATATGTATATTGCGTCATATTGGAAATATAATCGACCTCAGCAGGTGAATATGTAACGCCATGTAAGTTTGAAGAAACGTATTAAAACATGATAAAAACCCGACTATGGAAATATTAACATATTTTAACACTTTAAGGTTCTCTGAATTTTTTGTAGCCATTTTTTAAACCTATTCCATATACCGGGTGTCCCAAAAAGGACTGACTGATTTTAAAATTCAGTAACTTGCAAACGGTGACAGATATTTAAAAAATTCTTGCAGGAGGGTTATGCATAAGGTCAAAAGTTTTATTACAGTGATTTTCGATTTTAGTTCGAATTACAAACAATAGATGGCGCTGTAAGCAATAGTCGCTAAATACAGGCTCGATTTCTGGTCCTTTCTCTTGTTCCATGCTGAAAAAGGAGATGGAAATGTATTATCCGGGCCACGAAGTACCAAAAATCGAGCCTGAATTCAGCGTCTATTGATCGCAGCGCCATCTATTGTTTGTAATTCGAACTAAAATTGAAAATCACTGTAAAAAAACTTTTGACCTTATGCATAACCCTCCTGCAAGAATTTTTTTAATATCTGTCACCGTTTGCAAGTTATTGAATTTTAAAATCAGTCAGTCCTTTTTGGGACACCCGGTATATGTGTGTGTGTATTCGTGTATATTACAATTTTCACAAAAAGTTTAGCTCCCTACAGCTCGCTCTTTGTGAAGAAACTGGGTTTTATCTCTAATCTTGATTTAAGTTTTGTTGGAGAATTTAGTACTTAACATCGAAATCTACTTCCGCCTGTAGGCCCGAGCCGGCAGGGATTTTTTTAAATTGATATACCGTATATACTCGCGTATAAGTCGAGAACTTTCTGGCAATTTTCGGTAAGCAAATTTGGGGGGGTCGATTTATACGCGAGTCAGTTAAAAAACAAAAACAAAAACTTCGAATACTGCAAAATTATGGCTTTTTATGTGTATGAATAAAAAAATAATATATGAAATATACAAATAATATTAATTTAAAATTTAAAAAATTTCAATGATTTGTTTTTGTTTACTTACTACCTTTTCGCATTGGCAAGTGAAATCTTTGGTTTGATTTTGAGCAAAATTCTAGTAAAAAGTTAGGGGGTCGACTTATACGCGGGCTTTTGATTTTTTCCAGAATTTGCTTTCAAAAGTTAGGGGGTCGACTTATACGCGAATCGACCTATACGCGAGTATATACGGTATTAAATTTTAAACAAAACAAAATAATGTTATTAATTATTGGGAGCGCTAATTTCTCCTCTACCACACCGTCCTTTGTATCAGCACTTTTTGACCATTGAAAACACAATCTCAAATCTTCCGAGGGGGAGCATGTCATTGCTCCGGGGAGGAATGTCCCCCCCCCCCAGGCCACCTCCTGAATTCAACACTGGCTTTAATCTAATGATTTTTATTTATTTATTTTTAATTTTACGTACGTATTTTAATATGTAATTCTGATTAATATGACTGAACTCAAGTTTTTTCATAAAGAAAATACGCATTTATTTCCAAAATAAATAAAGATGGCGCTAATATCATCAGCGATCGCGATCGTTTTCCAGAATATTTTTTAATTAATCAAGCTTTTTCGTTTATTAAATCTGGATAAACATGGCATGAAATTTCGTTATTTTAAAATTCTGGTGTAAATTATTTGCTTATCCAAAATGAAAATACAGTGCAACAGTAGCTTTTGCATAATAACTGTAACTGTTGAAACCCTCTTGTTTTAGTTTCGGTTTTGAATCTATTGTTTCTTGCGAAATTCTACCAATATGGATTATCCAGATTTTCCTGATGAAAAATTCAGTAAAAGAAAACATGTCACTTTGACTATAATGCACAAAGTTGAAATTATTAAAAAACTGAATTCTGGTTCTTCTGTTCGTTTTTTGGCTAAATCTTATGGAATAAGCCCTAGAACAGTATATGACATTAAGAAACAAAAAGAAAAAATTTTGAATTTTTATATGAATAGTGACAGCAATGCTGGTATTGCAGAAAGAAAAACAATGCATGCAGCAGATCTGGTGATCTAGACAAGGTGCTTTATGAATGGTTCTGGTTCAAACAACGTAGAAGTGAAGGTGTTCCTATAACAGGGCCTCTTCTCTGTGAAAAAGCCAAAGACCTTCATAAAAATTTGAATATTCCATATGAATATCCCAAAATTGAAAGTTCCATATACTTTTTCTTCAGGGTGGTTAACTCGTTTTAAACAGAGGCATGGAATAAAATATCTAAAGACATGTGGAGAAAAAATATCTGGATATTCATTATCTGCAGAAGAATTTATTGATAATTTTACCAATCTTGTCAAAGAAGAACAATTGAGTCCAGAGCAGATCTACAACATGGACGAAACGGGACTTTTTGGCGCAGCTTACCACGAAAAACTTTAGCAACTGCTGATGAGAAGAATCCGTCAAGCATTAAAGAAGATAAGCAACGAATCACCGTTCTTGTTTGCTGCAACGCTGCTGGCACCCACAAGGGTCAGTTATTGATAGTGGGGAAAAGTGCAAAACCTCGTGCATTAAAAAATATCAAACTTCCCGTTATATATAAAACTAACAAGAAAGCTTGGGTTACTAAAGATATAATAAATGAATGGTTTGAGAACAATTTTGTTCCTGAAGCACTTGAACATAGTAAGATATTAGGATTGATCAAAGATAGTAAAATTCTGTTATCATTCGATCACTGCTCAGCGCATCCTGTTTCATTAAGCAAAGAAAATGTAACAGCACAGTTTCTTCCGCCAAATATAACTTCTCTCATTCAGCCGATGGATTAAGGGATCATACGTGCAATGAAGTACAATTATAAAAAAAAAAAAAGGTTCTGCAAAAGTTGCTAAGCTTAGATCCATCGGCTGATATGCTTGAAAGATTTAAAAAAGTTTTCACTCCAAAGAGAATGTCTTTTTCTCTTGCCAGACGCTTGGAATGCTATGTCGCAAGACACCTTGATACTTGCATGGCATAATTTATGGCCACCATCGTTGTTTATAGAATCCGAGAGTGATGATTTAACATTTGATGGGTTTCATCCCAGTGCTGCCCAAGCTAAAACTAATGATTTACTGGTTTTTGCAAAGCAGTCTTTGAGTAACGTCATTGATAATTTGATGACAGTGAAGTTCTAAACTGGATTTCTTGTGACGATAACATCCCAACAGTAGAAACAAAATCTGACCAAGAAATAATTTCCAGTGCCCTGCATATTGATGCAGATTCTTCATCAGAAACTGAATCTGATGAAGAACTTGAAAAAAATAATCTTGAAGAAGGTCTAGCCATAGGGGAAAAATATTTGAGCTTCCTGAAGCAGCAGAGCTTTATATCTGAGCAACAGATAATGAATCATCAGCAGCTTCAGGATGCAATAAGAAAAGAACGAAACAAAAAATTAAAGCAAACAACCATTTTATCCATGTTTCAAAAATATAAAATTAAAAAATAAGTACAGTTTGTAAAAAAAAAAAAAAAAAAAGAAAAATTTATTTTTCCTCATTATTAAGTATATTTAGTATTGTATGTTTGTATTTAGTGTTATTTATATGTATATTTATATATTATTTTATATTTATATTATATTGTTTATTTATATGTGCATTTAGTATTGTATCTTAATTATTATTTACATGACTTAATTTTTCATATTTTTCTAAATTTTTTATTTTGCATAATTATTTTATTTAAATTATTTTATTACTTACCTTTAAACTAATAAATTATTTTAATATTTTACTTAATTATTTTAATGTTTCACTTTATTGTAACCATTCATTATAATTTCCATTGCTCAACTACCAATCAAATTAATGTTCAAAAATGTAAACAAATAAATGACCAGAAATCCGCAAAATTCTAAAATCCGCACAACCTCTGGTCCCAAGCTGTGCGGATTTGAGGGAGTCTACTGTATTAATCATAACTTAATGATTTGAAACTGTATTGTATCTGTAGAATTAAATTAAATAACGAAGTGAACTATTGAAGTCAAATCTACAGCTTAGTGAACGGATATTTCGGTTTACGGCGCTAAGAAGATTAAAACTAAAATAACAAGCTTTATGATTTAACTTAATTCAAAGCAAGCTGAAATGCTTTGTGCTTTCTTACTGAGAAACATATTATACTTTAAAAAACTATTATATATTCACTTCTTTCAGTAAATCGTTTGGAGCAAGCTTAATAAATGAATCATTTGCCTTTAACAATGGTAAAACATGTAAATTAGCCTTCCTTTGATGTAAAACTCACTACAGCATATGCCATAAATGAAAAGTTTTTTTTCTGCCTACATTGCGATTCTTAATAAGGTAATATTACATTTCTTTAAGACACTGAAGTGCTCAGAGTAAAAAGTGCTTTTAGGAAAAATTTTACATAATTTTGGTCTTTTTATTATAAACACATAAATATCTATAAGATAATTCACCCTTTGATTAAAAATCAGGACTGGAGACTATTTTTCGTTCAATTGTACCACAAAAAAATTCCTTTATGGCAGAAATCTCTTGAAAATATCCTTGTTTGAGTGTAAGGCAGATTATTTTGCAAAACGTGGCACGAATCCAATAAAAAGTTAGTCGCTGGTACGTATGGTCTCCCAACCTAGTAATAAAAAGGTTAGAGAAAAATCATATGGGATACTTATGCTATCTTTGAAATAGTAACTAGATTAATGCATAAAAAATCTAGATATACTAAATATAAACCAAAAGGAAATTTTAACAAATTCCGTTATTTTCTAAAATTTTATTTTCTGTCGATGCTGACAACAGTACGAGATGGAGTCCCTTTGATAATTCGATACGTAAAATTTGGTAAGTATGTAAAATATACGAAGTGGAATGCAATCGCTACTTAGCTATAACATTCAATGTTCATGTATGACAAGTTGAATTTTTTATGAACTGTGTATCGGTGTTTATTGTCTGAGCGAAGCGAAGGCTAATACTCAGCGAAATATTACTGTCCGGGCACTTTACTACTACGATGGATATTAACGCCATGTCCTACTAAAAAAAAAGCCTAATAAAAACCTTTCGTCAAGCATAACTCAAAAAATATTTGTCGGATTTCGTTTCTGATTGCACCAGAAGGTACCTATGAGGGTCGCCTACTGAATGCACCTACTATGAAAAATAGGTTCCAAACCGTTTAAAAATTATATAGAAAAAACTCTTAAAAAAGCACAATTTATCTGCATACGTCACAGAAATTTGGTGTGCGTCACTTTCACCGGTTGATGTTTTCGTAGACAACTGGTTTGAACCCATGGAGCAAATAAAAAAAAATACGCACGCAGTAATATTGAATAGATCAGTTTCAACCACGTGATCACAAACCTTGCAACAACCCGTGGCAACCAGTTTTGGTGGGCAAACAAATAATAATACAGTACTCCGTACCACGGTGACCGTTTTTAGCCTGTTGTATAAAATCTGGCATGTTGTATGACACACAATTGTGGATGATTAAAACAAAAGACATGAGTGTTTATTGATCCGGAGGTTATCTTTCTCTGGATGTCTGTCTGTCTATCATACAGCATGCAATTTTCTTGTAAAGGATGATATTATTATGCAGTAAAACCTCCATAACGGACGCAGACGATTAGTGGACACCTCTATTTAGCGGGCAATTTTTCGATTACCAACCCTTAAATAACTGTACATTTTTTACTCTCAGTAGCGAACACCTCCAAATAGAGGACAAATTCTGCCCTCCCGAGGTGTTCGCTATTCAGAAGTTTTACTGGTAAAACCTCCATAGCGGACACACCCGATTAGCGGATAGCTCTATTTAGCGGACATTTTTTCGATTACCAACTCTTAAATAACTGTACATGTTTTACTCTCAGTAGCGGTCACCTCTAAATAGAGGACAAATTCTGCATTCTCGGGGTGTTCGCTATTCAGAGGTTTTACTGTATATAATATTGATAATTATTTTACAGGGCCGCACAAAAGAATAAGAATATATGAAACGAATATAAACTAAATTCGGGATTGGTAGATCGCTGATGGTAATGTAATTTTAGGATGTTGTTACAGTCATCCGCAGCATGTTTTTAGAGTTTCGTCCATCTAACGAAACCCTACCTGTCTCACTCCTTTGTCTGTCTGTTTGTCCGTCTGTCACAGAGCCCGTTCTCAGAAACTATATATGTCGGAGACTTGAAAATTTGCATACTTATAGCTGAACACCACACATCAAACGGCAAATAATAAAATTTTGAAAAAGTCTAATATTTAACCCTCTGGGCTCTAACTTGTGTATTTTAAGCAATTTTTCTAACTCAGCCCCTAATTAAGTTGGAGACATGAAAGTTTGCATACTTATAGCTGAACACTTGCGATAACACGATAAATCATAAAATTTTGAAAAACTCATATTTAACCCTTCGGTCTCTAACTTCTGTATTTTAAGCAATTTTTCTAACTCAGCCCCTAATTAAGTTGGAGACATGACATTTTGCATACTTATAGCTGAACACCTCACATCTAACGACAAATAATAAAATTTTGAAAAAGTCTATTACTTAATCCTCTGGGCTCTAACTTGTGTATTTTAAGCAATTCTTCTAACTCAGCCCCTAATTAAGTTGGAGACATGAAATTTTGCATACTTATAGCTGAACACCTCACATCAAACAGCAAATAATAAAATTTTGAAAAAGTCTAATATTTAACCCTCTGGGCTCTAACTTGTGTATTTAAAGCAATTTTTCTAACTCAGCCCCTAATTATGTTGAAACATAAAAATTTGCATACTTATAGCTGAACACCTCACATCAAACGACAAATAATAAAATTTTGAAAAAATCTAATATTTAACTTCTAATATTTTGTCTCGCGCAATTTTTAAATTTAAACTGTTTTGCGATACTATTTTTTGTTCATTTTGCATAATAAGTGTAATTAGACGTAATTTGTTCTATTTCAGATTTCTAACGCATGTTAATGAATTTATTATACAATATCCTTTCTCTTTTAAAATTCACATGTAAACATAGTTTTTATGGCGTAATTTCCAATAAGTGCCTGCTTTTTATACCTAATTATTTAATTGTAATTTGAAGGTTTTTTTCTGTTTATAATAGTAACGTGTAAATAATTTTTTTATTTGAAGCAAACATTATTGTTTGCGCTGTTTATACAGTTGGCAACAATTTAAATTAATACCATCTTCTAAAATATGTAAAAAATATCTGTCAAAATGCTAAATATTTGAATTTAAAATAGAAATAAAACCTCAAAAAATGAGTCAAATAATAAAAAAAAAATAATGAAATCTGCAGACCGTATCCGTCATCTTCTATTGAATAAAATGATCTAAAAATGATTAAATTCCCATGTATAGCTTTTGCTCTTATAAATTTTTTTTAATGGAACGATTTTGTCCAACTTTAGCATTAAATATCTCTTAAAATAATTCTTCGATTTGAAAACTGTATGCATTAGTGTGTTGATCAAACATTTCGCTATAATACCACCGATTTTCATATATTTGTATGCAATAGTTTTCTTAATATTAACGAAGAAAGGCCTCCGGTCACAAAAAATTCAAAACCGGCGGAGGCGGCGGCGGCGGCGGCGGTGACAGCGTCAGTTACTTTTCATAGAATAGAGAGATATATAAAAATGAAAACTTGTCTATCTGTCTGTTTGTAATTCTATAAAAAATCCACAATTTGGAAGCCAAAATTGCGAAGAGTACATGTGTATTAAAACATGGCCGAGACAACTAAAGTAATCCGGAATCGAAATAACTTATAGTTAATTTTTAATAAAAAACCACCAATTTACAGCAATTTCTTATCAAATTTAAACATTTTTCGTTATAGCAGTTGCCAACAATTAAAAAACACAATGAAATTATTACTACAACAATTAATTTTCTACTGCAAGATTTCCACGTGAAAAATGAAAATGAAATAAATAGTTTGCCGAATTAAAAAAAAAGTTGAATATTACGTCATAACTTTTCTATTGCAAGATATTCACGTGAAATATGAAAATGAAATAAATGGTTTGACGAATTTAAATGAAAGTGAATATAACTTCATAACTTTTCTATTTCAAGGTTTCCACGTGAAAGAGGAAAATATTACGTCATATTGGAAATATAAAGGGCATGATGGATATAGTATAACGTCATATGAGTGTGAAAAATGTATTGAAGCATAATAAAAACCCGATTAGGGAAATATTGGCATATTTTAACATTATTGCTCCAATTATAAATTGAAATAAGTTCATTTATAGCTGTATTCTTTTGCGTCTGTTATATACATTTATACATTTTTATATAGCGTTTTCATATGATTCATTCAACAACATTTCGACTGCTTTTTTTAATGTTTGTTTTGTGTTGTATGTTAAATTTTGAAATTGATTTTTCAGAACAAACATCCTTCAAATTCTGGGCAACGCCGGCACTTAGCTTGTAACAGATAAATGGCTTTTGTATCTGTTCATCTAATGCTAATATTATAAAGCGTTATAATATTATAAAGTATATAATATTATTAATGCTTGTACGTTTGTGAGGTGTTATCTCTGAAACTACATAGCCAACTTAAAAAAATGTTGGTGGCCATCTCTGCTCCGAAAAAAAGACTATTTTATGTCACTGAAAGAACCTACATCGCTGCAAGAGCAAAAAAGTTCTAAAATTGTGATTTCTGCCATATTGATTGGGTTAGAAACTTTAAATTTGGTGCGGTAGTTACTTTTAAGATGTAAATACTCGTAATGAACGCTCTCTAAAAGGTTCAATTTGACGGATAAACGTAAAAATTTCTAGAAAGGTTCTAAACTATGATTTATTTGGAATACTGAAATTTTTGGGATACTGTTGGGGTTAGAAACTAGAACTTTGGCATGGTAGTAATTAATAAGATGTAAATGCTCGTTGTAGAACGAATTCTAAAAAATAGAAAGACTAAAAAAAAGCGAAAAAAGATCTAAAGATGATCTAAGTAACGAAGAACATGGAACTGTTAGGAATATAAACATGAAAATTGACCTGGCTGTATTTATCATGACGTAAATTCTCGCAATAGAACAATTTCTAAAAATGTTGCTATAAAAAACAGTGCAGAAACAAAAAACTTTCAAAAATTTTCTATTTCTCTGTTACTGCTGAGCCCAAAAATTTGAAATTTTGCTTCGGGTTAGTTTTAAAATATACAATTGTCTCTATGAATTGTTTCTAAAAAAATTAAAATTTAAAAAGATGAAATTAACGGAAAGCGATCTCAATTACCATTAATTTGGAATTATTAGGTACAGCGACTTTAAATATTTCATAATGCTGCATTTCCTCCGCAAAACATTCGATTTAAATGCAACAAAACTGTTAGATACCCACCTAGCATTAAATAAATTGTGTAAATATTGAATAAAGACCTGTATGAAACAGTGAGTAGGTTGCCCGAAAGTACTTGTTAAAGTGTTCCTTTTCTAGGCTTTTCTCTCTCTCGCCAAGGCCACTAACAGAGGGAAGTGCCGTTTTAAATGTGATATGAATTTTTTATCCGATTCATTTTTCTAGACATTTTATCATAAGGTCATATTCTCAATTATCATTAGTAGATTTTTTATATATTAACTTATTCTGGTGAAATTTTGTAAACGGGTTCATATTGGCGTATGTTAGCTTGCATGATTTGCTGAATAAATATGTATGTAATTGTAAATTACTTCAAATGACACTTTGACAGCTCAAAAGTTATGCAGACGATATATTCAGATCTTGTGTCATACTTTATGTTGTAATCTTTGCCGATTTCTTTTATTTAATACATGCTAAATACAGCTCAACTTGTTCAGAATATGTTTGAAAACAAAACAATACAGCGTATGTAGTGGCCAGCATACACGCATCATTTAAATCCGATTGAGCATATCTAAAACACACTCTAACGAAGCATTGCATGCCACTTTTGATGTATTCGGTACTTTGATACTATATTAGATTTTGAGAAGAGAATTCCTTAATTGTTATCGACAACCTCATTGCATCCGTGGAAAACAGATATTGTACAATATTAACTATTCCGGGGGAGCACACACCATATAAAGTATAGTCCATTCTTTTTAAATATCATATATTTGTCATTTAAAGTTACTCAAATTGGTGCGGAGCGTCTGATTATGCTCTTGACATCATTTTATACAGTTAAAATTCCGATATAAGTAAATTAGTGTTTCATTTTCTATTTTACTTTTAAGATATTGCGTACTTTCAATTTTATATCCATGCATGGCTGTCTTGAATGGTTTCATTTCCCATTTTTTTAAACAGTGTATACGAATTTATATGTAAGATTTTGTAATTCTACAATTCGTTTATTTTCATCATTTCAATTTTTCGCAGTATATGGTCAATTAAAGATAACATCTCATTTTCTTTGCTTCCACATGTTATTATTAAATCTATGTTCTCAGTAATATCGCTCAGACTAATCCCTCTGAGGGAAGTCCTAGTTATAAAAATATTAAGGGGGACGTGTACCCTCCAGTTTTTGACTATGGATTTTTACTTCTCATTTTCGTAATTAAAAGATTGATACATATTCTTTACAACTGGCATTTAGTGAAATATAATATCTAAATTTTCATTTAACATGTTTTATTTTGTTATATATTCAGCAAATAATTAATAATCTTCAAATTTTTTAACTAGATGTAGTAAAATCAATCCTGTTCACATTATTACATATGTCCTGTTCACATTCCGAATTATTGAAATTAGCTTTTGCTGGTGCTGCCATCTGCCTTTCAGAAGTAAAAATAATATTCCATATAACATTTTTCCCGTACGTTTTCAATTTTAAATGCTGGTAAATAGGCTCCAAAAAATTTAATTTCGGTCTCGAAAATTCAGGTTAGTACCAAGCTTCAATATCTTTTATGAACAGCAACTATATTTCGTAGATTTAGTCAATTTATCGGTGTTTTATCATGATATTAACGAGATTACATGTTGGCGAGATTTCGGCGATTTAAAGTTTTCGGCAACCCTTTTGTTAGGGCGGGGTTTCATAGGACGCGCTGAAGATTGATTGATTGATGCTTTTGCTCTATTTCTTTTCTGTATGGAATGTATGTAGTATATTCGAACTGTTGCTACAAGAAAATGGATACTCAATTATTCAATTATCATTTAAGTTTGCAATTTGAATAGGAATTTATTTGTTTATTTATTTTTAATGTATGTTTATTTTTAATGTTGTAAAATAAGTTTTTTATCAGGCAAAGGCTCGTTGGTATTTTTTAAAAAGCCTGTCAGTAATTCCTAATCAGCATTTGTATTACAATAAAAATAATAATTATTTTTTAATCAAAGGTTTTATGGCAAGTGAACTTGTCCTCTACTTCTGTAAGTATAGTTAAACTTCTATGACAGGCCCTCCCTGATAACGGACACCTCTATTAAAGTACATTTTCCCCTATGCCTAACAATTATATATCTGTGCATTTTTACTTCTCAATAGCAGTCACTTCCGAATAGCGGACAAATTACACTCTCCCGACGTGCCCGTTATTCAAGAGTTTCTGTATTTGATTATTATTATAGTGTGGGCGCGGACGGAAAGGGGGAGGGGGGGGGAGGTTGCGGATAAACTACCTAGTGGCGATTCTGTTCCGAATTTTCCGAAAATTTAAGGCATTCATTTTCGAAAGTTTATAAAATTCGATCATCAATCTGAAAATTCGGACATAAAAAATATCACGAATTTCGGCAAATGGTCGTCGAAAAAATTAATTTTGTCAATTGTTTGCAGAAAAAAACGTGAATTTCGTCAAAGGATCGAGAAAAAGACGCAAATTTCGAAAAAATCGCGAAAAAAGGCAAATTTCGTCAAAAGATCCCGAAAGGACCGGAAATCTCGTCAAAATATCTCGAAAAACTCAAAATTCGTCAAGGGATCGCGGAAAACGCGAATTTCGTCAAAGGGCCGCGGAAAAAACACGTATTTAGTGCCGGGAGTGGATTTCCTCCCTCCCCCCCCCCTTCCGCTGTAACTTTCAGAAAATTTGCTGGGAATTTCAGAAATATATATATATATATTTTACTCAGAATCACCCTTGAACTACCTTCTTACCCCTAGGCTAGTTTTCTTCGGGCACCCTCTCCCTTCCTTCAAAATGATATATTTCAGTGTTTTCTGGTACTAAAAAAGGAAAGAAATACTTTTAGTGTAGTTAAAAAACATTAAAATTTCATAAAACTGAAAGTGTCATAATATGACAAGTGGGGATTTTTTTTATTTCAATCCTAGATGTAGAACAACATTTCTGTAAATATAAGGTATTAGGGACCAGGGGCCATATAAAAAAATTCATATTTAAATATATATATATATATACAGCCCCTTATAAAACAAAAGCTTGATTTATACTCTTTTTTTACAATTGGAAGAATGTTTCATCAGCAGTTTAAACGATAATAAAAGTCACCTCTGTAATAAATTAATCACAAACTGGTAGCCGAAAAATTCCAAGACTCCGCAAAAAAAAAAAAAAAAAAAAAAAAAAAAAAGAAGAAGAAGAAGAAGAATAAAATGGAATTTAACAAATTACAACGACCATTTGGAGAATGATTCTTTCGAAGACTAACATTTAAGACATAAAACATCGCACGGAGTTGATCCTACATTACGTACACCATGGATTACATTTTTCGGTACTGTACATTTTTAAACTTCTGCGGAGCTGGTCATTCCTTACGTACGCCATGGATTAAACATTAATATTCCTGGACCAATTTTAAATGAAATTTCATTCTTAAATTCTAAACATTCCACAATATTACTTTTTACACTGTAGTATAGAGAAAAAAATGTACTTTTAAATGCAATTTGTTTGAAAGCTGTATCTCAATTTCTTTCTGAGTTATTTTTTTTTATAGTTTTTATTACTTTTTTGTCATAGTGGCAACAGACGTATCCATCTCAGTTGAAAGTAAAGGGAGAATACAGATTACTGTATAGACCTATCAGAAAACGAATAAAATGCGGATTTAACCAATAAACGCTTCAGATATGTTTTTGATTTCCTACCCTGACAGAGGATAATAACCATTTTCCCAAATGGTTAAAAAAAAAAAGAAAAAAAAATTGAAAGAAAATCTTAGCACCGGGCCCTTTTCCTTCCAAAACCCTAGGCTTCAGCTTGTTTAGATGAATGGGTAATCCGTTTTGATTAAGCCTACCAAAATAATCAAAACGACCCCCCCCCCCCCCCCTACACACACATGCTGACTAGCAAGTTATGACCTTGGTTGAAAACATTACTTAAGTAGCGGATTTTATTTATGGAACAGAGAGCAAAATATGTCTTTTTAAATAAAAGTAATTATTTTATTTTGTTCAGTAGTATGTGCAAAGATGATTCTGTTCCCAATTATCCGAAAATTTACGGCTTCCGGTTCAAAAACACTTTAAAATCGATCATCAGTCTGAAAATTCGGGATAAAAAAATACGCGATTTTTGACAGATGATCGCTGAAAAAAATGAGTTTTGTTAATCGTCCGAAGAAAAAAAAACGGCAACTTCGTCGAAGTATAGCGGAAAAAACGCAAATTTCGTCGAAGATTCCAGAGAAAAGACAATTTTGTCTAAGAATCGCAAAAAAAAAGTGAATTTTGCCGAAGGGCTCGGGGAAAAACGGGAATTTTACCAAAGGGCCACTAGAAAAAACACGAATTTCTTCAAAGGTCTGCGAGGGTCTTCAAAGGTCTGCAAAGGATCGCGAAAATAATGTGAATTTCGTCGAAGGATCATTAAGAAAATGAAGTTTTTCAAAGGGGTGCTTAGAAAACACTACTTTCGTCAATGTAACTCGGAAAAAATGCGAATTTCGTCAAAAGATCGCAAAAAAGCGAATTTAATCAAAGTATCTCGGAAAAAATGCGAATTTCGTCAAAAGATCGCAAAAAAGCGCATTTAATCAAAGTATCGCAGAAAACCCGTAAATTTCTTCAAATGATCCCCTCCCCCCACCCCAATAAAAAAAAGTGAATTTCGTTAAAAGGCTGAATTAAAAAAGTTAATTTCGTCTAAGTATCGCCGGAAAAACGCGAATTTCGTCGAAGGATCATGGAAAAGTGAATTTTTCGCATGACACGAAAAAAGTAGAAAAATTCTAGAAGGGGCCGCGGGAAAAACGCGAAATTCGTCACAGGGCTGCGGAAAAACGACAAAATTCGTAAAACGGCCAAGGAAAAAAAATTGTCAAAGCACCGCGAAAAACGAGAGTTACGCCAAAGGACTGCAGAAAAAAAGCGAATTTCGTCAAAAGATCGCGAAAAAACGGAAATTTTGTCGGCGAATTGTGAAAAAAAAATATTTTAGTCAAAATGCTGCTTAAAAAATGCTATCGTAAGGATATTAAAAACTGCTTATGCTTTCGTCAAAGTCTTGCGGAGAAAATGCGAACTTCGTCGAAGGGCCGCTAGAAAAAAATGCGGGGCCGCAGTGAAAAAGCTAATTTTATCGAAAGATCAGGAAAAGATAGCGAATTTCGTCAAAAGGCTGCGAAAAAAACGCAAAATTTGTCAAATGGCCGCAGAAAAATGCAAATTTCTTCAAAAAATCGCGAAAAATGCGAATTTCGTAAAAGGGCCGTACAAAAAAAGCAAATTTCGTCAAAAGATCACGAAAAATGAGAATTTCACAAAAGGGCTGCAGAAAAAAACGCGAATCATTTGTCAAAGGGTCGCTATAAAAAAAACACGAATTTCGTCAAAAGGCTGCGGCACGAGAACGCGAATTTTGACAAAGGACCACTATCAAAAACACGAATTTCGTCAAAACGCAGCGTAAAAAACTCAAATTTCGTCGAAGGATCGCTAAAAACGTGAATTTCGTCGGAAGATCGTGGAAAAAGAAAAGAATTTTATCAAAGTGCTGCTTAAAAAACACTGATTTCTTTAAAGTATCTAGGGAAAAAAACGCGAAATTTCTAAAAGGGTCGCGGAAAAATTCAAATTTCGTCAAAGAGTGGCGGAAGAAATGCGAATTTCGCCAAAAGGCTGAGAAAGAAATGCAAATTTTGTCAATCAGTCGTAGAAAAAACACGAATTTTTACAAAATGCTCAGGTGCAAAACGCGAATTTTGTCAAATTGTCGCCAAGAAAAACACTTATTTCGTCAAAGGGCCCTGGAAAAAAACGCAAATTTCAAAGAATCGCGAAAAGAAGATAATTTTGTCAAATGGTCGCGGATGAAATGCGAATTTCACCAAAGGGCTGTGGAAAAAAATGCGAATTTTTTCAAAGGACATATTAAAAAATACATGAATCTCGTCAAAGGGCTGAGGCAAAAACCTCCAATTTTGTAAAAGGGCAGCTAGAAAAAACAACGAATTTCGTCAAAGGGTAGCGTAAAAACGCAAATTTCGCGAAACGGTCGCGGTAAAAACATTCATTTCGTCAAAGGTTCGGGAAAAAGGGAAATTTTGTCAAAGAGTCGCGTAATAAATGCGAGTTTCGCCAAAGTGTTGCGGGAGAAAAAAAGCGAATTTTGTATTAGTTCTTCTAGAACAAGTGGGTAAGTGTGATCATAGATCGCACAAAGGGTTTCGTTTAATATTCCTTTCAAACGTCGTTAAAAAAGCACATGCCTCCATTTTAATCTATGCATTATATAGAAATCAAACAAATTAATTAAATAATTATTAATATATCAGCTTCTAATTAAGTTAGCTCTTTGAACTGGGTATGTATGAAATCTGCGAGAGATTTCCCGTCCGGATGTCAAAAAGTTTTATAAAAAAATTTAATATTTAAAACGTTTAAATTTCGTATTAAAATAAAAACCGCAAGTGCGTCGTCATGTCTGATGAGATTAAAAACCCGTTGAAAGGAAAGTTTTAAAGCAATGATCCAATTAATGAAATAATAATTAATATCTCAGCTTCTAATTAAGCTAGGAGTTTGAACTGGGTATGTATGAAATCAACGAAAATTTTTACGTCAGGATGAAAAACAAATTAATCTAAAAATTTAATATTTAAAAAGTTTAAATTTCGTATTAAAATATCCTCTGCTTAAATTTCTCCAGCGCCGATATGTCTGAAAGATGACAACACCTGCTTTCCGCTGAAATGAAATCTCTTTTCATTGTCTTTTCAAATACAGAAATTAAATTTTTATCGATCGATTTTTAGTGGATTTTTTGCGTTATACCCAACGCAGAAATTTGAACTTTATACCAAAATAAAGTAGAATTTTTTTGCGCGTTTTTCTGTACCTTTTACGAATTTTAGGACCAATACTTTGGGAGATGCGATTTCGCTTTTTAAATGTCCACTTCATTTATCGCTTAATTTCCTACGTGGTAACCATACACCCGCTCATTTTACTGGCAACCCTTAGGAGAAACTCCGCTGATTTGGAGAAGGTGCGTTCGTAGCTGCGTTCAAAAGGTTGATTGGTTAATTTTAGAAGTTAATTAGCCCGTAATTCGGTTAATTACCGACTTTTTAAAAATTTTATGATTTGTTGTTTGATGTGAGGTGTTCAGCTATAAGTACCCAAAATTTCAAGTCACTAACGTGTATAGTTTCTGAGAACGGACTCTGTGACGGACAGACAGACGGACAAAGGAGTGAGACGAATAGGGTTTCGTCAGATGAACGAAACCCTAAAAAACACGAATTTCGTCAAAAGGCTGAGGAAAAACGCGAATTTTGACAAAGGAGCACTAGAAAAAAACATGAATTTCGTCAAAAGGCATCGTAAAAAACACAAATTTCGTCGAAGGATCGCGAATGCAAACGTAAATTTCGTCGGTAGTTTGTGGAAAAAAAGAATTTTGTCACAAAGCAGCTTAAAATACGCTAGTTTGTCAAAGTATTTTGGAAAAAATGCAAATCTCGTCAAATGATTGCTATAAAAAATGAGACTTTCGTCGAAAGGGTGCGGAAACACGTGAATTTCGTCAAAGGGTTGCTGAAGAAACGCAAATCACGTGAAAGGATCGCTGGAAAAATGAGAATTTCGTCAAAAGGTCGCAGAAGAAACGCGAATTTCGTCAAGGGTCTGTGGAAAAAATGCAAATCTCGTCGAAAGATCGCAAAAAAGACATGAATTTCATCGGAGGATCGTGAAAAAAAAGAATTTTATCAAAAGGCTGCTTAAAATCCTCAAATTTCATCGAAGTGTTTTCGAAAAAACACGCATTTCGTCAAAGGATCGCAAAAGAGCGAATTTCGTCAAAGGGCCGCAGAGAAAACGCGAATTTCGTCAAAAAACCGCAAATAAGCGCTAATTTCGTCAAAGAGCTGCTAGAAATAACGTGAATTTCGTCAATTGGCCGCGGAAAAAACGAGAATTTTTTCAGAGGATCGCGAAAAAATGGAAATTTTGTCACAGGATGGCAGAAAAAACATAGTAGTCTCTTTAGAAAACAATTCACCCATTTATGTTTATTATCATAATCATAGTTTTTAATCAGGAACAAAATACTGAATTAACTTTAGAAAAATTGCGTTATCTGAATCGAACTTGCAGGAATCTACACTTAACCTGAAATTGACCCGACCGAAAACAGATTTAAACCGACCTGGGAAAAAAATAGAGGACCCCCCCCCCCCTTTTCTGTAACTTTTTTAAAAATTTTGCTATGGATTTCAGAAAATATTTTTTTACTTAGAAGTATAGCCCCTGAGTATACACGATTTCAATTATAGAATTTTAAAAAGTGAAATATTCAGTTTTTAGCTCACAGGCCCACAGACGTATGTACGTACATATGTATGTATGTACTTAAGTACGCACGTACGTAACGCGATAACTCTTAATAGAAATATCCGATTTGCTTCAAAAATTTTTTCTAGGGTCATTCTCAAAAAGCGCTTCCCTGATTAGTTTAGGGGGTTCATTGGTTAAGTATAAAGGGGGGATCGGAGGGGTACTACCCCCTTAATTTAGAAAAATGTGTTTTCTTATCCGATTTGCTTCACATTTGGTATACCGGTTTATTATGATAAGACGCTTCCCTGATTAGTTTTGGGGTTCATTGGTTAAGTATAAGGGGGGGGGGGTACGGGGGCTAATCACCCCTTAACTTAGATAAATGGGTTTTTCATGCAGAATTATCAGATTTGCTTCAGTTTTGGTATAGTGGTTATTTCTGATAAGGCGCTTCCTGATTAGATTTGGAGGTTCATTGTTTAAGTATAAAGGGAAGATAGATCGGGGGGAGGGGGGGGGTAATACCCCTTAATTTAGAAAAATGGGTTTTCTTATCCGATTTGCTTCAAATTTGGTATACCGGTTTATTAAGATAAAGCGCTTCCCTAATTAGATTTGGATATTCATTGTTTAAGTATAAAGGGGGGATCGGGGGGGGAGTAATATCCCCTTAATTTAGATAAGTGGGTTTTTCTATCCGATTTGCTTCAAATTTGGTATACCGATTTATTCTGATAAGGCGTTTCCCTGATGAGATTTGGAGGCTCATTGGTTAAGTATAAAGATGTGAAATAGGGAGGAGGCTAATCCCCCTTAATTTATTTTTCGAAAGGCATTATTCTTTGAAATAAGAGTATAATATACAATTAGTGCGAATAGTCTGTGAGCTCAATGCCATTAGTTTCACTGGGCACTTTTCTTTTTTATTACTGTGTGTGTCAACAGGGTTGGACTGAGTTAGATTTTTCTCCGTAGACCGTAATGTAATGGAATTTTTTTAGTGTCCCTGTAAAAAAAATGTAACTGCTACACGTTTCATTTTCAATACCGAACATTCCATAGTGAATATCAATAACATATATTAGTTTCATGACGATTCGACTACATTTACGCGAGTTAGAGCTACGACAGATCGCAGACAGACAAGCCGAATGCATAATCACTTTTCAACTACATTGAAAAGTGTTAAAAAATTAATTTCTGGTATTTAAAATTAAAATTTGCCAAGTTTGCAGATTTATTTATGCTCCAGAGTGGTTAAGATAGAAAAAATGTAATTGATGTAATGATTGTAAAAATGTAATGATCGTAATCTTTGAAGAGATTAACATTTTCATTTTAATGTTAGTTACTCGGGAGATGTGAGAGAAAAAATCTGTAGATAACGCTTTTTAGCATTTTCCAACATAGTTGAAAAGTGTTTTTGTATTCGATATGTCTGCGGTCTGTCTGAGCTCTAACTCACGTAAATGCCGTCAGATCGTCATGAAATTGATATATGTTATTGATATTCACTATGGCATGTTCGATATTGAAAATGAAGTGCGTAAGCAGTTCCATTACAGGGACATTTAAAAGAATTCCGTTACATTACTGCCTATGGGGAAAACCTTTTGAGGAGGGTTTTGAATAATGAGTATTAATCTCATTTAAATTAAGAATTCCGTTACATTACGGCATTATAAAAATACATTGCAAACGAATTTTAGCCATAGACCGTTCTTTTGTGCGCTCTACATATCATTTCTAGAATTTCTGTAAAAAATGGAATATTGCAAATCTTTGTTAAGATTTAGAAAAGCCTGCTAAAGGTGAAAACGTATATTTTCAGCAACACAGAATTCTAAGATTAATACTTAAATTAGACTTAGAATTCTGTGTTCAGCAATAATTGTCATAGACAATACTGTAATTGAATTATCTTGTGCAGTGTTGAATTCAGACACTTTTATCCGGGAGGGGTTTATGTGGCTACGGGGGGGGGGGGGGATTTCAATTTTTGACTATTGAAAACACAAAATCTCAAAACTTCCGGGAGGAGACATCTCACTGCTCTTGTGTCTCTTTGTAAATGAATGATAAATGCTATGCACACCCTATTTTATATAGTAGGCATCTTGTAAATCTTCTAATGCACTACCGCGTTATGTATTCATTTCAGTATGTTTAAAATATTATAACATCATTAAAATACACTAAAAAGATTATTTCCCATAGATTCTAATGTAATGGAATTATTTTGAGTGCCCTGTAAATGAACTATAAATACCAGACATTTCATTTTCAATACCGAACATGCCATGGTAAATCTGAATACTTATATACAGTCCTCCCCACTTAATCGTGTCACGGATAATCGAATGCCCCGCTTATTTGAATAGAATCCTCCTGAACCGATTTTTTTCTATTGGTTCTATGCTATTTTCCCCGCTTAAACCAAAAACCTTTTACGAACGTCCGCTTAATCGAATAACCACTGTCTGACCGATGTTTGAAAATAGGCGCGGAAAGCACGTTTCAACTGGAATTTCCTTCCACTTTTTGTCGTTTTCGGCTCATTTACGCTGAAAACAAATTTCCAGTTCTTCCTGCAATGATTGCGGCCGGCAGGTATATAACGGACAGGTCAAATGATTCCCCCACCTTGATCTCCCCACCAGCACTTCATGCTGTTAATCGGGCTTTAATGGCAATGCGCCGTCACTTCGAGACTCGAGATGGTAGTTGTGATATTTTGCACTCATTCGGAAAATAACCCGATATTTACTCCTTTAAAATTTCACTTACTTAAACAAACCACTTTAAACGATTTTTTTAAGGCAGTATAAGTAACATAAATTAGAAGTAGCAAAGTTTTGACCCAATTTAAACGAGCTGCATTAAGTGTGATGTAAACCATATAAAATATGTTACTGACATTAAATTAATATGTATTTACTTTATATTAGCTTTCGTATTTATTTTAGTTTATGTTATTCTATTAACGATTTATTATGTTGTTAATTAAATAAACTGTAGATAGTTTTAAGATGGTTTAGATGATTTGCCTTTTTAGTACGCATTAAATATTACAGCTATGATTCCTCGTTTAATCAAATACCCCGCTTAATCGAATATTATTTCTGAAACCGCCGATATTCGTTTAAACGGGGGCGACTGTAATTTACATGAAAATACGAGTATACTTACGTAAGTTAAAGTATTGAAAAACTGAATTCCTAAATATTTTTCACCAACGTTGGAAAATAAAAACGCATATACAATGGAAAATATCTTTTCAGCAATTATGATCCATAGGTAGTACTGTAACCGAATTATTTTGTATGTCACTATAAATGAATGGTAAATGCCTTGTATATTATATTCTATAGTAAGCATCTAGTTGTGCACTTATAAGGCTGGACTTATGTATTAAAATCTTGTGACGGATGTGACCCTCTCCGGACATGAGTTTTCACTAGCATACACATTTGTTACAATTCCTGTGGATATTTTCATTTTTCGTTATTAAAACAATTTTTTTCTAATAAAAGAGATTCAGATTAAACTTAATGCATAATTTTCATAATAAATTTTCATTATTTTAATGTATAAGAAATTTTTTTCTGCTGTGACGGGTGTGACATCATGCAAAGTATACAATTTTAAAGCTATTTACTAAAAAAAAAAAAAAAAAAAAAAAAAACAGCGATCGGTATTGACAGAAAAGTTGAAAATAGCTAATATACTAACAAAATTTAATAAAACTAACATATTTATGCAGTTAGTTTAAAATTTGTTGTGCCCCCTACTTGTTATAAGTGATGGAGTAGCTATTTTTTTTACAATGGCAAAAAAGTTTTCAATTCATATAGTATCATCTTTCTCTGGTCAAATCCAGTGTGGTCCACTGGCTTGCACGTATTTCAAGCTTATATACAATTTCGTTAATTACCATCTTATGAAAAAATCAAATTGTCCAATTTCTTTAACAAAGTATATTAGCAAAACACATTTAGCTACCAAGCTTTTAAACTTTGTTACTTTTTTATTTTTTACTTACTTAGATTAAGTTTACATATATATTTCCTTTTCTCTCCATAAACGATACCATTAATTTATTAAATTTATATCATATACATAAAATGAAAAAAAAAAATGTAGAACAAAAAACCAGGCTTTACAGATAATGGAACAAAAAAGAAAATAGAAAGAGAGAGAGGGAGAAAAAAAAAAAAAAGGAACAGATATGTGATACCTTTATAGTCAAGTTCTCGAACAGTATTTTTTTTATTTATTTTATTCATTTATGTAGATTATGAAAGACTTTCCAACAGATCCAGAATACTCTAACAAAATTTCACTCTGTAATAAGGTGAGTCTAAGAAATAATTTGGAAAACGTATAACACATTTGTGAATCTATTTTCAGCAATTACCATCTATAGGCAGAAAAATATCCGAATTCTTTAGTGCAGCTTTTTATATGATATACATATCTATCTATATATACATACAGGGCTTAATTTATAACAAAAAACGTACCTGAGCTCTAACATTCTGCAACAATAAAAACTTTAGTGCAACCCCCCCCCCCCCTTGTACACACAATTTTTTTTTTTTTTTCAAACAGTATTTAAAAAATTTAAAGCAATTTCTTCTTGTTCAGAATATATATATATTTTGAATATATATATCTATATTCGTATATAACAAAATATATTTTGACTGCATCTAATATTCATTTCTATATAATGAAATCTAATAAATAAAGAGAGCAAAAGTAATAAAATCGGGGAGTGAGAAAATTTCCAAACATCGTATTCACCAAGGATTTCTTTGTGTATCGACAGAACACTCGGGGATTCTGTGAGCATTGTTTATAAACTCTGGTGGATTCCGACTAACATTTAAATATTAATTAAAAATTAAGAAGTGCTGGAGCTGCGTTCCTATGAGCTTCAGTGCAAATTAAGCAAGGCGAGGAGCTAATAAGTTGATCATTAAGAATATTTTACAAACATGAACAAAAAGCAGCGAGTAAAAACGGCAGTTACTGTTACGAATAATTCCGGCATTCCTCGTCGCCATTTTTAAATACTGAGACAGAAAACGGACTGAGACATATTTTTGAGTACTAGATAGAAGTATACTCCTATGTGTGCGACACACTACATCAAATATGTAAAGCCTTCAGAAGAAAGACGCAAAAGATAGGAGATCGGAAGAACAGAAAAAGATAATTTATGCTTCCGTATTTCCGAAGCGCTGTTCCGCAGGTCTCCGGGGCGCAGTATTTATGAGCTGATGTGAATTTCGACAATTAAATAATCACTAAAAGCACTAGAGTACCAGAGCTGTTCTCCGGTAAGCTCCGGCGCAAATTAAACCCTGTATATATATAGTGTAAAATGCACTTAAGCAATTTCTACCAATATGCGAAAATGAACTCGAATTATTTTGTGTAGCCTTGCGTATGCTTATAGAATTTAGATACCCCAAATAACATGGGAAAAAAATGGTTAAATAATAATAAAAAAAAAAGCACACCACAATTGAAAACGGAATATCAGCAATTGTTGCTCATAGACACTACTTATCAGTTTATTTATCAAAAAACGAAAAACTCATTTCGATTAGAAATCGTTTCCATCCCTGCCAATTTTGTGATGTCTTTACGTTTAAAAATGAGTTAGTAAATGTGTGAGAAATTTTCGGGCTTGTTGAGCAGTTCACTTGAGAACCGATTTAAATGTAAATGTGATGCAGGAGCCGATGCTAGTTTGACAACATCAGTACAAAAATGTAACATGTCCAGCGTAGAGATCCCCATCAGACAGTTACATTGTGTCTGAGCCCAGGTTTAATTTTTTTTTTCAGCAGACTCGGGCCGGGCCTGCAACAGGCTTACATTGCTTATTTATTTTCGTACATAGTCGAGCCAGACCAGAACTGGGCTTAATTGTTCCCAGGATCTGTCAGGTAGGCAATATGTTTTGTAAAAATAGTAACAGCCATAATAGAATCATTGGGAATATGTCTGGTTCTCAAATTCCCTGCTCATCAAAGCGAAACCTTCTGACAAATTTTCTGACTCATTTTTAACTATAATAGCATAAAAATAATAGGTATGACTATTGAAGCGATTTGGAAATGAACAGCATTTTCCATTCTTTGATAAATAAATTACTTATTGAGTTACAAGAGATTTTTGTCATTTGACGACAGCTTTTTTTCCTTTCCCATGCTATCGCTTCGAAAAGGAGCGATGAAGATATTATTTTCAAAATAGTGGTAGAAACAATAAAGTTTCCCTATAGAATGTGACCCCTGTGTATCGTACAATTTCAAGGTTTGGCTATCTCGTTTTCAGAGGCAAGGTATACTTGCATTCGTAAAATGTTGAAATAATTTAATAACACCAGTATTTACAAGAGAATCTATTTGAAAACAGGTAAAAGTATATTTCTGCGTACTTAATACAGGTGAAATTTTCATTATAAAATTCCGGTGCCAATGTGGCAATTAGGAATTAAAATTATGTGATGACATAATGGCATCACTGCCTCTCAAGGGGTCAAGAAATTTGGTTTGATACCACCCAATATGCTTTTTTTAAATTTTATTATGTAATTTTAATAAGGTATTCCATAATTTTCTTTATTGTGAGCAAAAAACAATGAAGAAATTTACCTCCTGTAGTAAGAGAAACTCAAAAACATTATTTATAACTATTGGGGTAACTGGATCCAGCATGGTCCAGCTACCCCGGATACATGTCCCAGTTACCCCGTCTTGAAAAATTTATGGGGTAACTGGGACACCGGGCTTACATTTGAAACATAAAGTAAATATGTATAGATACCTAATAATATTAATGTGGTTGTATGCCTAATCTTTAAAAAAAAGGATTGTTTAATAAAAGTACTTACAGGATTTTAATAAAAAGCCGAGGAAGTTCAACCATATTGACGTTGTTTAAAAAAAAAAGAAACGTAAACTTTTGACAACCTATCACAGAAAAGTGAGAGTTGTGATTGAGTTGACACACGTTGTTTTAGGAAGTAGATGTTAAGGGGCATGTTCACAAAAGCTAAAACTTAAAAAACATCGACAGTTTTTTTATAAAATAGCCTAATGGCCCAGTTACCTCGTGGGTCCAGTTACCCCAACTAACCTTATATCTAGTTCATATTTTGTTATTTTTACAAATATACATAGCTAAATTAAATTCATTTGTCATTTTATTGCAGTGACTGTCAATTAAATTCATTTGTAAATTACAGCTTTTTAAATTCGTATAGAAAGGTAAAATACATCGCGAAAACGCTGCAGGAAAAGAAAATTATTATGTGTTAATCCATGCAAAAAATAATTGCATTATTTGTGTACTGAACGTATGTAAAAATATTTTATTGGTTATAACAGAAATAAAAAATGGATTTTATCTGTATACCGATTACCAAATTTAAATTTTTCGCCTGCCAGAAAAATTAGCTTGCGTGCCAACTCTGGCACGCGTGCCATAGGTTCGCCAACTCTGCCCTACACGATGTGCAAATAAAAGAGTTTTTTTTTTCAAGCAGCTTAATTAGCCTTTTTGAATTTTTACTAAATATATTTATGAATGTTTAATAAGCTGAAAATATGTGAGTCAATAGACTTTATTACTTCTCCCAATTTGAACTTTCTGCGTTCCATAGTTTACGAGTAAAATGGCTGTGACAGACAAACAGACACAAGAGTGATCTTATAATGGTTCCGGTTTTACTTTTTAAGTACGAACCTTAAAAAAGGAAAATAAACATTTTACACACTTGATTGAAATTATAAGAATATTTCAGATACTGTGGACAGTGATAAAAGGAAATAATCCCCCTCCAATAATCCCCCTCCAATACTGGGTGTGTCGCTGAATTATATTTCAAAACATTAATGTTACTCAAAAGCGTTGTTATAATCACTAAATATATATATATATATATATATATATTAATCGCCAAAATAGAGTACCGTATTTTATGGAAGAAACGCCGCAACCGTCGTAAGCGCCGCACTCCTCAAAATTGGTCTAAATAAGTTTAAAAATATCGTAAACGCCGCACCTGTGGGAACGCTACTTTTGTCGACAATGTCTCATTGACCTAACTTTAATCAATGTTTTCTGAACAGGGTAACGTGCCTCATTTTTATAATTTAGGATTCTAAAATTTTATTTAAAATATTTAAATCAGGTTTTAAATATTTTCATGTAATTTCTTTAATTAAGGAGCCGTCGATTGTCATTAAAACCATCCAGAGCGCGGGACGCGGATCCTCTCCTTAGGCACACAACATTTTTTTAAGTGGCTGTCGCAACTTAGCACACTTTTTACGTCGCATGCACTTTAGACCTTTTTTAGCTTCTACTCGAAACCCTCAAACTCTGAGTTGTTACGTTGTTAGTATCTGAGTGGAAGAGTAGTAAATTTTCTTTGTCCACCTGTATGGTTTAGTATCATCATCCGAAATGTCACAGTTTTTATAATCGGTAAAGTCAGAAAGTTTCGCGTTGTTGAGCAGGGGACTTGAGAACAGTCTTATAATAATACATTCATGGGATTAATGAATTTTTATTTTAGCCCATTTTACACCCGCGAGAAAAAAATCGTAAACGCCGCACATGGTGTAAACGCCGCACTTGACAAAAATATAGCTTCAAACTCGTAAACGCCGCGGCGTTTCTTCCATAAAATACGGTATATTTAAAAACAAAGAAAAAATAAGGAAATATTTTACACGCTTCATTGAAGCCATAACAATACCATAAATACTGAAAAAGTATTACATTTTCAGCTGTAAAATATCATTAAGGGGACTCGGTACCAAAAAATTTTATTTTATAACTATAACCTATATTATATTTTTAGGTTCATGTTTGAATAAAGCATAGTCATAACAGATCATAAGAAGTGTTAAATTCTCGATATAGAAGTAATATTTCTTATAAAATTGAATTTAAAAAAAATTAACAATTTGTAAATTCTTTCTTCTTTTTCATTTTTCATATTTGGGAATGGATATTTTTATCCTTTTTTCCATAAATCTAAGTATCGGATTTTTGATGAGACCAGTAGATCAGCAGAAGAAAAATTAGTGAATGCATATGGAAAAAGTGAGAAAATAACATGTTTAAAAAATAAATAAATGAACTTATAAAGTTACAAACATATCAAAAATTTGGTACTTAGTTATCCCACACAGGGTCTAAAGATACTTTTTAATAAATTTCAGACAATTTGCTTAATTATTGTAAGAAGCCTTAGCATTTCGATTAAAATGTAAATATAAAAATTTGGGAACCAAGAAAAATGAGTTTAAACATTTCCCTTACACATAAATGACATTAAATTTCATCATTATGACTTAGGTATATCTCCTTTATTATTTATCGAACCGTTCGGAGATTAGGACAGAATGCTCTCAGAATACTAAGGCACATTAAAAGAAAAAAAAAAAAAGTCTGAAATTTGACATTTTTGTCATTTTTTATCAAAATGACAGGTAGTGAGTCGCCTTAAAATAAGTTTAAAAAAAAAAAATACTCTTTCAGCTAAAATCAATTTTCATGAACTCATGAAAAATAATATTTTGTATTGCAGCACGTTGCTACTGCGCAAGACGACATTATAATACAA
Organism: Maratus speciosus; assembly: GCA_963932465.1. Lineage (NCBI taxonomy): Eukaryota > Metazoa > Arthropoda > Arachnida > Araneae > Salticidae > Maratus > Maratus speciosus. The sequence continues at coordinate 48,273,183 of OZ010798.1, read as the reverse complement.
CATACATAACATTATAATATTTTATCAATGACTGCAAAAATGAGACTTTATACTGAAATACAGAAACAAATTTTTTAGATTGTTTTAACACTGTTTTCTGGTCACGGTCTCTACGGTTATCTGTCACCCTCAATCTGAAACTGTGTCCCCTCTGACGCCACATGCACAGAATATGGAGATCTAATTTAAAATCTCCTTACTCTGTGGCCACATGACTCCTGGTAGGGGAACAGGTCAGCATGGATTGCTTCAAAGGGATGAGCCAGCCCTGACCAAAGCCCCTCTTATATGACCTGAGGCTACATCGACCCTACTGAGGAGGAGCTTCACCCCTATCTTTCATTCACAAAGGAATTCGCGCTAAGCTGTTACCTTTCTTCATCGGAGATACTAGAGCGACTGATGTTCTTTTTTTTTAGAAGTTTCATTTTATTCGCGAATTTGGTATTTTTTTGTAGCCTTCAAAACCTGTATGGTTAAATTATGACGAGTGGATAAATCGCAACTGTCCGAAAGTCCATAAGTTCACTTTTCTCATCTCATCTTTGCTGATGGCGCCATCTATTGAATATAGCATGAAATAAATGTAATGTGTTTAACAAAAAACTCATTTAAAAATAATCTATGGAAATGTTTAGTTACTTATTTTCCCCTTTAATTTTGAGAGGTCGAGGCCACTTTTCTGATTATATGGTGATATATACAAATTAATTAAAAAATATATGCATAAAAGTTTGTGATTACAAACTGAACTTATGATATTAGATTATATTTTGTCTTATTATTAGTCTTGCTCAGAAAGAGAGATATACTTTAACCAATCTGTCAGTCATTATGGGTTATTAAAATATATTTACCAACTTTTACTGATAAGGAAAATATTTTTAAATATTTAAGAAATAGTTATGATGCTATATATTTTTTAAATAATTATTTTATTTTTTATAAAATTTAATTAATTTATTGTATTTTATTTGTTGAAAAACCTGTATTTTTCAATTTATTTTTATTTTTGCACATAATGTGTTTTTATGATTTTTAAACATTATTATTGAGGTCTTATTAAACAGTCAAACTTTAGATATGGATAATTTATATTTAATCAGTGCAAATCTGTTTGCCCATTGCCTCCCCCCCCCCACCACCACACCTTTTTTTTCTTTTAAAATATATACAAAGTTTTAATGATATTGTAAAAATATTGCTATTGCTTCAAAATTAAAGTTAAACTTTATTTTTAGATAAATGGTATTATATCTCAAATATTAGTTAAAGATTTGCCATTATTGTAGTATTTTAGTAGGAACGTCTTTAGCTTATTTTTTTAAATATTGATAAGATTTTAATATATGCATATAAATTTCTTCCAATGAATGGTCATTATAATATTACAGAAACACGTTGTGTGTGCGTGGGAGTGGGGGGGGGGGATGGAGATGAGTTTTCCATTTGCTTCTGAGAAAAGTAAGGTTGTTGAGTGAACTATGGACAGAATAGTTATATATAAATATTTTTAAATAAGTTTAAAAAGAAATCGTTTTATGTCTAGTTAAAGAGCAAATATATCACATAAGCAAGAGATAAATGGAAGGGTGAGTAATTCTCTAATTTAATTTATAAGCAATTGCAAAATGTCAGAAAATGCCTTTATGTAAATCTTGAATGCGATCATAGAAAGATGTTTTACTAAAAAATAACTTTCCACAACCTTTTAAATGGATTTTTTTACCCTGTTTTTCATCATTGAGAAATATTAAGTTTGTAATATGTCGTTTTGCTTAAGAATTTTTTGTGCAATCGCAAATTTGAAAGACATTTTTGACAGACATAATTTTTTTAATATGCTGTGCCTATAGTTGGTCAGGGACGTAATCATTGAAGAAACTTCAGAGGCTACTTCACTTACGCGAAAACGTCCTCTCGCTAATGTTAATCCAATGGAAAGAATTCTTAAAGGTATCTCGTTTGCATTTCAATATTTTTAAATATATATATATATATATATATATTTTTTTGCATTGTATAACTGAAATCGATCTTTACAAATCCCGTTTTTAAACATTTTTGATTTTGTTTACGGGTTTTTTTTTTTTTTTACTAGGATACTTTCACTTTCGGAACCGTTTCCGAAAATGTAAGTATTCTCTCTTAGGGCTGCCATTGGCGCCTATTTTTATATTCTATTTGCACCACTATTTTTAAGAAATAAATTTTGTATTATATTTTTCATGCACATCTTGTCAAAGTATATGAGAAAGATTTTTGTTTCAAGAAAGTGGTGCGAGATAGAATTAAAAATTAGTCGCCAGTGGTAGCTCTGCTCTTTAAAAACCTTGCAAACAAAATCGAAAAAAAAAAACGGTCTTTGTACAGATTAATCTCAATTATCCAATGAAAAATAAACCATTTAAAAATATTTAAATGCAAACGAGATATCTTTAAAAAATTCCTCCCATAGGATTAAAATTATCGAGCGGGTGTTTTCGCTTGAGTGAAGTATCCTTCAGTCCTCCTCTTTCAAAATTAAGAGAATTTTTCAAATCTAAAATTCACTTTAAAAGACTCCTTAAAATAGATTCTATATTATTATAATATTTATATTATAATACATTTTATACATTATTATAATATAACATAAATAAATAAATTTATAGATCTTTAAAATACTTTTATTAGCTGAATAATTTACTCAAGTCTACCGCATTCAAAATAAAGGCAATTTTTTTTTAACCTAAACCTCACATGAGTTATTTTAAAGAGCCGTCTTGTATTTTTTATATATTAAAATATTAATTTATAGTTTTGAAATTAATGTTAAAATTCATTTTATATTACTAATATTAATAATTAAAATAAGCGATTAATCATTCTCGTAAATATTTAATACATTTTAATAATCACGATTGTTTAATTGTTTCTTTTCTCTTTTTCTTTTTTCAATATAAGTATTTGTGCCTTTCTCATGAATTTTTCCTCGTCATGCGTGACACTTATTTCACAGTTTAAGATACCTGTAATAAATTGTTTGAACTGAAATTTTTATTACACTCCTTGCAGACTATGACTACGACATCCCATTGACATTCAGAAATCACACTCTAAAAACAAACAAGTATATAAATACTAAGTTCGCGCGCATGCGTGGAAGACATTTTGAGAAAAGTGAACTAATGGACTTTCGGAGGGTTGCGATTTATCGGCTCGTAAATTATGCATTGCGCGCCAATTTCACATGTTTTTTTTATTTACTTTTATTTTTTTACATTGGAGAATTAATAATGGAGAATAATATATTTTATTTCTAAGAAATATTGTTATTTTACTTACACAGATTACTTAATACTATTTTCTCAATAATTTGCATTCTGTTCTTTCAAAATTAGTGCTTTATTTAATGCAATTATTTTAATTTGTTTAAATTTTATGAAATCCATTCTAATTTTTCTTTCAATTATGACACTATTTCCACTGATTGAATCACGTATCTGATTAGTGAGTGTGGTTAAGCATATTAATATAGTTGGATTGTTCTGTAATTGATATATGTTATTGAGATTTTCTATGCATGTTCGTTATTGAAAAATAAAGTGTGTAGCGTACATAGTTTATTTATAGAGATACTCAAAAGTATTCCATTATATTATGGTCTATGGGGAAATGTAATTATATAAATACGTAGCACCTACAGTCGTCGTAGGGTCCGTCCGTCTGCCCGCATATAGCAGCGCAAAAACTACCCAACCGAATGGTTTGAAATTTAATATAGATAATCGTTCCAGATTCTGTCGAGTCGTTTCAAATTTTGTGAAAATCGAATCAAAACTTAAAAAGATATTATTAAAATTTTTTTTCGTTCTATTAAATCCTATCATACGTAATTAATTCAATGATATGCCACAATAAGTAATGATTCCAGGTTGCCATGGTGATGACGTCCTATTTAAGATATAGTCATATCATTTCCGTATTACTGAATTAAATATATATAATCGTAATAAATTTAGTATTCTTGCATGTTTGCATAAGAGTGCAACAGCTATTGTACCAAGATCTGAATATTTATAAAACTAGTTACAGTACGAACGCACCTCATTTGCCACGTTTGACGTACAATTTCCAACTTGTTTTTCTTCTCTTGGAATATGAAAAATATTGCCAATATTTCGTTATTGATACACCATACAAAAAAGTTTTTGTAATAACTTATGCGCACACGCACGTTATGTATCTGTAAATTTGGTGGTATCCACTATTCAGATGAAAAAGAGTAAAAATATAAAAGTGTTGGAAAATGAAAGTGTTCACTAAATATATCCAATTTTCCGAAACCCTAATATATATAGATTTTCACATGAAAAAAATATTTTGGACATTTAGTTGAAAATCAATCAACCCGAACCCGGCCTGCAAAAGTCAAAAGACAATCCGAAATAATGAAAGCCAACCCGACCTGCAACTTAAAAATATAGCGCCATCCCGACCGACTTGGACTGCGGGTTCGGTCGGGTTCAGATAATAGCGCGTTACTGATCCGATGCAGAACTCTTACTTTGAATTGAGAAGAGCTACGAAATATTTTTCAGTTAGTTATGGATGACATTCCCAATGGAAATCGTCCTTTCCTCTCTTTTCTGAAAAACCCCTTTGAGTTTCCAATTTCTTCTAATAGTGGTTCCACAGATTTTTACCATCTGTGATGAAATAATAAAGATAGGAAAAGAATGATTTGGACGTAGTAGAAAAGAACCCAAGGCATAGCAATGACAGGATAGTAAGTAATCAGTTATATAAGGGGCCAGTATGTGAAACGATGGTGTATGCTATTCCTTCAGCTTTCAGGTTTCAAAGAATCACCCTCTGCTCACGATAAATTTTCTCTTTCTGCGATGACAGTTGTACGATTACAGTCAAGCTATATCATCAACTCATTAGTTTCAATTCTTGGTGAAGCGGTAATGGAAATCATTACAAAAGCAAAAATGCTACAAACTGCACTTTGCATGGCAAGACAAATTTATTAGTAATGGAGAATATCCAGAGAAAGATGTATGAAAATTTTGCGATTTATTGTTTTATTCAAAAAAGTTGAGCTCAAAAAAGAAGCGGAGAATCACTAATCAACAGTTATTTTGAATAAATACTCTATGAAGGGTAAAAATATTTTGAGAACTAACCATACTGCCCCCCCCCCCCCCCATCAACCCTTCTTCCTCTTCTAGCCTTTAGATCGCTTTCAGATTTCTTCTTCAATAAATAAATAAATATAATTTTCTGAATCTCTAAAAATTGAGAAAATAAATATGCTCATAAGAAGTAAAAAAAAAAAAAAAAAAAAAAAAAAAAAAAAAAAAAAAAACACTCTTTTGTAATACTTTAATGGGAATTTTGAATTTCATGAAGTTCAAAAAACTGTCTTTACAATTCTTTAATTTGGATCGCGATTATTCCAAATCCACCGCTAAAATTAGGCTTGTTAGCAAGCGCGAAATAAAATTTATTGATAAATATACTTTGTTTCGTTTCTAAGTCATAGAAACAGTGGAAAAAAAAGGCAGTGATATCGATTACAAAATACTTCTTACAATCTTTACGTACAAAAAATAAAGTTGAGTTAATTAAAAGAGTGTAAACAGTACTTACTATACAGTTGACTTCAAACCTAATTAGAAAATCGCTGGCATCAATATCAACTCTAGAAGTAACATTTCAATTTTCATTTTATTTTATGTGTAATTTAATCCAATTTTGTATGAATTTATATTTTTATATGAAATATTCGTGAAAAAATATTGATATTTAGTAGTAAATGCGCTTGTAAGAAAACATGTTCTTGATTTTTTTTCACGAAGAGTCGTTTCATTGTATATATTTATGTATACAATATTTTTAAAAGCATTGAATGAGACAGCATTTGTTAATGCTTACTTCGGTTTCATTCGGATTTTATATTTTTCAAAGGTTTATTATGTGATATGTATACTGGAATACCCATGTCTTTATAGTAACCATCCCAATTTAATAACTGTTTTTAATTATTATATTATGTATGCTTTCCTTGTCTAATAAAGTTTCCTCCTCATGTTTTTACATCATGGTGAATTATAAGTATTTAAACGAATACTTTTTGAACATCCATTCAACGCTGTTATTCAACCATTTTATTCGATTTTCCCTATCGTAATCAAAACCGCATGATGAATCATCTGTCATTAGACTGGAAGGAGAAATATATATATATAATGTCAGTAAAAGTTTTAATTATTTGGAGGATGATTACGCTTTATCTCTTTAGCTATTTTATTAGGTTTTACTGATTAAGTGTAGATTTAAGACAAACAAAGTTTTGAAACTAGAACTAATTTTTTCTTTGTTATTAAAATATAACATTTCTTACTTTCTTTATTGATAGTTAAATAGCTTTTGTAATTATCATCTGATCCATATTTTTTAAAAATTGTCCTTGTGTCAGTATAAATTTTAAAGAAAATTTAAATTTTAAGAGGGCACAGGACCTTAAAACTTTCAAAAAATGTGTTTTCGGTTTTGTTTTGTTCTGATTGTTTTAAAATTTCTCAACAATATGCAAAAAAAAAAAAAAAAAAAAACCCCATTCAAAAATATGCACCTTTTTCTTGAGTTATAACCATTTATTAGAAAAGGTGATAGGGAAAAGGTCATTTATAGGTGAGTATAATTGAAGGTCCGTAGATATCGAAACTTTAAAAAGCGTTTTCTCTGATTAGTAAATTTGAAGTGTGTGCGCACTGTTACTTTCAAACTATGTAAACTACAGCTTTTGCAAAATAAACAAATGTGCGTTTCTATGTAATCTACATGTAGGACAAAAAAAAAAAAAAAAAAAAAAAAAAAAAACATATTTTGGTTATTTATTTGTTTGCACTTGAAATTTGATTGTTTTTTTGTACTAAAATTGAATTTTAAACGAAACTTTTTGTGTATATTTTGGATTTAATTTAGAAGTAGGTGTGGTACGATTCTATTTTGTTCAAAAATTGTTTTCTATATGCGTAATTTAGAATTTTTTCATGCGCGCAGCACTTAGATTTTATTTCACGCATTAGCAATATGAAGGTTTAAATTTAAAATTTAAATATTAATTTTGTATATACAACATTTTTTTTTTCATAATACAGTTAAGAACATATACTTTAGGTAGAAAGGGAAAAAAAATCTTAATTGCATATTATTTGCGTTTTGGTATTTTGAAAAAGGCGGTGTTTTTGATCGTTTCAAGATACTCAAAAGATAAATATCCCCTATAATATGAATTTAATTTTTTTTTTTTGTGTGTGTGTGTGAGTGTGTAAAAGTTTTCAACAGCGGACATCTGCAGGCTGCGGAATTTGTTCGATAATCGAAGGTGTCTGCTTTTGTGAGGAAAAAATAAACAAATATGTCAGGGTTGTTGATTAAAAAAGGCTGTCGCTAAATAAAGGTGTCCGATATTAGGTATCCGAGATCCAATAACCTTCATAACGGACACTTCCGAATACCGGACACCTCTATTTAGCGGTATATGATGCTTCTATATAATGCAGGGTTGGACTTTTTGCTGAAGGAGCACTTGATTAAATGTTGGGCAAATTGAACAGTGTCCCCTATTCCCTCCTCCTTTGCTTTTAGGGGCCCCAAATTAAATATTCAATTTTTGTAAAGCTTTTACTTGAAATGTGTTTCGACGTTGTACTGATTATAATCAATATTTTGAACTTTTAAAATACAATAAGATTAAAAACTAAATAAATTTAAAAAAAATCTAAATTCAGTAAAACTTCTCAATCACGGGCACCTCGGCAACGAATGGCAGACAAATTCCGTAGTAGCCCCTTATTGAGAGGTTTTATTGTATTTAGATAAACATTTTTTAAAAATCTTATTCTACTATAGAAGTTCAAAATAGTGGTTATAATCAGTAAAATATCGAAAAAGATTTAAATTACCAGCTTTACAAAAATTGTATACCAACTTTGAGAGCCCCTAAAATGAGACTGTATGGGGGTGGAGGGACAAGACCATGGCCAAATATTTTCCCAGGATTCATCGTGGTCAAACATGGCTTTGTATCAAGCTTACAAAAAGAAATAGCTGCGATTCAGACGTTTGAAGTGCCTGAAGTTCAGACGCAAGAAGCGTCTGAAAAAATTAAGACATTTTAAAAGTCTGAAAATCGAACACTCCGTTTCAGACATTTCAATTTACAGTGTATTGGTATTGTAAATTGCTAAAAGTGAATTTTAAACTGTGTCATGCCTTTTTCTAACTAAACTGAATTTTAGCATACATGTACAATATGTACAAGCCGATAGATCATTTATATTGAGCTGCACAAAAGGAATTGGAATACCTTTCCGGCTATGTAAAATTATTTTTCAAATGTGGTTTTCAAATGTGTGCGCTTTCTAAAATGTTTCTTCGGTATCTTCGTTACACTATTAAATGGCGAAGTTTTTTTTTAAATACTCTGGAAGTGTTAGGAAATATTTTTTCTTCAATCGAATAACGAATTTTTTTTTTTTTTCGCGTCCATTTGTCGAAATTCGCGATATTTTTTCACGGCCTATCGACAAAATTTGCTTTTTATTTCCACTATCTTCTTTTCAGAAATTCGCAATTTTTTTTTACACAATATTTAACAAAATTCGTGATTTTTTGACGAAATTTGCATTTTTCTCTGCGACAAATGGATGATTTTTTTTTTTTTTTTTTTTTTTTTTGATCGATTGAAAAAAGTTGCTTAGTTGCTTCTGTGATCTTTGACGGAACTCAATTCCACGGTCGTTAGTAGAAATTCAAGTTTTTTCTCGCGAGCGACTCACCAATTAATTTTGCGAAATTGCACAAAACAAAAGGAAAAAAATAGCTGACTTCCACGATAATTTAAAAACACTGCTAAAGAATCCCCTGCCAGTGCAATAATTTAAAGAAGGTAAAATTTCGCTCAGCATTTTTTATTATGCGGAATTTTACACTTTATGGATGATTCACGCAATCCGCTACTTCAAACTTAGAAGCCTGCACGGGCCCGGGCTTAGTCTGACTCTGAGGTCCATACCCGATGAAGGTAAATTTTTAAACGGGCTAGCAGAATTATGTCAATTTCTTTAACGGGCCGGGTCTATAGACAAAATATACGGGTCCAGCAAAAAAAAAAAAAAAAAAAAAAAAAAAAAAAAAAAAAAACCTGTTTTCCTTCCCCCTCTTCTCCCCTCCCCAAAAAAAAATTAAGCTGGACCATATAAAAATTTAAAAGAATCCCATAAAATATAAACCATTTTCAACGAATATGACTTTCCTAAGAATAACTATAAATGTGCTGCACGAACCGATCCTAGTTTGATTACATCCAGGGCCCGAGGGGGCCCGGGGCAAGAACCATTCTGGGGGGCTCCCTTCTATCTATCTATAGATTTTTTTGTGAATAATGTGGAAGTGGCTAATATACTAAACTTCATACCTATTGTATTATATGCATAAATTTTGTACCCGGTACTGCTCACATCTGTATGCAGAGTATCACAAGAAGATGGTCACAACTTTAAGAAAAAATACCAGTAGGATAATAGTAGAAAAAAAAATGATAGATTGATTGATAAGAGTATTTCTTTGCAAACTTTTACTTTGCCTATCTACGTACGTTATACGGTGTCTAAAATAAAATGTCACAAATTGGTCATAATTAATCGTTTTAACTTGCCACGTTATGAGGAAAACGTTAATAAAAAATTTCTTTTGAAAACAATAGAATACTAAGTTGTCATAATAAAATTTTAATCATTAGTTTTCTAATGATATAGTTTATTTTTTGATGGGGGGAGATGGTACTGGAAGCAAAGAGGGTAAGGGGGGACCCCACTCCCTTCCTAAATGTTTGGAAATATATGAAGTTTGGTAATTTTTTGCTACCCATTTTGGCTTTAACCATTTAGCACCTTTTAATGAAAATCCTGACTACTCTCATGGGGGTCCCCCTAAAAAAAGGGGGCCCGGGGCAGCTGCCCCGCATGGCCCTGCATAAGTCGGCCTCTGATTACATCAACATCAATACAGAGATGATATAACATGTCCTTGCGCAGATATCTGTAATCGGACAGTTAAATCTTCTCTGAGAGCGGGCTTAATTTTTTCAGCAGACTCCGACCGGGCCGGGATCAGGGTTACATTTTTTCTCTGCATAGTCCAGACGAACCGGAACTGGATTTAATTGTTCCTACAACGTGTTGGACAGGCGTAAAAATAGTGCCGTATTTTATGGGAGAAACGCCGCGGCGTTTACGAGTTTAAAAGTTAATTTTTTTTTCAAGTGCGGCGTTTACATTTTTTTAAGTACCAACTGAGTTTCCTTAATTTAAAAATTCATAAAAATATTTAAAATCAGATTTAAATATTTTAAATAAAACTTCAGACATCTTAAGATATTAAAAACGAGGCATCCTACACTGCTCAGAAAACTTTGATTTAAGTTAGGTCAATGTGACGCTGTCGACAAAAGTAGCGTTCCCACAGGTGCGGCGTTTACAACGGGTGCGGCGATTACGATATTTTTAAGCTTATTCAGGCCAATTTGAGGAGTGCGGCGTTTCTTCCATAAAATACGGTAATAGTGATAATGAATTCCTTTAAGGTGATTCTCAAATTCCATGCTCTACAACGCAAAACTTTCTGACACATTTTTAAATGTAAAGTCATAAAACTGACGAGTCTAACTACTGAAGTGATTTGGAATAGAATAGCGTTTTCCATTTTTTGATAAATAAATTACTTAGCGAGTTGACAACAGGTTTTTTTTTTTCCTTTACCGTGCTATCGCGTCCGCGAAATTATATTCAGAACGCCAACTTTGACAATATATTGTGAAAGATCTTTTGCCTTTATCAAAAAATGGAAAACGCTATTATAATACATAGTTTTTGAATAAGAACATCTGCCAATTTTATGCGCTTTCGAACTAAAATGAAGAAAGTAGCCTTAAAACACTGAAAACATTTGAAATCAGCCTTAGTAAATTTCAGAGAAATATAAATCTACTTTTTATTATACAGCTTTGAAAGCTATATTTTTAACCATCTTTTTTTTCTTTTATTCTGAACTGCATTAATTTTTTTAATGAATCTTTATTTAAATGTTGAAAAGTCTAAGCGTCTAAGTAATCATTAATGTTGCTATTGTGTATTTACTATCTTGCGAACAACACCTAGTATTCTAAAATATACTGCAAAATTTCCCCACAAATATGTATGCTTTATTTATTAAAAGAATCGTAATTGCATATCAAGAAAAATCAAATGTTTTGCAGAAATCGAATCATGACGGGCCGAGCTTCATTTAATAGACTTTTGAATGGACCAAGCCGGGCTCGGGCCTAGAGATTCCGGACCGTGCAGATCTCTACTTCAAACTTTGCTCCGCCCCACCAGTGGCAGATATGTTCTGCTCTCAAAACTGGTAGACTGGAGGTGCTGGATTCGAAACCAATCGCGTTCGTCAGCCTAACCGTTCGGAGTTTTCCGTGGTTTCCTTCTAATCTTGGGAATCCTTGCTTAAATACGGGTTAGCTTCCTTTAGAAAGACCCCTACGGAGGGCACTCCCCCTAGGTCCTATATTCCTCGTGCAGATAATCGGCCATCATAAATAACACTACTAACACCATCAAACTTTGCTCCTCAAATCCGGACCGCCGCAACGTCGCGCGGGACCCTGGGAAATCAGTTTATGACACTCAACTTGTATTGCAATACTGAACTAATAAAATTTATTTTTTAATTGCAAATATCATGGAATAATATACAATACAGGTAATAAAATGCATGAAAAATAGTACTAGTTTCACATTTAATATGCATGTTTTTCTTTCTTTTTTTCCGAATGTCCTTTAATCAGGCCCCGACATGACTAATTGGGTCCCTGGGCAAAGGTAAAATTAGGGGGCCCCCATTCGGATCGTTGCAACATTATTCAAATAGAGCTGGTTGTCAGTCATATTTGTAATACATAAACAATGTTTTCGCACCTTGGATTTTAAAAAGAAGAAAATTCTTAGTTCCGTCAATTCTAAATTAAGTACATTAATTAATAAAAATACTTTTTTTCTTGGTACAGAACAAAACTCTTTTATATAACTTTAGCAACTTGTTATACTACTTTAAGATGAATTTAATAAGTTCAACTTATGGAAGAGTGTTAAATATGTAGTCTTACATGTAAATATGTGTTTATCATGTTAGTTTCTTTTACACCTTTTTAAGTTAAACTACACATAATATAATATCAAATCAAATGCATTCTACTTCACAAGTAAAAAGTGTTTTTTCAATAAATCTAAAAAGATGGCAATTTTGGGTTTGTTTTTCATATTTACTCAAAGTTAAAAGAAAAAAACTTTGAATACAGAAGAAAATTTAGCTCATGGCAGTTAGAACTGATTATTTTCAACCACTAAAGTTTAGATAGGATTTAAGTTCATTGCTAATACAATCTATTAAAATCAAAATATTAATTCTTATTTAATAGTGGTTGAGGTTAGCTTTGCGAAAGCATTGAGTTCTGTGTGTTCAAAATGAAATTTATTTTTCAGAGAGTTTAGTAGAATCTTTTAAAAAAGATGAAATTCGTGTTTTGTATTTGAAAATTTTTCAGAGTTGGAATTGGGGGGGGGGGGGAGTAAATATTTTATAATTAATATATGGGTTTGGGGGCCCCTGAGCAAAGTCCCGATTTGTCTATGCGATAATAAGGGACTGCCTTTTATCATTCACAATATTTCAAATATTTTTTTTCTGCGTTGAAGGTTACTTTCATGAAATCACTACAATCCCCACAATTATTATCAACTTTGTCTGTAAGAAATAAAGTTTATATTTGCTTTTTTATCACAAAGAAACATTTAAAAACAAATCTAGAGAAAGCTATACAGAGGCAATCGTTATTTCGAATCTTATAAAAAGACACGGGAGCTTGGCATTTGCCCGATGATTGAGAAAAAATCTTTGCGCCCCACAAGAGAAACTTTTTAAATGTTGCCCTTCCTTCATAGGAAAAAGGTATGTGTTTTTACGTACAAGAAGAAGTAATTCTTGCTATTTTATTTAAGAAACAAGATCCGAAATAGGCTTTTAAAAAACTCCAGTCCCGTAAAAACACTCTGAAAAAATTTGACCTTGTTTGATTCTTTTGTAAACAATCCAAGAGGTACTACGATTGGATATTTCCGCTATGACGTTCAACTGGAAGCACGCCTCCAAGGGGTGATCAGTATTACCAAATATTGGCAGGAAAGCGCTTACCTTTTCTTCAGTAAAAACCGCCATTTTGCCAAACTCCTGATACCCTGTTGCAATCAGAGCCATCTATCGGAAATATTCGACCCCAAAAGTGTCTCCCATCAGGCCTTAATAAAATTCTCGTGGTAAATTTTCTATTTACCGGGGGGGGGGGGGGGAAGCTAAAACTCATGTTTGCCACGGGTGCAAAAAGGACTAGTTTTGGACCTGATTTACTGCTACCAATATATGGAAGTTGACGTACTCGATGAAATGCGTCGGAAATATTTGAATAATCGGGGCGGAACTACGTTTTTCACAGTTTTTTAGAAAATTGAAAAAAATGACCTATTTTTGAAATGGCGTACTACGCTTGCTATTGAATGTATAAAAAAGTTGTAAATATGAAAGTTGTAGAAAATTTTATCCTCTTTAATAGTGTAATTGACAAATAATATGCTATGGCAGCAGGTCTCGAGATATTGAAAAAAAAAATCATAAAAGGTCTCAATATTTTGTTGTTTTTTGGCCACACAAAATTTAGCCTTAAGAAATTTTGTTAGAAAACTTGGTTTTTCCATGTTGACATCATTATAAACAAGTCAGAAAAAGATCTTCTACCCAAACTTTTGCAAGGTAACCCCCTTTTTTGGTACATTTCTCCTGGACTAGAATAAACAGACCAATTTTCGTGTGAATGTTATAAGAAATGTTTCCTTCATACTACAAGAAAATTGATATTAACAGCAACTATTATAATATGTTGATAGATAATGTAACAAATTTCATAATTTATACCTTTATATATTTATGCAATCATTACAGGATCAGAATAGTCAAACTGCAAAAGAGAGAAACATTTTTTATCCACGTTCCGTAAATAATGAAGATTTTTTTTATTTTACGAAAAAATTCAGTTGGTACTTACGTATTATCCGTGATAGATCGCCAAAAATGGTTCAGAATAGCCAATCTTTTATATCGTTTGCCAATTACGTTCAAAACAGTAATTTAATATTCGTAAATACATAACTTTGTTAAAAATGGCAAACAGTTTAAAGTAAAGAAATATCTCTCTATTCTAAAATAAAGTAACTAACGTTGTCAACGCCGCCGCCGGTTTTGAATTTTTTGTGACCGAAGGTCTTTCTTCGTTAATATTAAGCAAAATATTTCATACAAAAATATGAAAATCGGTGGTATTATAGAGAAATTTTTGATAAACACGCTGATACAGACAGTTTTCAAATCGAAGAATTATTTTAAGAGATATTTAATGCTAAAGTTGGACAAAATCGTTCCATTAAAAAAGTTTTATAGGAGCAAAAACTGTTAATGGGAATTTAATCATTTTTAGATCATTTTATGCGTCAGAATTTTTCGGTGTGCAGAATGCATTTAGTTTTTTAATTTGACTCAATTTTTGAGGTTTTATTTCCATTTTAAATTCAAATTTTTAGCATTTCGAGAGATATTTTTTACATATTTTAGAGAATGGTATTAATTTAAACTGTTGCCAACTGTATAAACAGCGCAAACAATAATGTTTGCTTCACATTAAAAATTTATTTTACACGTGACTATTATAAACAGAAAATATAAAAAGCAGGAACTCATTAAAAATTACTTCATAAAAACTGTATTTACACGTGAATTTTAAAAGAGAAAGGAGATTGTAAGATAATAAATTTATTAACATGCGTTAGAAGTCTTAAATAAGAGACATAACGTCACATTACACTTATAACGTAAAATGAATAAAAAATAATACTGCAAAACAGTTTAAATTTAAAAATTGCGCGAGACATTTATTTGATATTTTAAGATGATCTTTTCAACTATTTTTATTAGGACAGCGCAAATAATATTTCATTTCTAACAAAAGTATTTTTACGTGAATATTAAAAAGAGAAACAAAAGTTTAGTGAAAATTACGTCAGATTAAAAACGATACATTTAATGTGTCTTATTTTTTAATAAAACTTTCTTTTCGCTTTGCTAAAAAATACTGGGAGACAAAGACTCTGTTTATTTAATTCATTTTATATTAGTTTATTTTGAAATGTTTAACTTATTTTATTTAATCATAGACAGAAACAGCCATTGTATCTTTTAACAGCAGCTGATTTGACCTTAAAATTACCCAATCAAAGAGAAATGAATAGAAACCCGTTTATAGGGAGATCGCCACTGTTTTTTAACTTATAATTCAAACTTCCGAAATCTTTTTAAAGTCGATCAAATTAGCGTGCTTTTAGAGTCTGCGGTGTCTGAACGGGGGGTTGGCGAACGTAGCTAGCAGGGGGCAGCGCCCCCTAGTTTAACAAAAAGCTGTATACTATAAACTATAATTAAAAAAGCATACATGAAAATAAAACTAACTTAAAACTATAATTAATAAACTATCAAACAGTCAAAAAATAATTATTTCGTACCAATCTCTTATGTGCCATTATATTACGGTACTTGTGTAGAGCTTAAGCCATTTGGTTGACCTGCCCCACTGGCTGAACCTGTACCATTACCGCAATGTAGTTTTTTGCAGTAAGGCTTGCATCTTTCACTTTTTTTAGTTTTAACCGACAGTTTTCCCATAATTAGTGTAATTGGCACCATACTTGGCGCACTTGAATCAGTCATGGTCCGGATAACACGTAAGTATCTTATTTCAAAACTTCAAAAATAAATCAATCATGTACAGATTCGTTAAGGCTGTTCTCAACTGCTCTGCTCAACAAGCGCAAAACGTTTTGACACATTTACAAATTCATTTTTTAACGGAAAAATATAAAATTGGAAAGCCTGACCATGGAAGCGAATTGGAATCGAACTGTGTTTTCCATTTTTTGATCAATCAATTACCTATTGAATTATAAGCGATTTTGATCGACTCGGCACCTTTCTCCTCTTACTGACTGGATTTTCTTCTTTCGTTCGGAAGTTCGGTTCAAAATGCCAACTTTGACAATATTTTCTGAAATATCTATTGCGTTTACAAGAAAACGGAAAAAACAGTTCGATGACATTGTTTCTGAATAACAACACCTTCTAGTTTCATGCGTTTCCGAAGAAAAATGAATTAAAACTTATGTCAGAAAGTTGACACTTTGGATTTGAGAACAGCCTTAAGCATTCAAGGAATCTATTCTGGTGTGATTGGATTGCTTAAAATGGGCTACCAAAAGTGACTACTTGTGATACCTGTGCAGCTGAAAACAATTTTTACCTTTCAAAATGAGCTGCTTTTCATTTGAAATTTAATAAGTGCTGCCAGGAAATCGAAGTAGAAGATCTTTGGATGGGATTTTTTTACTTATGGTCCTCGTTTAATGTTGGAGAATAGACAAAAAGCACATTCTTTAAATAACAAAATGATATTTTCCTACATAAGGTCCACCTACGGTAGGGTGTCCCCCAAAAATAAATTTTTAAATATTTGGGCTCTTACCCCCTAAAAAGTTTCTTGTGGGCTACTTAAAATCTCCTGAAAAATTTAAGCTAAAAAAATATTTACTGGTCCTTTAAGGTCGCCAGAACGTTTTAAAAATAGCTTTTATTCAGAAATATTTTA
This sequence comes from Maratus speciosus, assembly GCA_963932465.1. Lineage (NCBI taxonomy): Eukaryota > Metazoa > Arthropoda > Arachnida > Araneae > Salticidae > Maratus > Maratus speciosus. The sequence goes on along the minus strand of OZ010798.1, from coordinate 48,256,334 downwards.
CAGTTATTTACAAAACTATTATTTTTAAATATATATGTATTTTTCAAAATTACATACATTTATTATGTCGTTTCTAAAAAAATGTACCCCATCGGTAATATTTAGAGTAGAAAATATAAGAACAATTATTAAGAAAGTGACTAAAAACGAACTTTATTGAAAATTGCAAAATGCAATGTCAAAAGTGTGTAATACAGAAAAATTCACTTGTCATGTTTAACAAGATACTAAAGAAGAAAATATAGCAGAACGTTACATAAATAACATAACTATTTTTACATATCTTGAAGATCTTTATGGTTGCATTTATCGAAGTTCTTTCTATGCATTTCAATTACCTGCAATAAATACTGTTTCTGTTCATCTTTTGTTGCATCATTAAAACTTTCTATTAATATTATGCCTCACTCAGCACAGTCATCAAGACACGGCAAATGCTTAACAATTTCTTCAGCTTCCTTTAGGGATTGTGTTTCGGACCATTTTTCAAAAGACACGCTTAGGAAGCTTTCGTCTATTTGTGCGGTGTGAAAGAAGCTGTGAGAGATATTTAAGTCATTAAATTTTAAAGGAAGATTCTTTAATAAGTGCAAATTCTTTTTTCACTAATTTTACTAACATATATGTCTCTTTGGCACTAAGAAGATTGGAAAACAAAGAGTGGCAATTTCTTCACTTGAGTACTAGGAGTGACGTAGCATCCTCTTTAATCCTCTTTTGCGTAATTGTACATCGTCATATTCATGCAATCTTTGTATCAGTAAAATGTCGTTCACTGGTGCATCTACAATAGACTGACATGCATTGATTGAATGTATACACAAACAACAAACCGATTGAACTTTTGAAGCCTTAAAAGTGTTGAGATGTCAATTTCATTATATATTTATTTCCATCAAACTGTAGTTCAATTTTTAATGAGTAAATAGCTTTTGCCATCCCTCGAGCTCTGTGGAGAGCACCTGGTTTTCAAATAATATTGTTCACATCTTTTCAAATCATAAGAGCGGGAAGATTTAATAGTTCTCTGTAATCATCCCTAGAAGAGTGTTTAGCAACTGTCTGAAGTTGATTCATAATAAAAGATTTCAAAGCGTCAATTGGGTTTTTTGACATTGCTATCAATTGGGTTTTTTGACATTTTGGATTATGGTGGTTAAGTTCAATGCATTTTTCTCAAAATCTTTTAAACATAATTTTTAGTCAACTTGATGGTCCAAGACATATATTAAATATATCTAAAAGTAACACTTCAAACATGGTGTCTACAGGGTAACCACAGAACATTTCTTCCAGTTTTATATTCAAGAAGAACACATGAGGGGCTCACAACCATAGTAGACCAAGTCCATTTTTCTTTATTGCGAATAATAACGCTTTAAAGTTCTTAATAAATAATTAATTCAGGCCAAGTGATTTATAAGAATTATATGCACTAATCTTCAATTTAAAGTACCAATTTTGTAGCTCGCTACTGTTACAAATGACAAATTAATATTTCTATTGAAAATTTATACGTTTTTAAAATAATTAAGGACTTGGTCCAGAATGGTTGTGAAATTCCATGTGTAAATAAAGACTTGTCTATTATGATTAGAAAAACTCTTGATTTTGATTTATATTTACTTATTCTATTTTTTACTCAAAGAGTGAAAGATATTACCAGTTATAGTTAACCATTCACTGTGGACAACACTATCATCATCATCAACGTCACGTGATGTACTCTAGAGGAAGTAACTTGGAACTTGGTATTGACCTCTGCTGGAAGATTCTTGAAGTAACCGTGATGAATTTGCGAAATGTATGGCAGAATATCCATCATCTACGGCCAACGTACAACGCATCTGGACTGACATTTGACAAAGAAAGTAACTTGCGCTCACAAGCCCGATTTTCCAAATTTATTTTGCGAAGAGTTTGATCCTCATTGAGGATTTCTTTTAACAGTAACATGAAAAGAGAACCTTTCATGACTCGCAGCCATCCAATATCCACCCAACTAAAACAAGTTTTCGCACTATCCTTCTTTCTGTATGAGATACTTTGTTCCAAAGCTGTAGTAGAAAGAAAGTCGGAATTCTTATCTTCAATAACATCAAATTTAGACTATATCCTCTTTGCATTCATAATCATTTCGGTCTCTAGGAACATAAAATTGTTCTTTCTTGATAGTTGCTGCTTCAATCGAGTTACAACTTTCTGCTGGTGTCTTGCAACAACGCTAGAAAGGTCGTCAGCATCTCTTCTTCCCTCTATTTCATTTGTTTCATCTCAGACGTACGTGTATCCCACATTATTATTAAAGGAATGCACCCCAAAGTTATAAACATCTAGATTGCGTTTATAAGAAGCTATGTACGTTGAAAGCTTAAAAAGGTTAGTGCTTTTTGCAAGTCGAATGTACAACAGTGAGTTTCATCTGAGGCTTTTAGAGTAGGAGTTATTAGAGTTTTTTTCCTTGTAATGTTTTTTTTAACCTCTGTCGATATTTTTACCGTTTTTTTTACCGAGAGGAGGGGTGGGGGTAATCAAAAACAATATTTATTTCCCTTCATAGTTTATACATCCGATTCATTACCGTTTATTTTTCATCAGAAATTTTGAAATCGCTTCTTATTTAAAATACAACTTTTTTTATAGCAACTTTTTTATAGGCAAGATTTACACAATAATGGGTCATAGATAAAAAAGAGTGGTGGAGTAGTACACTGATCAATGGACTTGATTCAGTATGGTTGTGAAAGTTTCTTATATTACTTCACCAACTCTGGACACAGATGCAATCTATGAGAAAGTATGTGAACTACAGACTTGGTGCACTATGGCAGTAGATAAAACACAGTTTACTGCACCTTCTACATGAGCTATCTCATTCTTTTTAAAAAGTGGACTGGGTCTACTATGGTTGTGAGCCCCTCACGTGTTCCTTTGAACTCATCTGTATTTGAGGCAGTTGTGTTGAAGCACATAGCAATAACCTGAGAATCACATTTGCAAGACTCCTAAAAGTTCAAAAACTGCATTAGCTGCTGCTTCTTTTGTACCACCCTCATAGCATGGTCACGGTGACGTCGTTGTGACGTCACTGTAAGTCACTGTGGTCACGTCACATCTGTGACCAAAATGCCACCCCTCAGTGATGTCACATTGTGACTGAGATGTGAACTTCTTAGAAAACTTTAAAAAATTACGAAAATTCTTCAAAACATGTTATTTACTGTAAAATTATGTTTTCCTGGCAATTAAAAAAAAAATGTGAGGTCACTGTTATATCACTGCTATGTAACGTACGTCACGTCACATATGTGACAAAAAAACCACCATATTGTAAGTCACAGTGTGACAAAAATATGAACTTCAAAAATCTTTGAAAATGAAGAGAAATATTTTAAACAGTCACGAGTTACATGGCATAAGGAATAAAATATATTAGTGGATAGCAAATGGTAAATTCTCTCACTAAAGAGGAGAGGGGGGGGGGGGGGGCATAATAAATAAAGTGCACGATACAATCATTAATAAACTAAATTTTCAGGCTATATTTTATCAATTTGATATCTAAGATAGTGAATGTATACTTTTTCATGATTTAAATTTTATCTAGCATTTGGATAATATAATTAGAATTAGGAATATTAAATTTATACACTTTACATATTTAGTTTGCTGGGAGGAAATTTATTTACTTATTTATTTTTTTACCGACCAGGATTATTCGAAACACTTCTGTGGTTTCAAAATAAAAATTTTCTATTACAGTTAAATCTGCATCTTTTAATGAGCACGTAGAAAGAGTCTTCAGAGTTTAGTCATCTATGCATTTATTGCTTTAGAATATTTTTATAATTTGTATTCAAGTCATAAATTCTACTTCTTTCAGACTTTTTAAATAAAATTAGCATTTTCCGAAAATAAAAGAAATATACAAAATTTGTGCAAAACAAACTTTATTAAAAAAAAAAAAAAAAAAAAAAAAAAAAAGGGGGGGGGGGCTTGTTATTACCATTAAATTTATTTTTACACCTTTTGAAAATTTAAACAATGGTATATCTAATAAACTCTAATTATGAATATTATTATTATAATTATTTAGAAAAAATGAACTTTACAATACATTTTAACTTGTATTATTTGGTACGGATAAAAAGAAAAGGTTAAATACATTGGACATTTCTTCAAATACAAAATTTTAATTAACCATACTTTCAGAAAATTACTGCGCATTCAAGTTTCATATCTCTTGCATGCAAAAACAAATAATCTGTACCAGACCATCTGCTTGAAAATCGTCTGCCCACAAAAAAATAAACATGAGAAGACGCGGGAAATAAATAGTTCACTGTTTTTAGAACATCACCTTCACCACGTCTACAACACTTTAAGATAAGGAAATGACCATTTTTGGATACACGGATATTAATAGAACGTATATGTAAGTTTTATTTAATTTAAATATTTTATTCCTGATTTGTACATATGAGTTAAATAGTTTTATGTTATATTTGTAAGAGACTGATCTTTAAACTGTTAGAAGCGATATTTTAAAATTCGATAACTGTAAAGAAAAATATCTTAATCTGCCATCGCTTGAAAAAAAAACTGCTCAGAGACTGTGCATGCCTACATTCATACTGGAATTAATATAAACATTAATTTACTCTTACTTGAGATTGAAAATGTATGGAACGACAATGATTTGGAATTATTTTATCGGCTTCTTACTATTTTTTGATTACTAACACTTATAGTTATTATTATTTTGGGGTTAAATATGATGTTCGATTATCATAAGATTACGAAACTGTTTCAGATTAGAAATTAACATTATACTGGGAAAATGTATCTTTACATATTACAGTAGTGAAACATTTGAAAGAATTTTCTTTTAGTGCTAATAATATTTTAAATTATCTTTCAAAATCCTAAATCTTCAAACCAATGTTTTCAGATTTAACATTTGCCGAAATTATAAAATAATAGGAATTCCTTATACCATATCGAAATATTTTTGAGATATTGTTAAATCTAATAAGGCATTTAATTTATCTATTGAGTTTGCTGTTGTTTAATAGTACAATTATAAATACTAATTATTATTTTTAGTATTTTTCAAATTGGTATATTTATTTTTTTAAATTGTATGTAAGCATTTTTTCTTTTCTGTTTGTGATTTTAATCAAACATTTAATTATAGACATTCTGAATCGGTTATTAAATTTTCTTCTTTTGTAAATTCATTTTCTACGTTTATGATACGCGTAATTATTGGCACTAAAAAGTAAAATATGATACTTAAGCATTGAAACAAAGTGTTTTTCATGCCTGATGGGAAGTTATAGATTAAACTGCTTTAGTATATATTTTTAAAAGTTCATATAATACAGGATACATATTATAGGACACAAGTTGAAAAGTGCTTATGACTTCGGTTTGTCTGTCCGTCTAGCAGTCTATCCGCACTCTAACTCTCGAAAATATACTCGGATTGCCCTGAAATTTTTGGATGTTATTGACGTTTACCATAGCACGGTACCTATTTGTAATGAAGTTTGTAGCATGCTTTGTTCATTTACAGGGACAGCCAAAAGTTTTCCGTTACATTACAGCCTATGGAAAAAAATCGTTTCAAATGATTTTTTATGATTTTACGCACGCTTTCAAACAGAATAAAATTTATATGCATTTATGAAGTGCACTAAAATATGCATTCTGTTGACTATGCGATGCAAAGAATAGTTATTGTTCATTTACAGGGCTAAAAAAGGAATTCAAATACATAATGATATAGGGGTGGAGGGAATTGTTTGCGGCATACTTTAATTATGTTAATCTATTTCATATATAATGAAATTGATATATGTCGCTGAGGTTTACATACTATAAATTATTTCATGTATAATACGAATAATACGTATATAGCATTTACAGGGACACACAAAATATTTCAGATACTATATTGTATCCGAAGTACTGTTCATTAGCGATGATTGCTGGAAATGTATTTTTAATTATGATATGCGCTTTTATGATTCACTATATTTATGCATAGTATATGGTGTATATAAATGCTATAATTCCTATACAAGGCTACACAAAAGTATTCGTCAGGATTACTGGGTATGGGCGCAAATTGCTTAAAGGTGGTTTTTAAATGAGTTATGCTCTTTTTTGCTGAACTGCATTTAATTTACCAAGAAATGTTTGTAGAATATAGATAAAACGATATACAGGATCACGTAAAGAATTGGATACATGACCGTCTATAAATTATAATTTCTGGAAATGTGATTTCAGCAGTTTTAAGAGTGTCTTAGTTTGAATTAAATTTTAACTAAATAGTGGCGTGTAATAAAGATTCTAGGTAAACTACAGGGTTGTACAAAAGTATTCAAGTATGTTTCCATACATTAGTATAAATTGCTGAAAAAGAATTTCAACCTGTTAGGCGTTTTCTTGCTAAACTAAATTTTCCCATTATATAGTATATATGCACTTAAAAAAATGGGAAGTCAAAATTGAGTAAAAAGTACTCAAATTTAAATGCGTCACATACTCAAAATAGCTCCGATCCAAATGTACTCAAAGTTGAGAAACACATGTACTCATTTTTTATTCATTGGTTGTGATCAAATATGAATCATTATGTACTGCCCCCCTCCCCCCCTCCAAAAAAAGAAAAACCTAAAATTTAAAGTAAAAATGTACTGACATTTATTTCCCGTTCAAAATTCTTAACAAGAAATGTTTAATTGATTATTTATTAAGAAAAATAGCAAAATTCTTAACAAGATACTCAAATCGAATATTTTTATGACAAGAGCATTATTTCCAAGCACTTTTAAATTATTTTTAAAATGCTGTGCATAATTTAATATTTACATTAATAAACATCATTTATGCCGCCATAAATGAAATGAACCATTACAGGGTACAAAACTATTCGTTTGTTTGGGTTTGATAACATGTGATGTTTCAAAATAGAGAAAGCATGGGTTCATTTTTGATCCAAAAATATTCAATTCGATATGAGTACGTCGGTTTACTTATTTTTGAGTACTTCATTTTTCTCAGTGTATCAACCTACAGATCAAATACAGGGTTGTTCAAAAGAATTGGAAAACATATTTGGCTATGGACGGTAACTGCTGAAATCAATTTTTCAAATGTTTACTTAGTTATCTTATTTACGTCATTTCCCTAAATTACGATGTCTTGTTAAAGCATTCAGAAAGTGTTGGAAAGTATTTTATAATCTATGATTAACGCATGATTTTTCTTACTCGTTTTTTTTCTATTTCCCAGATCAGTCTTTTCCTATAAAACATACCAAATCTATTTAGCTCATATTCACAAAATACAATATACACGGGAATAAAAAATTTAAATAAATATCGCTTATCATGCCGCTCTATAAATAATAGTTGTATTAATATCCGTGAGTCTCCATGTTCGTATTTAATAAAGCAATGACAAATCACAACAAATTAAAAAATTTACACATTCTAAATATCAAGCTTGAACTCAATATCAAGCATAGAACTTAATATCAAGCATAGAACTTAATATCAAGCATAGAACTGAATAAAAAAATATGTCAGTTGATAAGCATTGTTTTTTAAGTGGAAAAATTTAAAATGATTTAGAAGAATAGGACCCCAAAATAGCGATATTCTGCTAAAAAGTACGGTAAAAAGATAAGATTTTATATTTACAGCAAAAGGTTATTTCAAAATTCATCGCTGTATTAATACTTAGAAATTTTTCCAGAGAGAATCCTTCGCCTTATATACAATATTTCAAATGAAAATCAAATATCAAATTAATTGCTTAAAAGGCGCAAATAGTGAAAAAGATTCCAAGTCGGGACTCGAACCCGGGCCATCAGTATAGCACACTGATATTCTACCGACTAAACCACATGGAACGACGCCCAGTCTGTAAAATTTCTCACTATTACAGGTTGGCAAGGCTACAAACGCAGCACAAGATGGAATATTTATCGTGAGCCACCGACATGTGGTAAACACGAAACTTAATGAAATCCAGCATCGAAACTATATTAATAATTGGAAATTTTTCCAGGGAGAAACATTCGCCTTCCATACAACATTTCAAATTAAAATTGCCTTTTAAGCAATTAATTTGAAATTTGATTTTCATTTGAAATATTGTATGCAAGGCGAATGGTTCTCTCTGGAAAAATTTCCAAGTATTAATATAATTTCAATCGATACTGGATTTAATTAAGTTTCGTGTTTGCATCATGTTGGTGGCTCACGCTAAATATTCCATCTTGTGCTGAGTTTGTAGCCTCGCCATCATGTAATAGTGAGAAATTTTCCAGCCTGGGTATCGTTCCATGTGATTTAGTCGGTAGAATGTCAGTGCGCTGTACTAATGGCCCGGGTTCGAGTCCCAGCATGGAATCTTTTTCACTATTTGCGTCTTTTAAGCAATTAATTTGAAATTTGATTTTCATTTGAAATCACAGTGTTTATGACAAGTTCGTCACAAATGACCCATATTTCACAAATTGGTCACAGTGTGACGTCAAAGCATTGTCGCTTTCGTCACAGGTTCGTCACAAAGTTAATGCCAAAATAGTCACAAATGACACACTTTTCACAAATTTGTCACACCGTGACTTCACAGAGTGGTCACAATGTGACGTCACAAACGACCTCTAAAACGGCCATAACGACCTCGCATTCTAGTCACTGTGACGTCACATCGACGTCACGTGACGTCACATCGACGGTCACAAAATCACAGTGTGACTTCACAACGACGTCGCCGTGACGTCACCATGCCTTACGGGCAGATAACAGTTTAGGAATTCCAAGAACTTTTGCACTACTATCTTTAAGTCTTTAAAAGAGGAAACTAACACTCGTAAATGGTCTACCTTTCTTGTTTCACTTGAAGATAAATCAGGTAATAACTTTCCATCCTAATAAACTACTGATTTTGGCCATTTTTATGTGTTGTGCAGTTTGATTACGTAAGTGTTGACATTCACAATGAACAGTACTTTTTGAATAGTCTGCTTCGCTATCACCACCACCAGCCATGTTCAAGACAGATGCAAGTAACATTGTTGACGTAAAAGATGCAGTTGATAAAGCAAAGGAATTTTGAGATGAAGCAGCTTCTTTCAATCCCTTTGCAAATTTTTTTCTGTTGTTCACCTGATCTTTTCTCTCGTGTAGAAAGCTTTCTGTCCAGAGATGAAATATAAGTATACAACCTTTCCTGGTTTCTCTTTGTAAACTGAGAAACTGGCAATCTTCTTCATTTTTAATAAGCTGGCTCCGAAATAACGTGACTTATGTCAAATAACATGTCCATATTTTTGCTCTTTGATTCTCTTTTGTCTTTTGCATTATTCCTTCTTCGATTTCTCATTAAGCCTACTTGTTTGTCATGTAAATCTTTAATCATTTTTAAGGTATGCTGCTTATGACTTATTGGCAAACTTGATTTCTCGCAAAATGGTATTATGTTGTTGTATACAAGAACAGCACTATCACTGATCGAAAGCTTCTTAGTAGGTACGATGAAAGTACATAAAATTAGCAGGTGCAGCTTTTAATTATGTTTTTATATGTAATTATGCTTTTTATTATACTTTTTGTAGACACTAAATAGATACTAAAAATGTATTAATTGAAATAAAACATATAATTGATCATCATTTATGCTTTTGATTAAAATTCCATATTTTTTTTAAATTGGTGAATTCGTGTGACCTTGAGGGACCTCTTAATCTTTTCCAAATTAGTTCTAGCTTCATATATTTTAATAATAGGAGTAGGATAAACTTTTTAGAGGGTGGGAAGAACCTTTTAAAAAAAACTTCTTTTTAAATTGAATTTTGGGACACCCTAACCTACTGTGTGCCACATACAAGTAGTGGACCACTCATTTTTAAACTTTAGAAACAAGTCAACAACGCATTTCTGAAAACGACTGAAAGAAGTCCGATTGACTAGCATCCGCAAACATTAACTTTCCATAAACTGTTTGGAATAATTGTTTTTATTCTGGTGGTAGATTTGTTTATTTTTTATAGTGTCTTCAAAAAAAAGATTTTTTGTCAAATTCTTAAAGATTTCATTCAGAGATAAGTTTCTATTTAAAACATTCTTTCTTTAATATTGTCTTATTTTTAATTAAATTGCTGTTGATAGATTCTATTACATTGTAAATAAGTTGTTAGATAAGCCGAAAACATAAAAATTTATGCATCTGAATGTTACTAAGCCAACTAATTATTGGAGCATAGATGAAGATACTTTTTTAAAAAATTTTCCAAAGAATATATTTTGAAACTTTGAATGTTGATTCTGAATCATGAAGCGTAGGACTAGAGTAAAATAATATATATCTTTTGGAATTCACTAACTCTTTAATAATAATGAGATGAATGGCCTTTAAGTGGTCCACTAATGGTGCGTTTACCTTATGCCTCATTCGTAGATCTATTAAAATTTCCATAACTCAGAAAACTCGTGTGTTCTGTTTACTTAACGGTAGAAAAATTGTATTTTACTTACAATTTTAATTAATATACATTTATATATTAACGAAAACTTTTAATTTACATGACAGGAATAAACAGCTGTGCATTATTTTATGAGATAGAGCTGCGGTAAAAACTGTGTCATTCACAGTCTAAGACTGACATTTTCAAGAAATGGTTTTTTATTTATGTTCATTACATTCCCAAAATAACTAAATCCGTCATAAAATGGAACACGAAAATTTTCTTTATTTCATTAATTTCTTCTTATGCATACCGAAGAAAGGAAAAACAAAATCCTGAGTTTACTTAATTGGGGGAAAATATTAATGTTAAATCATAAAAATATGTACTATTGGAAAAAAAATCAAGAATTCTGGAAAAGTAATAAAAAGTACTTTACACTGCCCGATAAAATATTATATCAAATCAGATTTTTTAGTATATATTACGCAAAGAAACCCATCAATAAAATTAGTCTAATATTCCGGATTTATCTTTTGAAAATACAGGTTTTTATGGTACAAAAAAGTTTTTATAAATTAATTATGCAAAGAAATAAATCTTTTAACAAATCTTTACATGCTTAAATTCAAATTTGACTTACAAAATTTAAATGGCTAATTATTAGGCTTTCTTTGGACATGAACATGACAGATATTTTATATTGCACACCTTAGAAAGGTTTGTCATCAGTATGAATACGCATGTGACGATTTAAATTAGGTCTCTGAGAAAAAGTTTGTTGCACATCTCTCTTTTTCTTTAGTGTGATTACGTAGGTGCATCCTTAAAGATGATTTATGAGAAAACCCTTTGTTACACAACTCACAAGAATAAGGTTTTTCTTTAGTGTGAATACGTAAGTGGATTTTTAAAGAAAATTTATGAGAAAACCCTTTGTTACACAACTCACAAGTGAAAGGTTTCTCATTAGAATGAACGAGCAGGTGTCTCTTTAAACCAGATTTTTTAGAAAACTCTTTGTTACATACATCACAAGAGAAAGGTTTTTCTTTCGTGTGAAAGAGCAGGTGTTCATTTAAAGAACATTTTTGAGAAAAACCCCTGCTACAGACCTTAGTATGAATACGCGTGTGGTAATTTAAATGAGCTCTTTGAGAAAACGCTGTGTTACACACCTCACAAGAGAAAGGTTTTTCTTTAGTGTGACTACGTAGATGCAATTTTAAAGCAGATATCTGAGAAAACCCTTTGTTACACAACTCACAAGTGAATGGTTTCTCCTTAGTATGAACGAGCAGATGTTGCTTCACATGATGTCTTAGAGAAAACTTTTTGTTACACACCTCACACGAGAATTGTTTTTCTTTAGTGTGACTAAGTAGGTGCATATTTAAAGCAAATTTCTGGGAAAATCCTTCGCTACACAACTGACAAGTGAATGGTTTCTCATTAGTATGAAAGAGCAGGTGTCTATTTAAATCAGATTTTTGAGAAAACCCTTTGTTACACATTTCACAAATGTAAGGTTTTTCTTTAGTATGACAATGCATGTGCCTTTTTAAAGCACATTTATGTGAAAAATACCTGTTACACACATCACAATTGAATGGTTTCTCTTTAGTGTGAACACGCAAGTGGGAGTTTAAAGAAGTTTTTCGAGAAAACGTTTTGTTACATACCTCACAATTGAATGGTTTCACTTTAGTGTGAACACGCAGGTGGGAGTTTAAATTAGCTTTTTGAGAAAACGTTTTGTTACACACCTCACAAGCAAATGGTTTCTCATTAGAGTGAATGCGCATGTGGGTTTTCAAATAACGTTTTTTGGAAAACCCTTTGTGGCACACTTCACAAATAAAAGGATTCTCTTTATCAGGATAATGCATGTGGTCATTTAAAGCAGAATTATGAGAAAGAAATTTATTAGACCTTTCATAAGCAAATGGTTTACCTTCAGTATGAACTCCCAGGAGATCAAATACTTCGGATTTTTCAGAAAATTCTTCACTATACATTTTACAAATGAAAGGATTTTTATTAGCATGGGCACTATGATGCTGTTACAAGGAAAACTTTTGAGAAATTCTTTTGTTAAAAACACCTCACAAGAAAACATTTCTACGTAGTATAACAGAAATGGAGATTTAAACAAGATTTTTTGAAAACTGTCGGTTACACTTCTCGGAAGAGAAATGCGATGATTAAAAATGCTATTTATTACAATTCGATAGAGAATCTCTTATTGCAGTCTTTACAAATGAAAATTTCTCTTTACTATCTGCAGAGTGATGCATATCCAAGCTAAATTTTTGTGGAAATGCTGAGTCGCAATGTTACCAAATTATGTTTTTAATTCAAAGTTCAATTAGATTTTTACTGATATTCCCCTTTTTGCATTTTATATTTAGTAGTTTCTATCGAACAAATATATCAACACATTTTTACTGCCAAAAGTATTTGAATTATGTCTTTTTTTGAAAGTTAAATTAGATATTTACTGATATATTTTATATTACACCTCACATATACAATAGGTTATTAAGGAATATAAATATGAATACCTACTTTTTACTTCGAAAAGTCTTTGTTAAAGTGATGTATATATAATGTTTCTTAAAGATTAAAAACAGAAATGAACATTTAAAAAGAAATTCCACATAATGCAAATAAACACGCACACATAAATACCTAAATTACACAACTACTTTTCAACAGAAATCTAGCCACTTTTGACTGAATTAGAAATTTACAGAAATAAATACATAGTATACACTCCAATAAGGATTTGCTAATAGAACTTTTTCTATGTAAACTGTAGAACATTGAAGTTATAAAATAAAGTTGGAGATATCAGCAAGGATCATATATGGATGGTCAATAATTAAATAAAATATCAAAATTATTTATATTTTTCATTTAATGCTTTAAAAAAAGATCTTTCGCTTCTCAGAAAACATGCTAAAAACAGACACATCAACTTCTCTACGTAGTATTTCTTTTATTTCAACAATTTGATAGCGTTTACGAAATAGTTGGCAAAATTCTATTCATTAATTTGCATGTAAAAAGGAAGAAATTTATGCCAGTGCTCGCTGGTTCAAACTTGCAGAGGCCCTTTCTTAATAGGATTTTTATGGTAGAATTTCATGAATACAAAGATATAATGTAGTTTTTTGGACACGATTTATCTTCATTTGTACTTTCACCATAGGTTCAGAAGACTTCACAAACATCTGCATCTGCAATATAAATGTATACATATCACATAATGTTATATAAATTTTTAACTGTTCATCTAGAAAATGCTTTTTATTTCTACTATTAGCACAATAACAATCTCATGCATTGTTTTTTTACAAAGCTGTTAGGGGGAGCCAAACTGTGTTTAGATTTTTTCCCTATAAATTCCATTTTTCATAAAACAAAATCATAAATGTATAAAATGCTCGAGTTCTTTTGTGAGTATTTTTTGTAAACATGCCTAATTATTGGATTTTCCTCAATTAACTCTTTCCGACTCAAACCTCCGATTTGAAAAATATTGATTCAGATGTTAAAATATGTCACTTTAAGCATGTAAAAAATGATTAAAAAATTTAGAACATTAAAAAGAAAGTTATAGACTAAAAGTTTTTTTTCACATTTGTTATAAACAGAAAATTTCATAGTAATCATAAGTATTGTCAATTTTCCAATACGAAACTGTTTACAATAATAAAATTGGATATTATACAAACTGTATTCATTAAATGCAGTTGAATAATAATATTCAATGCAGAACTATATTCAATATATCTACATTGAATGGTATACATATCATGTACTATTCAATGTATTCAATATTTATAGATTTTATGGAAAGCTAAAGTGCACAATCATTTAAAAAAAGGTAATGCTGTATCTTACTATTTCAAGAGCATTTCTTCTTTTGTGGTCTCAGTGCACTTGAATATTGGTGTTTAGGACAGTTTAACATTTAAGAGCGAGATTCTGAGAGGTTGAGCCACCCGTGATTCACACCATTACCAATCTGGCCCAAAAAATTATCAGCTGTTACTACTCTTACTAGATGCTAAAATCTAAAATATTTTGTTTCTAGGTTCCATAGTTTTGATTTTATGGCTTGTCAAAGATCACCTTTAAGGGGACACAATACCTTTTAAACTACTTTTTCGATTTTGAACAATACTATAATATGCTTAAATATAATGTCACTTCAGATATTAGGTACTATAAAGCAAATATAATTTCATATAAATAATAATAAAAAAAGAAATCTTGTAGAACAGCCTATTTAACTAAAATTTAAATTTTAAAAAATCATTTTTTTAAAAATTCTTACTATTTTTTAAAATATGAATATTTTTGCTTCAATTTTTCTCCATATTCCTTAGATTATACTACATAAAACTAAGCATGGATTTTTAGATGCATGGGATATTACATTTAATATCAATGTTTTTCTCTTTTGTATAGTAAAAAATCAAGGAAAAATAATTGAAATTCTTAAAAAAAATAACTATAAACTTGAGTGCTAAATCCATGCACAATTTTATGCAGTATGTTTTTAGGATTATGGAAAAAAAATTGAAGCAAAAATATTCATATTTAAAAGAATAGTAAGAATTTAAAAAAATATATAATATTTTTTAAAATTTAAATTTTAGTTAAATAGGCTGTTCTACAAGATTTTTTTTTTTGAAATTATATGAAATTATATTTGCTTTATAGTACCTAATATCTGTAGTGACATTATATTTAAGTATATTACAGTATTGTTCAAAATCGAAAAAGTAGTTTAAAAGGTACTGTGTTCCCTTAAAAATGTAAAAAACGCTGTTTTTGTAATACATGGAAAACGTTTTTGATCATATTAGGCAATGCAAAAAACTTGCCTCTGATATTTTTTCTGTTATGAAATTAATAAATATGGACTATTATAAAACATGTAAAATATTCATGGCAAGTTAGTAGCGCAAGGTCGTACAAGGTGACAAAAAGTCACATTTTTGTGTTTTTCGCCATTTTCAAGTCAGTATTATTCTTAGCGCGTTTCATTTGCCACCACAAATGAGATATCATTGGATAGAGCTACATCGCTACTATTTAGAAATATGTAAAACATTGAGGCAAGTGGAATGCGTTGCCAGATTTTTTACATTAAAATGTCAAAATTTAAGAATTTGGGGAATATTTAAACTCCAGTATCTGGCTGCGCGAACAACATACATTGATAACATTATAATTATTTTAACACTCTATTAAAATACTTAACAGAAAAATAAACTTTAGTAAGGCAAAATTCCTAGAAAAAATTAAATGATTTTTTTTTCTCCGATAAAATGTACCATTTTGGATAATACAGATTCTCACTAAAATCAGCATTTAAAATAAGCTTTTACATCTGGCAATAGCATTCTAAACTAACATAAATACTTTACTTCTCCCTGTTAATACACTTAACACTCTTATTATATTTAAAATATAAATAAATATTTTTTTTAAGGCCAAATGAAGATAAAATAATTTTCACAGAATGTGTGTTTCTTTGATATATTTCTCAGTGATTAGATAAATTATCTTTTTTAATAAGCTACAGTTAACAAACAATATTAGCACAGTATTATTAGCTACAGGTAACAAAAAATATTAACACAGTATTATTATACTTGAAATTAAACATCATTGAACCAAATTTATTGGAAAATAAGAGTTGGAGCATATGTATTAAAATATAAAATATTGCTACTTGAAATCAGTGCATTTATGTATTTTTTACTACACATATTTACAACCACTTTTTGTATGACTCTTGTATGTCTCTTAAACAAGGAATTTTGAATGGATCTACACCAGATAATGTTACTGGACCAAAGAAGATGGTACTTCGATGCACTGTACCTACATCATCACGTAATGGCCATTTGAATTCCTCAGCGCCTCTTTGGTGAAGAAATTTCATCTTGAACATTCCATTAGCACAATCTTCTAAAAGTTTACCGATGTAGAAACGTTTTTCATACAAGACAGCATAAGAAGAATGGGGGCGAAGTTCATTTCACTTAATCGCACTCAATACAATCGCTTTTCTTATATTTTCTTTTTTAGTGACCTAAAATAGTGGAAAAATTTATAATATATAATTTTCTTTTTTTTTCTTTTTAAAAATACGATTTTTTTTAAGCAAATATTTGCTTTCGTTATTGCATTATTTTAAAAATTAAGAAATATGCATTACAGCAAAGCAATAAAGATGAAAATAAGTTACAAAAACATACCTCGTTGTATTCAATGACATCCAGCAGGTGTTCATCATTTTGTTGAATTTCATCATCTTGAATTTCCTCAGCATTAAATATACCACCTTTGCCTTTTATTCTGCTGAAGTAGGACATTACTTGCTCTCGAGTCAAATATTCTGCACACGAAAATTTCTTTTTACCATTTTCTGTGTGATTTCTCATCATCTTTACGCTTTACGCTGTTACTTTTATGCCTGTTTCATCTCCTTTTTTAAAACATTCTTCAAGAAACTGCTTTTGGTTATAATTTAGGCGTGTAATTTTCCTTTTAGGTTTGAGAGCCCATCTTTCTTCAATCACAAGACTTGAATGGATTTTATTATTACTAGATTTTCCAAATGTTGTAGCTGTATGATAATCTGCTTTTTTCATTCCATTATCCATTCTTTTTGCAAATGCATGTTTGGCTTTGTCTTGGCCTGTGAGTAATTTTGGAATCTGGTGTTCTCCTCCAGCTATATGTAAGGATAAATCATCTTCACTTTCGAACGTGGACGTATAGTTCTCTTCTGGGCAAAATCTTAGTGTTACAAATTTTCGGCTAAGTACTACAGCTTTCTGTTTCAGATTTTGATCTTGTTCTTTACTTGAATTGAATGATTGGATAATGTTGTATTTGCATTTATAATCTAAATTACTACATGGAATTTTTTCCCATTTCCACTTTCGAAGTATTTCCAAAATGTCATACCACTGTCTTCATATTTTACCGAATGATATGACTGAATGTCGGCTAGCTTAACACCGGTAATAAAACTGTTTTGTTCATTAATTTCAATAATTGAAGCCTTTACATTTTCATGCGTCATTTATAGGCAAGGGCATGATATACATCTTTGACTGACACAATGTTATGTCCTTCGCATAAATATGATTTTATGTACATTTTTGCAACAACACTCTCACGTTCAGCTTAATCCTTACCTCTCTGAGGCTCATTGTAATCGTGGCGGAGTACTTTTATTCCAAAGTTTTTTGCCATTAGATAACGGCTCTCAGGACATATATTGCCAGAATATCAAGCAGCATTAGCAGTTTTGACATAAAATTTTTTCGTATCAGGAAATCCAACTTGAATTGATTCAATGCATGCCCTGACACACATAAGGTAGATACAGAATATATTTTAAAAATAAGTGTGTGAACCGGAAAAGGTAAAGCATTTATGCTAGTTTAGAATACTGTTGTCAGATGCAACACTTTATTAAAAGGATAATGTATCTGACCATTGAGAAATATATCACATTCTTATTACATCCCATATAAGAAACACACACTCTGTGAAAATTATTTTATCTTCATTTGGCCTTAAAAAAAATATTTATTTATATTTTAAATATAATAAGAGTGTTAAGTGTTCTAACAGGGAGAGGTAAAGTATTTATGTCAGTTTAGAATGCTATTGCCAGATGTAAAAGCTTATTTTAAATGCTGATTTTAGTGAGAATCTATATTATCCAAAATGGTATATTCTATCGATTCAAAGAGAAAAAAATTCATTTAATTTTTTCTAGGCATTTTGCTTCACTAAAGTTTATTTTTCTGTTAAGTATAATAATAGAGTGTTAAAATAATTATAATTTTGTTTGCACAGCTAGATACTGGAGTTTAAATATGCCCAAAAATCTTAAACTTTAATATTTTAATGTAAACAATCTGGCAACGCATTCCACTTGCCTCAATGTTTTACATATTTCTGAATAGTACTGATGTAGCTTTATCCAGTGATACCTCATTTGTGGTGGCGAATGAATCACGCTAAGAATAATACTGACTTGAAAATGGCGAAAAGCACAAAAATGTGACTTTTTGTGACCTTGTATGACCTTACGTGACTAACTTGCCGTAAACTTTTTACATGTTTTATAATAAACCACATTTATTAATTTCATAACAGAAAAAATATCAGAGGCAAGTTTTTTGCACTGCCTAATATGATCAAAAATGTTTTCCATATATTACAAAAACAGCGTTTTTCACATTGTTAAAGGTGACCTTTGACATGCCATAAAATAAAAACTATGGAACCTAGAAACAAAAAATTTTAGATTTTAGCATCTAATAAGAGTAGTAACAACTGATAATTTTTTGGGCCAGATTGGTGATGGTGTGAATCACCCCCTAATACTAAGTGGCTCAATCTCTCAGAATCTTGCTCTTAAACCTATGTCACATCAAAAAGTAAGGTACATTTATGATAGACAGGTGCAGGCGCAATCGCAAAAAATTGTTCTTTTCACTACCAAGAATAGTTAATTAAAATTTTCCTTTCATAATGTACGTAAGAATACGCAAGTTCGTATTTTTGAATAAATTCGTTTACAAATTCTTGTTTCATTACATTATTTCATCAGTTCATAAACAGAATCACTCCACGCCAGAAAGGGTTAAACAAGGATAACAAAACTCTTGATCATGTCTAATAGTAAAGAAGTACTTTTGCGCTATAAGAGCCTTCGCATTTGTTAAAAAGTTTGGTACAATTCTGGTTTCTCAGAAAATGAGATTCATTGCCCAAATGATATAAGCATTTATGAGCCTGATGAACTTCATGCTTGTTTTTAAATATATTTATAAAAACATTTTAATTATTAATTTATTGCTTTTTAGATGCAATTTACTTCTGTTTGTATATAAATGAAAATACACAAATGGCTTAATTATATTAACTGTATAATTAAAAATATTGCTTGCGCTCATGAAACAGTGAATAGTTTGCCAGAGAATAGGTATGAAAAATTTCCTTCTCTGGCCAAGGAGTTTCTTGTAATGTAAAAGTACCAAAAGAAAATTTTAAAGTTGAACTATGCCCAAACATGGATGTATGTATACACCTCTTCACCATAATGACGATTAAAAATATGAAGATTGACATGAGGAACAACTTAACAAAGCAAAATAAATCACAGCCAGAATTGTATAAATTAGGTGAAGGAATAATAATACACTGCTCAAAACAATTAAAGGATATTGCAGTTTTAGGTGGATTTTGTATCTGGTAAACTGTTTAGCTGATTGATACATGGTCGACAGACATAGTAGGTTATATGAGAATAAATTACACATGTTTGGCAGAAAAAAATGCATTTTATTGCGCATTTGTGTACTAAAGGAAAAAAACACAATTTGTGCATATGAGAAAAAAAGAATAAGAAAAGGTGTTTTCTTCAAAGAAAATCATTTTCAGTAGGGGGTATGGTTTCCACGGGCGGCCAGCAACGTTGAACACCTTTGAGGCATGGACTCAATGAGGCTATTAATGACGAGTTGGGGTATTCTGCCCCACTCTTCCAGAAGAGCTCTTTCCAGTTCTTGGAGAGTTTGTGGGGGTTATTGGCGGCCAGAAACTCGTCTTCCTAGAGCGTCCCAAACGTGCTCGATTGGATTCATGTCTGGAGAACACGCTGGCCATTCCATTCGAACGATTCCTTCCTCGAAAAGGAAATCCTCCACCAGGTTTGCACGATGTGGCCTGCAGTTATCGTCCATTAAAATGAAGTTATCTCTGATTGCTGCAGCGTAAGGGACTACAATAGGTCTGAGGATCTCATCCCTATATCGGCGACCAGTCAGAGCTCCATCTCGAATGATGTAGAGGTCAGTGCGCCCGTCAATGGAGATGCCACCATACACCAACACTCCTCCACCGCCAAATCTGACACTTTCGTGCACGAACGCAGGATTATTCCTACTGCCACGGTCCCTCCAGATGAAAATACGCCTATTATCCGGATGCACAGAAAAACGGGACTCGTCAGAAAACAGACTATTGCTCCAATTTCTTCTCCTCCAGTTGACATGCTCGGTTGCCCACTCCCTGCGGTCGCGACGATGCCTTGATGTTAACATAACACATACCATCGGTCGGCGAGCATACAGACCTACAGCATGGACCCGGTTTCGGACAGTCTGAGTTAAAATCGTGGTGCCTGTAGCCGAGCGAAGGTGTTGTTGGAGAAGAGTAGCGTTCATGGTTCGGTGTCTCCGAGCTGTTAACGCTAAATACCAATCTTCATTGGGCGTTGTTGCCCGTCTACGACCTTGCCCTGGTCTTCGGCCTGCACATCCACTCTTCAAAAAACGGTTCCAGATCCTGGAAATGACACTTTGTGACACTCCAATGGCTTGCGCTACTTCGGCTTGAGTTTGGCCCCCTTCTAACCTACCAACAATTCTCAAAGCTTCTGAATCTGTCCAATGACTTCGCTGAGACATCGTACTCATCTAAACAAAGCAATCACTGAATGCCGATCATCCTTGTCTTCATTCTCTTTTATCCAGTTGAAAGTCAAATTTCATTCGCTGCCGCTGAAGCGACGTTTTTGACGTCGAACTCAAAATTTGCATACTCCACAGTTTGAAAACCAGAAAAATTTGCATTTGTGATTCTCTTCTTCTATTTTCGGCAAAAAAAATTTCGTTTATATCTTTATTTTATATAAAACTTCAAATATCCTTTAATTGTTTTGAGCAGTGTATATAAAAATAACAAACAATAATCACTCACAGGTGTTAATTTCTACAAAATAAATCACATTTTGTTGATTTCAAATAAATTAAAAATAATAAAGGTAGCAGCATCATTTCAGATTTTTTTTGATGGAGGTAAAGTTAGTTTGGTAGAAAAAGTTGTAAATCAAAATGTTGTATTTATTTGAAATGATCTATTTCTTTTTAATTCATGTATCATACTTAATTTCAAAGCAGTTATTTACTCCTACAATTTCTTTTAATGTAATTATTACAGAGTATTGATGAAAACAAACAGAAACATGCAACCAATATATAAAAAAATAAAGCTAACGGATATAATGTTAAAAACCATGTTTGAAACTCAAGGGAGGGGGGGAGGAACTCTACATTTCCAAATGACATCTAAGAAAAAAGGATACTGGGCTGAATCGTAGAATAAGGTCAGCCCTAAATCGCACAACGCTCAGGTATAAACAAAGTGAAGGCTCCTCCCACTTTAGAAACAGTCGCCATCTACTGGCTAATCCTAAACAAAATAACATCTAGAAGGGTTCTTTAAATTAATTTTATATTTCTTTTTTCTTCTTGACAACGAATAAAAAACATTCTTCATTGTATTCTTAAAATAATAATAACAATAAAAATTATGTTCTTTCTGTGACTAAAAATAATAATAAACAAATTAAAAGAGAGATTGAGAGGTTGGGGGGGGGGGATATATTTTAATACCAAATAATAATTTTATATGCTTTAACATTGAAGTTAAATTAAAATGTATGTGTGTATCTTGATTTAGGACTAGCATCTGTTAATAATAGCATGTGTTATTTATTTGTTTTATTTTTTTACTTTAAAGAAAATTTATTTCAGATTTACTAATTTATGATGTCATGCAGTAAATTGAAAAATTTACGGCTAATCATAGAAAAATCTTATTTATTATTATTATTTAAGATTTCAATGAACTTTTATAAATTCATATTTTTTGCATCTTGTTAAGAAACAAGAGAAGTTTAATTTGAAGAACCCCTTAGGATCTTATTTTTCATAATAATATTTCGAATTTATACTAAATAAAAGAGAAAGGGAGACAAAAAAAAAATAATAAAAATTACTTTTTATTAATTTCAGCTATCAATTACTTTCCAATACCTTTAGCTAAATCTTCCTTAAATAAATAATAATTTTTTATAAATAAAAAAGACAATTTATACAAAAGAATTCTCAAAGCCATTCATAAGTTTTTAATAATTTAGTAGAGAAAAATTATTTCTAATGTAAAAACAACAACAACAGAAAAAAGGCACAATTAAATTTAAGTTGTTTTTTATAAATAACTATTTAAGAGTTCCTTACATGGAAAAAAAAAAAAAAAAAAAAAAGAGAGAGAGAGAGAGAGAGAAAATCATACTCTTACACTTGGACTTAAAAAAAATAGTAATAATTTAAAATATATATATTTAAAAATTTAAATCCAAATTTTGCAACATTTAAAGAATCCTATAAATTAATTCATTAATTTAATTCAATAAGTATAGCACAAGTTTTAAGTAAGATTTAGATGAAGGTATTGGAAAGTAACTGATAGCTAAAATTATTAGAAAGTAATTCTTGATATTAATTTTTTTTTCTGTCTCCCTTTCTCTTTTATTAAGTATAAATTCAAAATATTATTATGAAAAGTAAGATTCTAAGGGGTTCTTCAAATTAAACTTTTCTTGTTTCTTAACAAGATGCAAAAATAATGAATAAAAGAAAACATTTCTTTAAATTCTTAAATAATAAACTAATTATGATTTTTCTATGAATAGCCATAATTTTTTCAATTTACTTTATGATATCAAAAACTAGTAAATGTAAAATAAATTTTCTTTAAAATAAAAACAATAAAAGAAATAAATATCAAATAAATAAAACTTGCTAATACTAATACATGCTTGACCTAAGTCAAGATAAAATGTAAAAGATTTTTTCTTCAGGTTTTCAAGAAAGAAAAATATTCATGCACATAAATTGCAGTACAAGTACACACATATACTTAAATATAACTTCAATGTTAAAGCATATAAATTTAATATTTGGCATTAAAATATATCTCCTCCCCCTGCCTTCCCCTCTCTCTTTTTAAACTTTACTTTTCAATTTTATTTTAAAATTTCAAATTTTTAAATTAAATTTCTTTTATTAATCTGTTTATTAAAAATAATTTAACTAAACAGTGTCCCCTTTACACCTTAAAAAAAATCTCTGTTAAATTATTAAAACTTATGAATGGCTATGATAATTGTTTTGAATAAATTGAACTATCTTTATAAAAATGACTTACATGTTCAAGTAAGAGTTAGCTAAAATTATTACTGTATTTTTTCTCTTGATTTCCATTTTATTAATTTAAATTCAGTATCTTATTATGAAAAATGAGATTTTCTGGGGTTTCTTGAAATTAATTTTAGGTTTCTTTTTTTTTTTCTTAATTAGGTGGAAAATAATGAATCAATTCATAAACTCTTCATATAATTAAAAGTAATTATAGTAATAATACAATATGTTCTTTCTGTGACTACCCATAAAATTTCAATTTTATGATATGACATATTAAGCTAGTAAATTTGAAATAAAATTTCTCTACAGCAAAAAAAGGGAGAGATAGAGGTGTGTGTGTGTGGGAGGGGTGGGGGATAATACATTTGAACACCGAATACAGGCGCGGATCCACGGGGTGGGGTGGGGGGCGATCGCCCCCCCCCCAAATTATATAAATCCACTGATTATCGCGAATTTCGATAAATAATCGCCGAAAAAAATCAATTTCGTCAAGCGTTCGCAGGTCAAAGGATCGCAAAAGAAATGCGAATTTCGTCAAAGGATCGCGAAAAAACGCGAATTTCGTCAAAGGATTGCGAAAAAACGCGAATTTCGTCAAAGAAGCGCGGAAAAATGCGAATTTCATTAAAAAATTCCGTATTTTGTCAAAGGGCCACAAAAGAACGCAAATTTCGTGAAAGGATCGCAGAAAAACGCGAATTTCGACAAAGAATCGCAAAGAAAAGCGAATTTTGCCAAAGAATTGAGGAAGAAACGCTAATTTCGCGAAAGAATCGCGCAAAAAAAACGGTAATTTCGTCAACAGACCTCTGAAAAAATGCGAATTTCTTCAAAGAATTGCGAAAAAAATATGTGAATTTCGCCAAAGAATCGCTGAAAAAACGCGAATTTCGTCAAAGGGCCGCGGAAAAAACGCACAATTAGCACCAGGAGGAGATTGCCCTAAGCCCGCATACACGCGGGGGGAGCGGTTCGATCGGGGCAAAGAAGGGAAGAACAAATTTACCAAGTTGGTTTTTAAGAAATCAATACACTGTAAGCTTTTTAGCTTCTGACTAGGATCAGGACATAATCCTTTTTTATTCATTCGTCAAATACCCCTTGAAATTTACCAATGTGGGTAGCAATAACAGTACAATTTTTACACATTAGTGGCTTTGTTCAGAAAACATTAAGATGCTTGAATTTTTCAAAGCACCTTTCTTTTTCTTGTTTCTTTCTTTCTTTGGAAATTGCAATGAATCCCATTCTTTTCTCAAATAATAAAGCAATCCTCAAAAATTTCGTTATACAGAAATTAGAATTGCAGCTTCTTTGAAAGAGCGAAAAGTTTCAACACTTTGAAGGAATCCGCATAACGTTGTCAATTTCTGTTGTAGAGATTCAACAAAAGGTACACGAAGTGGCATCGTCTCCCTCCTCAACCCATAGTGTCAAAAATTATAGCGCCATATGCCTTTTGACAGGACATAATCCTATTTTGTTCACTAATTTCCGGAACGTCAGTGAAGTTTACCATTCACACCTGAAAAGTGTTTGGTTTTCGTTTGCTTGTCTGTCTGTTCCGCGAAAACTGCCGTTAAAAGCGTTGGATTTATATTTTGGGGAGGGGGCGACCGCCCCGTTAGAACCCCCTCCCGTCGATGGGGGCCTAGGGCAATCTCCTCATGGTGCTAATTGTGCGCTTTTTCCGCGGCCCTTTGACGAAATTCGCGTATTTTTAGCGATTCTTTGCCGAAATTCGCATTTTTTCCGAGATCCGTTGACAAAATTCGCAATTTTTGCGCGATTCTTTCGCGAAATTAGCGTTTCCCCCGTAATTGTTAGGCGAAATTAGCGTTTTTTCCTGCTATCCTTTGGCGAAATAAGCGTTTTTTTCTGCGATCCTTTGGCGAAATTCGTATTTTTTGCGATCCTTTGGCAAAATTCGCATTTTTTCTGCGGTTCTTTGACGAAATTCGCGTTTTTTCTGCCATCCTTTGACGAAATTCGCGTTTTTTCTGCGATCCTTTGGCGAAATTCGCGTTCTTTTCTGAGACCCTTTGACGAAATTCGTGTTTTTTTCTGCAATCCTTTTACTAAATTCACGTTTTTTCGTGGTCCTTTGATGAAATTCGCGTTTTTTCCGTGGTCCTTTGACGAAATTCGTGTTTCTCGCGCTTTTTTGACGAAATGCGCGTTCTTGTGCGATCCGTTGAGGAAATTCGCGTTTTTTGCGCGATCCTTTGACGAAATTCGTGTTTTTTGCGCGATTCTTTGACGAAATTTGCATTTTTTTGACCTGTGAACGATTGATGAAAATGATTTTTTTCGGCGACATTGTCGACGGGGCGATCTCCCCCGTTCCTTGGATTCACGCCTGTGAAGAGGTATACACACCACTTAGATGACACATTTAAACTTTCAAGGATGTTAAGGCCCCTTCAGATTTCTGAAGGGGATCCTTTTTCAGAGATTATCCTCTTTCAGAAATCTGATATTAAAAAATGTATGTGATGGTTGCATTTTTTGCGATTTTTTGGCAAAATTCGCGTTTTTTCTGCGATTCTTTGACGAAATTCGCGTTTTTTCTGCCATCCTTTGACGAAATTCGCGTTTTTTCTGCGATCCTTTGACGAAATTCGCGTTCTTTTCTGAGACCCTTTGACGAAATTCGTGTTTTTTTCTGCAATCCTTTTACTAAATTCACGTTTTTTCGTGGTCCTTTGATGAAATTCGCGTTTTTTCCGTGGTCCTTTGACGAAATTCGTGTTTCTCGCGCTTTTTTGACGAAATGCGCGTTCTTGTGCGATCCGTTGAGGAAATTCGCGTTTTTTGCGCGATCCTTTGACGAAATTCGTGTTTTTTGCGCGATTCTTTGACGAAATTTGCATTTTTTTGACCTGTGAACGATTGATGAAAATGATTTTTTTCGGCGACATTGTCGACGGGGCGATCTCCCCCGTTCCTTGGATTCACGCCTGTGAAGAGGTATACACACCACTTAGATGACACATTTAAACTTTCAAGGATGTTAAGGCCCCTTCAGATTTCTGAAGGGGATCCTTTTTCAGAGATTATCCTCTTTCAGAAATCTGATATTAAAAAATGTATGTGATGGTTGCATTTTTTGCGATCCTTTGGCAAAATTCGCGTTTTTTCTGCGATTCTTTGACGAAATTCGCGTTTTTTCTGCCATCCTTTGACGAAATTCGCGTTTTTTCTGCGATCCTTTGACGAAATTCGCGTTTTTTTCTCAGACTCTTTGACGAAATTCGTGTTTTTTTCTGCAATCCTTTTACTAAATTCGCGTTTTTTTCGTGGTCCTTTGACGAAATTGGAGTTTTTTCCGTGGTCCTTTGATGAAATGCTCTATATTTTGACGAAGTTCGTGTTTTTTCGCGCTTCTTTGACGAAATTCGTGTTTTTGTGCGATCCCGTTGAGGAAATTCGCGTTTTTTGCGCGATCCTTAAACGAAATTCGCGTTTTTTTGACCTGTGAACGATTGATGAAAATGATTTTTTTCGGCGACATTGTCGACGGGGCGATCTCCCCCCTTCCTTGGATCCGCGCCTGTGAAGAGGTATACACACCACTTAGATGACACATTTTGACTTTCAAGGATGTTAAGGCCCCTTCAGATTTCTGAAGGGGATCCTTTTTCAGAGATTATCCTCTTTCAGAAATCTGATATTAAAAAATGAATGTGATGGTTATCTTTTTCAGCTTTCGATAATTGGTTCTTATGTATTTTTTAGTGCTGAATCCAAAGATGACCTTCATTTTTTACCATACCATCACTTCACAAATCGCAAATTTTTAAAAAGTCGAAATATTGCGAAAATCTGCTACTATAAAATAGACGTAACTTTTTTTCATAATAATTTATTCATTTTTACTTTCTTCTATCTTTACAAGAAGAACGTATTGCATTCATGAAAATTTTCGAATTCCGGTTTTCGACGGATTTACACGTTTTAGGGTTCAGAGATTCCAAAAGACATGTTTTTACAAAATGTCTGTCTGTGACTCTGTGAGTCTGTCTGTGTGTATGTGACACAAATTTTGTGGGCGCTCTATCTCAAGAACTAATGCACGGAATTTAGTAAAAATTTATATTCAGCGAGTCCCTAATACAAATTGAAGCTGATTAGTTTTTGGTGTAAATCGCTCAACAGGTGGCGCTGCTATGCTGCATTTTTTACGATTTTTGCAATAGCTCTATCTCACGAACTAATGCACAGATTTTGATCAAACTTCAGATTTAGTTAGTCCTTGATATGAATTGATGCTGATTACGTTTTGGTGTAAATCGCTCAACATGTGGCGCTGTTATGATGAATTTTGCAGGATTTGCACGATTTCCCCAATAGCTCTATCTTAAGAACTAACGCACGGATTTTCATCAAACTTCAGATTCAGTTAGTCCTTGATATGACTTGCTACTGATTATGTGTTGGTGTAAATCGCCCAACAGGTGGCGCTTCTGTGCTGCCTTTTTCACGATTGCCTCAATAGCTCTATCTATAGAACTAATGGATGAATTTTCATCTAACTTCAGATTTAGTTGTATGTTGACACAAGTTGTTGTTAATTAGGGTTTGGTGTTAATCACCCAATAGGTGGCGCTGCTATGCAGGAATTTTCACGACTTTCGCTATATTTCTATCTCAAAAACTAATGCACTGATTTTCTCTGAACTTCAGATTCAGTCAGACGTTGACATAAATTGTTGCTGATTAGGATTTGGTATAAATCACCCAATAGATGGCGCTGCTAGGCAGCATTTTGCTGGATTTAGACGATTTCAGCGATAGTCATATCTCAAGAACTAATGCACGGAATTTCATATCTTTAGAATCCTCATGAGATGCATAGATTGCCATTTAATTTTGGCAGTGTGATAGCGAATTTTGAAGTATTAACATGTATGAGATAGAAGAAAGTTTTGGGACTGGTACATCCGACTAGTTTTGCTTATACTTCGGATTTTTACAGTTAAACAAGTAAAATATTGTGTATTTAAAATCTTTATAATTTTATTCCATGCGTGGAAGTTTCTTTCAACCGCTCATGCTCTGTTTCCCGCTTTTCTTTTAATCATCTGTATGGGGTTCATCTCGGTATCCTCTTTTATTTTGGTGGTTGATATGATAAGGCTGGGAAATCTGTCGCAGATGCATTTAAAACATTTACCTTCTTTTGTTAAGGCATTTTTCACAAATTGCTTTGTGGGATTTCGCTATTTCTTACTTTTGAAATTTACGATTTCCGAAAATCGTGACGTGACGGCTAAAAATGAAGGTCATTTTCGGATTCAGTGCTAAAAAATACATCAAAATCAATTATCAAAAGTTAAAAAACACAATCATCGCAGGCTTGTGTTATTTACGTTGTTCACTATAACTAAAAGAACAAAAAATAAGATACATAATTACCATAGTAGAAGAGTAAAAAGAAAAAGAAAAATAATAAGACATTTAATAAATATATTTTGTTATAACGTTTTTAATTTTACGACCTAATAAATAACAATAAATCATATTTTGAGGAGAGGGCGGGATTATATAATAAGAGTGTTGGATAACCGAGTGTTTCGGTTAATCGGATGTCGGATAATCAAGAGTCTGTAATATTTTCAAATCACATTAATTATTTCATATTCATTTAATAATTAACTGCACGGAATGATTTGAGCAACAGAAGTTATGACTACGTTGATTATATGTCACTCGGGATCGCCCCCCCACCCCCCAAAAACGATTCTCTGGATCCGCCCCTGACCGAATAAATGTTGAATTTATATTTAAATATATGTGTGTGTGTATACTGAAAGATTTAAGGCTAGTCATTGGAAAATGGTATTTAGTTATTATTTAAAAATTCAGAGAAGTTTTCTTTATGCTTTATTCTTGTATCTTGTTAAAAAATAAGAAAAATTTAAAGATTCTCTAGGATCTAGAATCTTATTTTTCATATTAAGATTTTAAATTTATACTTAATAAAGGAGAAAAAATAAAACAATAATATTGACAGTTACATTCCAATAATTTGAGCTAGCAATTACTTTCCAATACCTTTAGGTAAATTTTACTTAAATATGTATATGATTAAAAATAAAAAAATAAGAATCGAACAATTTATACACAAAACATTTCTCATAGCCATTCACGAGTTTTTAATAATTTGCAAAAATAAATATTTTTAATGAAAAAAAAAAGCTATCAATTATTTAAGTTAATTTTGATAACTATTTAAGAGTGTGTTAAAAATAAAGAAATAACTACAATATACTCATAAATATGAACTTTTAAAAAAAACTTTTGTTTTTTAAAATATGTTTAAAATTTTTATCCAAACTTCACATTTACAACTTTTTAAAAACCCTATAAATTAATTTATTAATTTAATTCAATAAGTATTGTACAAGAAATTTAATCTTCCTTACGTTGAACGCAAGGCCTTGGCTGAAAACCTTTGCTAGTCAATTTTAACAGCTCTACTTGTGGCGAAAACAGCATTTGTAGAGTGGGAGGAGTCTAAATTGATACATCATCTTGTTTATACCTAAGCGTTGTGCGATTTAGTGCTGACTGTAGAATAAGGGAGGCCCTTGGCAGCATTGAATTTGGTGAGGTGATAAATCAATTCTGCTTGCTACCAATTCATCATATTGTGGGTGCCTTAGCTACTGTGGTTTGATCATAAAATAGGATTGGTTTTGAAGGATTATTGAGTTCAATGTTTTTCGAATAGTTGGGTTTGTTTAAATGTGTGTTTTGCTGAGTTGCAGTGTTTTTTATTTTGCTTTTATTGAAGATGGTGTAGATTGAAGGAGTTTATGACATGTGTTTTCTCAATGTGTTTGACATTTGTTACTTTTAAGAAGCTGTTATTTTTAATGGTTGAGGTATTTTTTCAAATATTTAATTTTTTTTTTTTTTAATGCTTGAAAAACTGAAGTAAGTTTAAAAGGTCATATTTTTGAATAATCAAAGAAGTTTAGGGATAAGTTCAATTTTCATCCTATGGATTAATTAGGAACGAACAAAATAAGATGAATTTTTATTTATTTTATTTGATAAGTCAAGAAATTTCTGCGACAAATGTGTATTTTTAAGTTTGGGAATAAAGAAATTTTAATGTATGGACAAAATTAAAACTGGAGCTATTGACAAATTTAAAATCCAGAGTTTGAAATTTAATTTCTTTTATGAATGTTAAAAATATAGCCGTGGAATGCAAAAAATATTGAAAATGATGAATGGAAAAAACTTATTTATATTAGACTAAATGTTTTAAAGTGAAATTCTTTTAGAAATTTTAAAACTTCACAGCGGAACAGAGTAAACTCAACATGATGGAATGATTTTATTATTAAGTTGCTGAAAAATCAAAGTTTTTTGCATTCAATCTTTATTTTGTAATTGAAATTCTCATACACAATGAGTCATCCGCAGCAATGCAAGTGATGTGGATGAGGAGAATTTTGCTTTTTAAGTTGGCGCATGTCATGAAAAGAGCCAGAAAGGGTTTCTTGTTTATTCTAGGATTCTGCCGGATACTGTAAAATAACATGTAAAATAAAATAATTTTTTCTTGGGATTTCACATTGGCTATCATTTTCAAAAATGGCATTTAAAAAAAAAAAAAAAAAAAAAAAACTCCTTCAATAAAAAATAAAAACAGGCACTTTTTGATAAAATGGAAATCTACTCAACAGATTTAACGTCTTGTTAACTACAGTGTAGGGTAGAGAGATTACATATTTCTGAGTTTCAGACTTTCGCTTATCATTATGAGGTTCTTTTTCTTTTTTTTCACTATTTGAAAGTTTTCATTTGTTTTTACAATTAATATATTATAAATTGTTTGTAAACCAGTTATAACAATGAAAATATTTCTTTGAAAATGTATATGAAAAGTAAATCTGAAAAAATCGTTCATTTCAAATAGAAAAAAATCTGGATTTACTATGTCCATTTGCCGAGTTAAGCAAAATATGAAATAATGATATGGTATCTACATAATACTTCTCTTTACATGAATCACATGTTTATCAGGGTTGGCAAAGTGGACCCATCAACAAAAACCCGCCTGGGTTTTTGCTAAAAATCATTTCTGAGTCTGCAAATACCCCCCTCCCCTATAGTATTTAGAAATGCAAAATAGAAGATTACCTTTAAAGCCCAAAACCTAGGTGGTTTTTTTTATCAAAATTACATAAAAATAAATAAATAAAAATCAGTCGTATTTGAGGTAATCAGGTGGTAGTTTATTTCAGAATATTTATTTATTTTTTTAATATATTTCAAATAATTTACACAATGTAATATATTTAAAATAATTATAATTGATCTTTTTTATAGTTTACCAATCAGAATCACATTCACTGTGATTTTTATGGTAATATTTATAAGTCTTTACTAGTTTTTCACACTGCTCTAAGCCTAGTCTGTTCCGCAATTTAGACCATATGAATCCAAATGTAGAGAAAATCCTCTCGATGGAAGCAGAGCTAGATGGAACAGAATGCAGAGATTGGAAAAAACTACAAAAATCAGAATCTAACTTGTTGTTTTTCTTTTTCTGTACTTTTTCTTTAAGAACTTCCTGCCATTCTGAAGCTGATAATTGTGATACAATATTTTCTGAGAAAAGTTATTCAGGAAAATATTCTATGTATTTAATTTTAAATGTCAATATTGCAAGAACCACTCTGAATGATACTGCATAATCCATGCTTCAGCTTCTTTCTCTTCAGCACTCCTGCGACACGGTGCCGTGGGCAGCAGGGACTCAGTTCGAGATTTACGTATATATTAGAGATTCGTTTTAAAGGAGGGGCCATGTAGCGCATGCACAGCACACCTGTTATACAGTAGCGGGAACCCGGTTCGATGTTCGTTCACTTCGAGATTTCATATTATTAGAGTCCCCGATAAAAGGAGGGGCTCGCTAGCGGGCAAAGCCAGCTAGTTTAATTATTATAGTTACTAATTATTATAGAAACTTTAATTATTATAGTTACTACAAAAATAAAAATTAATTATTCATTATGACAACTAAAATGTATTTAAAAGTGATAAGATAAGAACTCACTTTTATCAGTTAATAGTATTAAGTTAATTATAATAGTACTACTAATAATTAATAGTATTAATTATTAATATATTTTATAATATCAGTTAATAAATTTATTCTGATACAAGTATCAAAACTTGACTGATATCAGAATAGAATAAATTTATTAACTGATATTAAAAATAATATTAATTAGTAATAAATAGATGAAATATAATTAAAACTAGTATGTTGTGGCCATCACAAACTTTCTTCTATCTCATACTTGTCAATACTTCAAAATTCATTATCACAGTCATGAGGATTCTAAAAAGATGAAATTCCGTGCATTAGTTCTTGAGATATTACTGTCCATGAAATCGTGTAAATCCATCAAAATGCAGCATAGCAGCGCCACCTATTGGGTGATTTACACCAGACCCTAATTTTCATACACATGTGTCAATGTCTAACTGAATATGAAGTTCGGGGAAAATCCGTGCATTAGTTCCTAAGACAGAGCTATTGCGCAAATCATGACAAATGCAGCATAACAGCGCCACCTGTTGAGCGATTTACACAACCACATAATCAGTATCAACATTTATCAAGGTGTACTTGAATCTGAAGTTTGATGAAAATTCGTGCATTAGTTCTTGAGATAGAGCTATTGAGGAAATAGTGCAAAATGCAGCATAGCAGCGCCACCTATTGGGCGATATTCACCAACACGTAGTCAGCATCATTTCATATCAAAGAGTAACTGAATCTGAAGTTTGATGAAAATATGTCCATTAGTTCTTGAGATACAGCGATTGAAGAAATCGTGAAAAATGCTGTATAGCAGCGCCACCTGTTGAGCGATTTACACCAAAATGTACGAAATGTCAATTCATATCAAGGATTAACTGATTCTGAAGTTTAGTGAAAATTGTTGCATTAGTTCTTCAGATACCGCTATAATAGAAATTCTGAAAAGTGCAGCATAGCAGCGCCACCTGTTGAGCGATTTGCACCAAAACACAAACAGCACTAATTCATATCAAAGTATACATGCTGTTTGTTGAATATCTGAAGTTTGTTGAAAATCCAAGCATTAGTTGTTGAGATAGAGCTATTACGGAAATTGTAAAAAATGCAGTATAGCAGCGCCACCTGTTGAGCGATTTACACCAAACTGTACAAAACTTCAATTCATGTCAAGGATTAACTGAATCTGAAGTTTGATGAAAATCCGTGCATTAATTCTTGAGATAGAACCACTGCGGGAATTGTAAAAAATGCAGCATAGCAGCGCCACCTGTTGAGCGATTTGCACCAACATGTAATCAGCATCAAGTCTTATCAAGGACTAACTGAATCTGAAGTTTCATGAAAATCCGTGCTTTAGTTCTTGAGATAGAGCCATTGCGGAAATAAAAACAAATGCAGCATAGCAGCGCCCCCTGTTGAGCGATTTGCACCAACACGTAATCAGCATCAAGTCATATCAAGGACTAACAGAATCTGAAGTTTTATGAAAATCCGTGCATTAGTTCTTGAGATAGAGCCATTTCGGAAATCATACAAAATTCAGCATAGCAGCGCCATCTGTTGAGCAATTTGCACCAAAAACTAATCAGCATCAATTTGTATTAGGGACTAACTGAATATCAATTTTTATTAAATTCCGTGCATTAGTTCTTGAGATAGAGCGCCCACAAAATTTGTGTCACATACACACAGACAGACAGACAGACTCACAGAGTCACAGACAGACATTTTGTAAAAACATGTTTTTCGGATTCTCTGACCTCTAAAACGTGTAAATCCGTCGAAAACCGGAATTCGAAAATTTTCATGAATCCAATACTTTCTTCTTGTAAAGATAGAAGAAAGTAAAAATTTAACTTAATAAATATATTTTTAAATGAGTACACTCATATATTATATAAATATACAGAAAAATAACTAAAACCCACAAAGACCCAGAAAAGCCTACAAAAACCCAGTAAAACCCAGAAAAGCTCACAAAAACCTGGGTGTGTTGGGTTTTTGCCAACCCTGATGTTTATGCAATGTAGTTTGACCTTTCAGCTCCTTAACTTAATGGATTGAGACTGACAATTGATGGTTTATACATTTTTTGAAAAATCAAATTGCTTGGGGAGGGTGGGGGGGCTATTGCTCCCCCCCAACCTCCCTCAAATGGTGCCCCTGATGAAAAGGGGGGGGGGGATCAGGAGACACAGCCTCCTAGTATAGAAAGTATTGGCTTAAAATGATTATCTTCAAAATAAAAAAAAATTCACATTAGAGTAAGTTTAAAATAATTAGAAAAGGTTTTTTTTTCTTGGGATTTCAGATTGGTTATCATTTTTAAAAATGGTATTTTTGAAAAAAAAAAAACATTGTAATCACAAAAAAAGAACTGCAACAAAAAAAAAAAATAAAACAGGCACTTTTTGATAAAATGGAAATCTACTCAACAGTTTTAACGTCTTCTTAGCTACACATTTACATAGTACAGGGTAGAGAGATCACATATTTCTATGTTTCAGACCTTTCACTTACCATTATCAGATTCTTTAATTTCTTTTTACTATTTAAACGATTTAGTTTGTTTTTACAACAAATATATTAAAAATTTCTTGTAAATGAGTTATAACAATAAAAGCATTTCTATGAAAATGTATATGAAAAGTAAACGTTAAAAGATCGTTCAATTAGAAAAAAATCTGGGTTTACTATATCCATTTGCCCCTTACAGGCAAATTATGAAATAATGATGTAGTATTTACATAATATTTCTCTTTACATTAATCACATGTTTATGCAATACAGTTTGAACTTCGGCTACCCTTGAGTATTCACTTGGAGATTACTACTATTTTTTTTTAGATTTTAAAATTCTTCATTTGGATTTTTTTTTATGATTAATCTCTGAATCTTTTTGGCTGTAATTGCGGAATATATACTTTTAAAAATGAATATTTGCTTTAATCTTCTGCTTTAAAATTTATGTATTTACCATTTGCTAATTAAAAATTCCCTCTCCACTCATTTTTTTTTTTTTTTTTTTACTTACTAATAATGTTTAGAGTGCTGATTTCTGTTTAAAATTCCTTTATATAGATTTTTTTTTGTCTGTTTACTCTCGGAATTTTCAAAAATTAAGTCTAAAGTGGCTATAAATGAACAAACAGAAAAACAAGATGGCAGACTCTGGCTGAATACGCAATCTGTTCCGAACTTTCTCGATCTTAACTATTTGCTAGTAAATAAGATTTGGATAATAAATGGTTTTACAAACAATTTAAAAGAGTTTACTGTTTTATAATATTTTCAAAAGTTAGACCTAAATACAATCAAAAGTGTCACACTATTTTAGATCTTTACAGAGAGAAATATTTACATACAGTACCTTTAAAGACGAATGCTGCATGAATCTCAAGTAAAAGTTTCCTTATCTAAATGCTACTTGAATAGAAAAATCTAATAAACTACATCTACAAATAACTTAAAGTAGACGCTGCACATCAATGTGATTAGCGATGACGATGATTACAAAAGTTCGATTTTTATCATGTTTTAAAATTTCAATTTTTCAGTTCAATATAAAGAGTATTCTAAGGATGTGTTCAGTGCATGGATGTATAATTAAAGGGTACATCCATGTTTCAGTGCAGTTTATTAAAGTTTTCGGTTAGATTGGTCATTTACCAATGTGTCCCCATAAGCAATCAATAAAGTACGATTTTTTTTATCGATTAATGGAGCTTCGAATGTATCGATTAGACTTCCTCTCTAATTTTTCTTTAGGCGCCATCTATTAGAAAATAGCGTAAACATCTGTAAAATGTTTTACTTTTTTAGTATCCTTACCTTAGTATTATAGATTATTATTACAGATTTGCTGGCGCTTTTATATTTTTTTTAGTGTTTAGAAATAGTTCTGATTCCACACTTGAATTATTTGTCAAATGGAAGAAAACGTAATTAAAAGTAATTTTATTTTGTGAAAAACTCTTCTCATTGCCTTTTTATTAAAAAAAAAATGAAAGTTGTACATGTTCAAGAACTCCTAGCTTTAAACAAACGAGAAATTTTGAAAGAAGGCATTGATTTCAGTGTTAAATAATCACATGATTTTTTACTATAAATATTGCTTATTTTAATGATTTTTTCTAGAGAATTCATCTATAGGTATATACTATTTGCAAAACAGTACACGTATTATTATTAATTTTTTTAAACAAAATAAAATATGAATAAAATGAAATTAAAATTATTGATACGAGTAAAATGAGATTAGAAACATTTTTTCTTCCATTTTTGTAGTGAAGTATAAAATATTTTATTTTCAATGTATGAAGTTTGTTACTATTTAGCAATCTTTAAAATACAGTAGACTCCCTCAAATCCGCACAGTTTGGGACCAGAGGTTGTGCGGATTTTAGAATTTTGCAGATTTCTGGTCATTGATTTGTTTACATTTTTGAAACATTAATTTGATTGGTAGTTAAGCTAGGGTAATTATAATGAATGCTTACAATAAAGTGAAACACAATAAGTAAAATATTAAAATAATTTATTCGTTTAAAAGTAATTATTAAAATAAATATGTAAAATAACAAATTAGAAAAATATTAAATAATTACAAACGAAATCGATTCAATTCGATTACAAAACTCCTATGCTGCTTCTAGTGATAGCAAGATAGCAAGGAGAACAGTGTTAATGTCGCCCGGTGGCGTGGTCAGTAAGCGGAGGCTGCTGTTACTCCGAGGGGGCCGGGTTCGAGTCCCTGGGTAAGACATGGATGTAATTGTGAACGTCCCATTGTAGTTTATAATATATATGTAATGGAAAATAAAAATTGTTGTGACTTGTTGTTGTTTCTGTATAATAAGGATCATTCGAGGCGACAGCCATTGTAGCTATAAGCCCCAAAGCATTCTCTCCACTACGGTGGACTTCAAATATCAAATAACAGTGTTAATGCCGAGGTTAATGCTATTATCAGTATATATAGCTTACTGCGCTCACTGTAACTTTTTGCATTGTTATTTAGAGTCTTAAATGCTTTTCTTATACTGCTTTGTATGTTTAGAAATAAATTTGTCTATAATTAAAAAAAAAAAAAAAATCCGCGAACAATAATTTTAAAATAGCGTTTCAGTTCGTGGATTTTTCCATTTCGAAGGATGGAATTTTTCATATAGATATGCTAATTTATATAAAAATCAAAAGTAATGTAAATTTATTTAGTAATAAATCAGCAGTAATAGCCAAAAGAGAATGATTAACAAAAAATTTAGTAAAAAAACATTGCGGTAGTCGCTGATTTCGGCGCCATCTTGAATTTTGTTCCTGCAACTTAACTGTAAATTTCATTTTTACATCCGAAAAAATACGCGGATTTTAGGGTTGCGGATTTAAGGGAGTCTACTGTAATATAACACGTTAAGTTTAAGCCCTTGATTTGGAAATGGTTCTTATAACTTTTAGAGACAGAAAAAACTTACAGATGAATCTCATCAGTTTGATACAAAATCTACCGTATAGCTACTTTCCGTACATTCACAAAGTCATTTATTTGTAAATATCAATATGTTGAATATATGAAATGTTCAATTTGTAGGTAGTATTCTTATTCAGACACAAGAAATCAAATAACGTTTCCTATAAGGCAGAGTATTATTCAACCATTTTTGTCAAATACGGCGTTTTAAACTGTTTTCTGAAACTCGGTAGCAGATAAACTGTCATAAGATAACATAATCCACATTTTGAGGAAAACTTAAAGTGCTATACGATTGTAGAAGGGAAGAAGGCGGGGGGGGGGGGGGGGAGGTGTATTTCTATTTTTCTAAAATTACTTCTCCACATTCTTCTTCATTCACTTCTCTGCTCTACATTTCTCATTACTTTTTTCAGATATTTACATGGTGAGTTTCTTCCATAAATGCATTAAGTTTGCATGAATATATCTGTTTGGATACCAAGCAATAAAATAACGTTTTTATTTTCCCATCAAAGTATCTTTAAACAATATTATCAAATATGGTATTTAAAGCTATTTTTTAGGATCAACAGTGGGAAAAGATCATCATATAGCAGTATGAAAAAAAGCTTTACGATTTAAAAAGGGGAAGGGAGGGGGGTTCACCTCTTTATTTTTTCTGAAATTCTATCCTGTTACTTTTTTACATGTTATCAAAGTCAACGCTTCCAGTAAATAAGTTCAATTTGCAGGAATTTTTATTCCGATACTAAGGAATTTAATAGCGTTTCCTTTTTTTTTTCCCACAAAAGCCAGATATCTTTCAAACAGTATTGTCGAATATGGCGTTTTAAGCAGATTCATGATGCTTGACAGCAGGAAGTGGCCATCATATAAGAGCAGGAAGTGGCCATCATATAAGAGCAGGAAAATGAAAAAAGCTATACAATTGAAAAGTGGGAGGAGGGTTGCTCATTTCTTTATTTTTTCTGAAATTCTATCTCATTACTTTTTTACATATTTATAAAGTTAGTTTCTTTCATAAATGTATTCAATTTGCAAAAAATATTTATTGCATTAAAAAAGAATTAAATAGCGTTTCCTTTTTTCCAATAAAGCAATAATATCTTACAAGGAATATTGTTGAATATGATTTATAAGACTCAAACCTTTAATCTTGGACCCATGGTTAAAAAAAAAAAAAAAAAAAAAAAAAAAAAAACTTGGACCCATGGTAAAAAAAAAATAATCTGTGAACAGTACTCAAAAGCAAAAGGAAATGAGAAGAGAAAGAATAAAGAAAATCGAATAGCGACACATGAAAGAAAGAGCGAAAAATTCACCAAAAAGCATCTCTTACTATTGCCAGAGGAGAAAAGTTTGGAAATTCAGGCTAGTGGGTGGGCGTTTCAGTGACCGGCAACAGAGATCACTCCCTAAATGTCAAGTGATTAATGACAATGGTTTTCAGGAAATGAAAAAAGTAACCAGCAGTTGTAATGGAGCCATGTTTTGGTCAAAAAATATCTTGGAGACAACTGTTGATCCAGCCGGAAGGAACAGCCCAGATAGCATGCACGTTTGCAGTAAGTTTGACTTTTTCTCGATATTTTCTTGTCTTGACAAATTTGACACAACAATTTTTGCTCAAAAATACTGCAAGGCAGGTGAAACATAATCGATCTCTCCCTTGCAATGCCATTTTGCTGCAACACTGTCATATTTCAACGACGTCAGCGAAAATTCCCTTTGTTGAGAGCAGAATAGATAACAGCGTATGACCGGAAATTCAGAGCTCCGAGTCAAAAGAAAAAGACACATCGTTATTGAATCTCGTGATTAGCGGATCGTTGATTAGTGTTCAAGTAAAGGAACCCAGAAATAAAGGTATTTATTATTTTAATTATTCAAATGTGGTTATTTTCTCTAAAATTAAATGTTATGTTAATTTTCTAAGTAATGCCTACGTTTTTCAATAGTTATGTTTTGGGCCATGTTAAACCAATGTTGAAAATCTTAATTTTTAAATGAATTTTTCTGAACTTTACAGGGAGTTTAAGATTTTGTTTGCATTTTTTTTTTATTATTGTTGTTGCCTTTCACGCTGCTGGAGCAGTGTTGAATTCAGACGCTTATCTCCGGGACAGATTTCTATTGCTCCAGGATGAGGTGGGGGGGGGGGGGCTGCATTTTAGAGATCCGAGGTGGAAATTGCACTTTTGTCCATTAAAAAGCATAAAAATTCAAACCTTCCGGGACAACATTTCAATGTTCCGGGGGAATGTTTCCTCCCAGTCCCCCCCCCCCCCTTGAATTCAACACTGCTTTCGAGTGTATGATTTTAAACTTGAAATTATTTTTCCATTACCATTAACCTTTTTTTCTCTATTTAAATATTAACCCTTAACCGGAAACGCGAAAATCCCGTACACAAACAGAACACTTAATAATTTACCAAATAGTGAACTTAAAAATTTAATCTTTAATAGTAATGCATTAACAGGACCAATTTTTTAATATAACAGCATAAAAATAAGTTTTGAATATCGGAGACAGAAAATATTAAGGGCAGATATGTAGACGCAAACATCTCACAGATGTACGTTTCCGGTTAAGGGTTAAGTATAATTTAAAACTGTTTCTTAGTTGGCTCTATGCTTATCAACCTGGATTTCTAATGTACAGTCGTGGAAAAAAAAAGTAAACACCCCCTACTAACTCCTCAACAAATCATCATAGAAGAAAG
The DNA here is from genome assembly GCA_963932465.1 of Maratus speciosus. Taxonomy (NCBI): domain Eukaryota; kingdom Metazoa; phylum Arthropoda; class Arachnida; order Araneae; family Salticidae; genus Maratus; species Maratus speciosus. The sequence continues at coordinate 48,215,468 of OZ010798.1, read as the reverse complement.
TTACTGGTACCGAACGATTGGAAATAAAGTCTACTTTTAAATGATGTATATTAAATTTTCTTAGGGGGTCATCTACATATTAAAACGAATCCTAAGTTCATTTTTTTCAATGGCAATACATAATTTTAACGAGATATTTCAAATCTTCGGTTCAAACTATGCCTAAACACCAAATTTCAAGTCATTTGAATGATAAGTTTTTGAATTATAAACATTCAAAATTTAGTGCTTCTAATGTTAAATTATATTTTCATATTTTTATTTATATCTCCCGAAATTATGCTCCTAATGTGCTAATTTTTTTGTGGTTATAATACTAATATACCCAAACATAAATAAGCTGAATTTGCAATTTTTATAATTTTATGATATGAATTATGAAATTAATATTCGAAAAAATTATGAATTGCAACCTACAATTTTTTTGATGGATTTAGATTTATTAAGTCCTGCTTTATGGAAATTCAAAAATTTCACATTTTTCTTCCAAGTAGTTTTCAAATTATGCTTAAAAAACGGCAAAATGATGGTTTAAGGGGCCGTCTATGATGGAAGTGAGTTTGAAATTTATTCTGCCGTACTGTAATCTAACACGCTTCATTGACTCCTTGAGTGGCGCTTGAGGTGCCTTGAACAAGGAAGCGGCTCTCTCGGTTAACAATCTAGTACGGAACTTCAATTTGGATACAGCCCTTAAAATACACTCGTTTTAAAATAATTAATTTCTCGGAAATTTGTGGTACGAATTGCATAAAAATTCGTTTTTAGGCTAATTGAAGGGTGTAGAGTTCAGTTATGCTGTCAGAATTGGGTACTGCTATTGAAAAAAACAAAGTTATGGTTCGTTTTAATATGTAGGTGGCTCCCTAAGCAAATTTTATATACATCATTTAAAAGTAGACTTTATTTACAATCGTTCGATACCAGTAACTTTCTTTTACGATAATTTGTTGAGGAGTTAGTGGGGGGTGTTTACTTTTTTTTTTTCCACGACTGTACTTCTTTTTCTTAATTTTTATTGAAATTATTAAAAGTATTTCCTACCGACGTCCGTTTTATTTAATTCGTTAATAATTTCTCTTTTTGACGTAACTGCTTCTTAATCGGATGTGTATGAATCTTTTTATTTCCAAATTTTTGTAAAAATTTTAAATATGACTATTTTTAAATTTTTAATTTTTCACGTCTGCAAATCAGGCATGTACCGGAGCAAATCGAAACGATATTCCGGTTCGTTGATAAATTATGACAAATATTGTTCCGGTTAGTGATCCGTGAAATTATTAAAACATATTAGTACAATTTTATACATATGACTTTCATTGGGCTGTCTATGACTTTTTTATTATTTAGAATTTTGAATGCAGTTTTTAAATTGTTTTTGCATGATTAGACATAAATTTGCCTAAAGTTTTAAATAAAAGTTTTTAGTCAACGATAATTTTGAAATAGCGTCCCTGTTCGTGGATTTTTCCATTTCGAGTCCTGCCGCAAAAATTTTTACTAATATTGATTGGTGCGTATTTTTGTAATGAATTGAAGCTAAATAACTAAAATGCATTGAATAACCACTTCAAAATCTCAATGTTATAGTGTTAATGTCAGATTTGAATATTGTTTATTTGTATTCTTATTGAACATGTTTTGTTTTGTTTTATTTTTTATATGTAAAAAAAGTGTTCAACTGTATTTTTATTTATTATTATTTTTATAGTAACTATCTTTCATAAAAGGTAACTACTTAAGAGTGTACACTAGTCACGTGAAGAAACGGTCAAGTTAATGTTAATCATATGGGAGATATTTACAGATTTCTCGCTCGCATTTTATATTTTTAAATTCTTTTCATGCATAGGATACCCGAGGTTGAAAAGTTTTATTCTGCGTTTGTACTGTTTAGGGCTGCCGCACTTAAAATGTAAAAACTGAATAATTGTAAACATCACTTGTGTGTCTCTCTGTCCGTCCGTCATAGTTAATTTTTCTAAATTACGGAACATGGAAATTTCAAACTTGCCAGAGTTATAAGGTTATTGACCAACATACTTATTGATTATTAGCGATTCGCAAGTATTTTTAGAAAAAAAATAGGGAAATAAGCTACTTATTTTTCTTTTCTTTTGTGTGTGTAAGGTATCATTCGAAAGGTCTTGTAATACGGAAACCAAAAGTGTATTTGTTGTAATTTTAGATATTACATTTTCAGAGATATAGTCGGAAATGTACTGGGAAAATGTGTCCCCCCCCCCTCCTTCCCCACTATTACCAAATCTAGTGTAAATAAAATTGTGAAAAAAATAGTACTAGAAGTTTATTTAAGCCATACAGGAAAACTATAGCGATTATCCTAGTCACATACTTTTGAGAAAATCGTATTTTTTCGTTACACACTGACTTTACTTGGCGGGTGCTCAGTGGAGGAGTTGACAGATGCTCGACGTACCTATCGACGCGGAATCATAATCGTTTTCGCAAATATTTAATAAAGGCGCTGGTAATGCTTTTATGACTGCTTAAAGAATTTAAAACTTTATACTAAAAATGTTCTGATTTCTACTGGCTTATCTTGTTTGCGCTCGGAAAAAAACAAATATTTTAAGAAGTAAAATTATTTTAAATGGAAATCATTAAAATTTTAATTACACTTTACATTTAATTTTGATACATTCATTCCTTACGGGATAAGGCATGGGATAGAAATTTCACATTAAATGTCAAACCAACTGAATGAATTATCTTAATATGTTCTTCTCGGGTCTAAACAATATAGAAAATAAATTGTTTATGTTAATTATGTCTTTGTTTAATAATCTTTATTCTTATGTATTGTGCAATTTGCCAGAAGCATAACCCACATTACTGTCAAGTCTGGTTTGCCTGAAAGTTCGGTCAGAAATATAAAGCTTATTGCTCAGCAAAATCGATTTAATTATTTCTATTAAGTTTTATTACCTCCCCGCAATTCCACCCTTAACATCAAGGTAGTTTTGTTAACTGAGAAGTTGTAATTTGTGATCACCTTAAAAGCTAACTATAGACAGAATTCTTGAAAGCTGTAAAAAATAAACCTGCGAAATTTTAAAATTTATTCTTTTTTTTTCTCTTTCAGGTTGCAGAGACATGAAAAAACATGGATTAGAATGTGGAAAAATTGCAACAGACTCAGGTCGGAGAGCAGAACAGGAAAGTGTTAAATATATTTAAATATTTATTTTTTCAATTATTTTTTTGTGTTTTGTTTAGGAAACAATGTCTTATTTCAAAATATGTAGAAAATAATACTTTGTAATACTATTATTTATAAACTGTTATATGTATTTGCGTAAAAATAAACTTTGTAACTATTTTATAACTAGTATTGTTTTATTACAACTTTGTCTTTTTTAAATTCTTGAAACTTTTCAAATAATTTATATATATATATATATATACACACAGAGAGAGAGATATTCATTTAGATTTAAGTATACGAGAATTTCAAGTTTAAAGTTAATTTTTTTTTTCCCGATAAGCTTAGCTTCGATTGCTTTAGCCATGTATACAGTTTGACTGCAAAACATATAAATTATATTATCTTTGATAAAATTAGCTAAAATTTCATGAGTAGACAGGCAAGCATGCTTATTTTCTGAAAAACTTTTAAACTGTATTTTCATGTTGTATCATGCAAAAAATCTTAGGATTAAAAAAAAATCCTTTGAAATGCAGTGTTAATATCCAGAATGTGTAGTATTTCTAATAAACATTTATTTACGTTACAGTAAAAAAAGAAATATTTTACTAAATTCGTAAATAAGTTTCATTTGGTGAAATATATGGCTATTAAGTTTGCAAATTCAATTATCCTATTTTTAGTTTAATTTTCTAATTACCTTAGGATGTTCTTTTGCCTTTTTAAATTTATCACAGTTTTCTTACTTGCCTTTAAAAACATTTAATGTTAATGCAAATTATTAGAGAAATGTTTGTGTTGTGTATCCAATAAAAGTTTGTATGTTGATAGTTATTTATGAAATTTATTTCAGAAAGGAATGAGTTCCATGAATTTTTATTAATGACAAGCAATAAATAATATGTATATAAGTTTGTTTAGAAAATCAAACCTGCTAGCGCTTTTTTTTTTTTTTTTTGCATATTTTTTGAGGGCTAAATAAGAAACAATGCTTTGGTTCTGAGCTAAAATGTTTCTGTTTCTGTTATTTTTTTATTTTGTGTTTAAATTGAGGTAAGTCAAAAACGATGTATTTTAAATGTATGATACATTTTTTTTTTTTTAAGGAATGTATTTGAAATGAAAGCTGTGCGTTTTAAATGAAATGAATGCAATATGAATGATGGTAATGGAAACAATATTTGGGGATTTATCACTTTCCCGGCTAACTCAAAAATAGCCGATCTTTCCCTAACCCTTTGAGGGGCAAGCAATTGTGATAGCTTACGAATTCACACTGGAATCCGCAAAAAGATTTAGTGCAAAATAAGGAAAAGCAAGTTTACGACTTTTTTCCACCAAAGTTAGAAAAGTAAAATTTAATAAAATTTTTCTGGTGCAAATCCTCATTAATCGTAGGTGAGATAAAATATATCCCACCGCCCCTCAAGAGGTAAATATAAGTTAAATGCAAATAAATCTAGCACCTGTAAAAATATTTAATCAATCAAATTTTAAAACGAATGATCGACTCATTTTCTACTTATGTGTTATCCATCTCGAGAAGATAGGTCATGCAAAATGATGATTGCTAATTGCCAAACACACTTACCATTCTTATTGACCAAATGTATTAAAAACAGTAATTTGATATGCATTTGTTAAGTACATAAAATCAGATTGATGAATTTCAGCTAAGATATTTGATTACCTAATCTTCCGTAATCGAGTCTACTGCCAAGATTCAAGTGTAACAAAAAGAATATCAGCAACAATATAGCTTAATGTAAATGTAGCTATCATTAAAGGATTTTCACAAAAAATATGCCATTGCACCAAATCTTATTAGCTAAAACACGCCAATTGGCCATTGACCCGATTACGGAAGATAATAGGTTTAAAAATCTGCGTTACCGAACATATTGCAATTGATAAGCAAATGGACATGAAGCATGCCTAGTGATTTAAGCTGTATTTGCGTAAAGAAAGATGAAATACGTAACAACAAAAAATATATGAAATGTTGCCATGATCGCAAAGAGTTCTTGGTACTTTTATGTTAACCAGGTGCAAATCTCGAAAATAGCATTTTTTATTTTTCACGTGATAACTTAAAACAATGCTTTAATGTTAAAATTAAATGTCTTGGTTTATTTTATTTATCAGGTGTTTTTTTATTAATTCTTTTGAAATAAGTGAAAGTCTTGGATTTAAAATTTTTCTTTAACTCGGCGATTCTTTAACGAGGCTTTAACTCGGTAAGGTAGAACTGAAATTATTTTAAATAGGTCAAATGGGGCATCGTTTGTTATGATGTTTTTAATTCTGAATCAAATGACATCGTACGCAAGCCAATACGATCATTCATTACAAAGTTAAGGCAGGTTATAAGTGGATTTTGGAAACTTTAATGGCTTTGGAGTAAACTCAAATGATTCTGATTTTGATTATTGCTATTTTGAAGACATTTAAGGATTTTGAGATTATAATAATTAAACTTAATGATTTAATATGATATAAAGAACATGTTTTGAACGTAAAATGAATGTGACAAAACTATACTAAAAAATAAAGTATAATTTTCCACTTTGTATTCATAAAACCTGCTGCAACTGTCTAACAAATGATAGTATCGACTTGCGGATGGTTTTATTCGAATCAGAATTAAAAGATACATATGAAACTATATCCCACTTGACCTATTTAAAAAATGTTGAATTCTGTCCTTCCCCCCTCCCTCCCTCTCGAGTTAAAATTTCCACTTTTGCCCCCAAAATACGATAAACAACATTATTTTTTAGGGCTCATCGGATCTTCATTTCGAGTATCAAAACGAAGTTCTTCCCAAGTTTTAGGGAATGGCCATCAGTTGTCTCAAAAAATCTTATTTTACCTGTACTACACGTAAAATTCAGAGAATTAACAACATTGCTATGAAATTACAGCATACTTGCTGATAGCTTGACATGAAAAGAATCCAAGTTTGCAATGTATTTGTAGATAGTGTGTCATGACAAGATTGCAAGTTTACAATGCATTTGTAGGTCGTGTGACATGGTAATATTACTAGTTTGCTATGAGTCTGTAGTCAGTTTGAAGAACAAGACTGCAACTTGCACGACAAGTTAGCTGCAAGTTCAAAGTATGGTGACTTCGGAGTTTGCATAATCTTGTTGCAGTCTTGTTGTGAACTTTCAGGCTTGTAATGCTGAACTTGCTGCAACTTTGCAAGTTTGCAAAGTAAGATTGCTGAAAATTTTCTGCAAATTAAAATTGCTATCTGGGAGGTTTAGAAAAGCATATTCTTTCATTTCTGTGTTAGTTATTCACAGTGTGATTACTATATTTGTTGACAAATTCCAAATATTAGAATACAAACAAAGAAATGACCTATAATTTTCAAAATTCTATAATCCAGAAAACACTTGGTCCTGACTTGTATGTATTAAAGGGGGTGTACCATATTCATATTTTGGTTAGTGAAAGGTACCAGTAAAAAGAAATTTACTATAAGTGGGTGCTTTTTGTGTTGGGTATTTTCGAACAGGCCATCCCAGATAGCATGAACAATTGCAGCAAGATTAATTTTTTCTTGATATTTTCTTGTCGCGAAAATTTTGAAGTAATAATATTGCCGCAAGGACATTACTAGGTAGACGGAATATAATCAATCGCTTTCTTGCAACGCAACTTTGCTCTAAACTTGATACAACACTGTCGTAAAATAACGACGTAAGCGAAAAATTCCTTTTGTTGGAAGGAGAACAGATATAAACGCGCATGCGCGGAAATTTTACAAAGACAAAATTACAACACTTCTTTATTGAATTCCATGAAGCAGCGCCATTGGATTAGCGTTCAAGTAAAGAACACAGATATAAAGGTATTTATTATTTTAATTATTCAAATGTGATTCGGATATTTTTGTATTTTCTCTGTACAAACTACAACTTATTTCGTACAGAAATTTTAATAAATTAAAAAGTTATGTTTATTTACTGAGGAATGCTTACATTTTTTAAATAGTTTGGTTTTAGTCCACGTTAAGGCATTATTGAAAATTTTAATTTTTAAATGAATTTTTCTCAACTTTAAGGGGAATTTCTAAGATATCGTTTTAATTAATATTTGCCTTTTTTCTTGCTCACGCCGATCGAGCAGTGTTGAATTCAGATATTTTTCTCCGGGATTAATTTCTGCGGCTCTGGAGGGGGGGGGGGGACATTTTAGAGATTCGGTGTGGGAATTGCTTATTAAAAAGCATAAAATATCAAACCTTCCGGGGGGAATCCCCCTCCTCTTGAATTCAGCAGTGCGTTCGAATGTATTTTTAAATTTAAATTATCTTTTCATGGCCATTAAATTCCTTTCTATATATAAATATCAAGTATTTTAAACAGTTTCTTAGTGTGCTATTCTCCATGCTTCTTATCATGGACTTCTATTGTATCGCTATTTTCTAATTTTTATTAAAGTTATTAACAGTATTTCCTTCCGGCGTCAGTTTTATTTAATTCTTTAAAAATTTCTCTTTTCTTTTGACATAACTGCTTGTTAATCGGATGTGTATAAGTCGTTTTATTTCCTATTTTTCTTAAATTTTAAATACGAATATTTTGAAATCGTTAATTTTTCGCGACAGCAAACCTGGGCTTGAAATGTGCAGAGCAAATCGGAACAATATTCCGGTTCGTAAAATTATGACATATTGATCTAGTTTGCAGTGTTGTAATCGTAAAAAAAATCAGAGGGTGTACGTTAAAGTCATGAACGTCATGTCTAGAGTATGTACGATATAAATTTATTCGAGAAACCGGGATTATACGGAGCTCTTTTTAAAAAAATCCAGAATTTTTGCAATAAATTAGAGCTAAATAACTAAAATGCATTGACTAATTACTTAAACTCTCCCCCCCTCCCCCCCAAAAAAAAGTTATAAAATAGCTTTGTGTGATACTTAAAACCTCGGATACCATAGCACCAAAATATTATTTTAATAGTTACAAAATATTTTTTTTTTTTTTATAATTAAAACTTTGGACCTTACAACCTTAATTCCATTGTTATATTGTTAATGTCAGATTCGAAGACTATTTATTTGTGTTATTATTAAAGATGTTTCGTTTTGAATCCTTTTTCACATGTAAAATAGTGTTCAACTGCATCTTTATTTATTATTTTCTTCTATGATAACAATCTTTAATAAAAATGTAATTCTTAAAAACCGACATTAGTCACCCGAAGTAAAATTTAACATTCAAGCTACTGTTAATTCTATGGACAGTTCTTTGCATATTTTGGACTCACATTTTAATATTTTTTAATATTATTTTTTGCATAGAATACACCTGGTTGATATATATAGTTGTGCACTCGTACCTTTTCGAGCTTTTATGCAATTTTTTATATGCAGATACTTTCAATTTTGAAACCTGTTCTGAAAGTGAACTGTACTCATATAAAAGAAAACTGTAACCAAAACCGAAAAAGTACAAAAGCACAACAATATATGGGGAATTCTCACAATCTTTTGACTTTTATGTCCCTGAATAATAATTTTTATTTTAATACATTTTTTTGTGTTTTATTTTTTTATTTCATATACTGGAGAACATTCCATTGCATGATTGCATATAACAATATTAACGAGATAAATAAGTTTTGGACGATGTTGGGGGTCCAAATACCAGGAAAACTCGTATACCGTCCCGTCCTTGATGCTGATTTTTAAATTTGGAGCTGTCTGCATAAAATTGTTTCAATAAAAGTAATTCGATGTAATTTTTTTCCGAAACTGGGACAATTGTTTAATATAAATATTGTGCAAAAAATTAACCTGCACACATTTTTACGGTTGATATTATTTTTTGAACTCTGTGCCTGGGTTTTTCATCCTTACCGTCCCTCTTGCTAAACTTATACAGAAAATCACTTCAGATGCAGCCACAGAATTTTTTCAAGTTTTTTCTCATGGAGAAGTATGCTAGAGAAATAATGTCTAAAATTCTTTGACAGGAAATTTACTGCAAGATTTAAATCAGCATTTAAATATCAATTTCAAGAACGTGGCTTTATTGGAATGTCTTACCGTCCCCAAGGTTTATTTCTGCACTTTTCGAGGTAAATTAAGGAAAAAAATTATTTAATCCAATGTTAACAACTGTTTCTAGAAATCAGTGAACATTGTGGCTATCACTTAGCCTTAACATGATTTTCCTAAAAATAGGTGATAATTTTCCTTACCGTTCCATCCTTACAGTCCCTTTTTTCCTATACCTATTTTTTTTTTTTCAAAAAAAAAAAAATTATGGCCATTTTTTTCCCACTCTGACCAAAAAATCAGAGTTCTAACTTTTTACGACTGCTATTTCATCTTCACCTAACACTTCATTTATAATGGCTGTTTCATAATAATGGAAGCCATCAGTCCATCAGAAGAAAATAATCCTTTCCAAAGGTATAATCCTTCATTTGGCGCCCCTTCGTTCTGGCGCCCGGGGCACATGCCCCCCCCCCCCTTAGTTTCGGCCCTGACAGCAGGTCCTAAGCCTAGATCCTTGTGGACCAGGTCTGTACTTTCCCACTGGTAGAATACAAAATTTAAAACTATGCCAGATGATGCTGTTACAACAGTGTGGTTTGTTTTTTATATACTGCTTTACCGAGGCACGTCCTAAAAAAAGGAATCGTCTGCTCATCTATGGAAAATTTTCCCTGATCTCCTGGTAAATTCAAGCAGACACTACGGAATCTGTCGAGCATTTGCTGAACTTTCTATAATTTATTATTTATTCCTGGTGGTTTACTTGCTGTGTCGACAAAATAGAATGAATTTATCAAACTTAAAAATCAATCTCGTGGTATGCATATAACTCATATAAAACTTATAAATCATATATGGCATCTATAACTCAGAGCAGAAACATACAGTTCGTTACATGTGCATATTATATATCTAATACTAACCATTTTAAATAGAAATCATGAATAGTACAAACCTATTAATTTAAAATTGGTCAGCTTTAAAAATGTAATTAATAAAAAATAAATTGCTAAAAACATAAGTTTAAAAAAATCACTTAAAATTTTTTTATATATATATTAGGAATATAGTATCTATTTTGGAAATGGTAAATGCCGGACCCGCACAATTGTGTGGTTCATTTATTTTTCAACTTTTGTGAAGCCTAATTAAATTTATCAAAGACAAAATCAATTAAAATCATGAATAAACTATATGAAAAGAAATATTAAATCCAAGCAAACGTTATAAATCATATTTAAATGAAATTACGACAGTTCATACTTTTTGTCTATTGCTGTCAGATGATATAGTCCTTTTAAAAGCAGAAAATATAACCCTGTATTGTAGATGATATCCCCTAGTTGTGTCTTATCAAAACATCTAAAGCCAATTAACTCATATAAATGTGCGGATTTGGTACTAAATTGCACAAAAACAGGAGGTAGTCATTCTCTTTTACTTTAGTAATCGCCCGTACAATTGTTTGGGTCAGGGCTTAAAGGGTTTAAGAGGCTACTTCAGTCAAGCGGAAACACCAATTCGACAATGTTAATCCAATAAGAGAATTTTTTTAAGGTAACTCGGTTGCATTTCAATATTTTTAAATGATTTTTTTTAATATACTTTCACCTTTCGAGCCGGTATAAACAGTGAAAAGAGTGAAAGTGTCCGCACAAAAAAAAAAAAAAAAAAAAAAAAAAAATTAAATTAAAACTTCAACGAACTTAAAATAAAGTAAAAACCGCAATTGCAGAAATTTACCTCAGCTATCCAATGCAAAAGAAAAGTCTTTTTAAAATATAAAAATACAGACGAGATATTTTTAAAAATATATCTCGTTGGATTAACATTAGCGATTCGGTCATTTTGCCTGAAGAGTTATAATTTGTGATCACCTTTAGAACTAAATCTAAGCAGGATTCTTGAAAACAGTGAAAATTTAACTTGTAACTTTTAAAATGCACTCTTATTGTTTCTCTCTTTTAGGATGCAAAGACACGGAAATAATATATAGAAGAATGTTAAATAATTGTATGTTAATTTGGTAAATATGTGAATTATGTTAATACTTTGTATTAGAAACTATTATTTGTAGCTGTGTGAAAATAAACTTTGTAATTTAATAGACTGTATTGTTTTATTATAACTTTGTTCTTTTTAAATTCTTGAAACTTTTCAAATATTTTGTTTTTGTGGAATTATATTTAATCAGATTTGTGAATAGGGGCCATCCAGAAATGATGTCACGCTTGGAGGGGGGGGGGGAGGGGTTCGTGAAATTGTGACAGTTTGTGAGAAGGGGGTGGGAGGGGGTAAGAAGAAGTCTGACATCACACATTTTGGTTAAACATTAGAGGTCTTACTAACACTGCATAGATATTAGAGGACTTACTATTCCCGAGGATGAGTGCGATGCCAAAATGCCTGTGTACTCTATGGACGAGGATATATTTTCTCCAAGGGAGGAAGAGTCGTTATAGTAAATGATTCGGAGTAATTTCTTTTATGATTTAATATATAATTTTATAAATGTTCATATTAATGTGACAAATGAAATGTTACGGCAATTCCATTTAAGTAAAACTAATATTGAGGCTTCTTCTTCAAAATCAATCTGTTTTAAAGTATTTTGTGTTCATAAAGTAAATATAGGATTTAAAAACCAAATATATTAAATTCCATTTCAAATTCTAAAATACTACTGTTTTCAATTGCTCTTTCATATTAATATTTTATTATTATTGTATACTATGTTTTTTGTTGTAAACCGTAATCTTATTTCATACAAAATAAATACACGAATCAGTTTTATTGTTATGCTCACAAATGTCATTAAAACACATAGTTAAAGTTCAAAAATAAAATTTGAAATATGACCTATAACATAGTGCTTTGTTTCTGAGCTGCAAGTATATATTTACGTAATATAGCGTGACATGTGACAAGGGGAGGGGAGGGGGTATGGTGAAGAGTGACATTTTGTGACAAAGGGGAGGAGGGGGGTTAAAAATGTTGAAAAAAAGTGTGACATCATTTATGGATCGCCCCATAGGGAAATTTTAATTTTAAAATGAGTTTTTTTTTCCCTTCTGGAAGTTAATAAGTTTTAGCAATATATTCCACTCTGGCCAAAAAGATATGAAAATAAATTATATTTTCTTTAATAAAATTATATATGAAATTAAAATTGAGGGTGTGTGTTTATACTCATCTAGGTTTGCTTTGCATTGGTTATGTAACCACTTATTTTTAGATAGTTTTTAATTATCTTCTAAGAATTAGAAGGGAATAAGCAACTAATTGAGAATTGGCGAGTCTAATAAAACTTCTAAACAAATTAAGGTATATTATTGGAAGTTATTGGGGCTTACCAGGTAGTTGAATGGTTAGCCCCGTGGCCTCCGATTCAACAATGTCGGGTTTAATTCCTGCGGTTGTGGTAGTATATTTGTGGTGATTTGCAATCTACTTTAAACTATAAGTCCTTGTTTACTCGGTCTATGTAGCATAAAAATGTCAAGCATTTGACAAACCTCCGATTATATGGAATCCTGCACAAAACTCGTACAACCTTCAAAAGTACGACTATTAGCGTACAGATAAAAAATATACAATCAAAACTTGAGTAGAAATGCGGCTACTAGTGACCATTCACCAAAGTTTGGGAAGAATTTCATTTTGATACTAAAAATGAATATTCGATGAGTCCTTAAAAAATAAAGTTCTTTTATCATGTTTTGGGGGCATTTTTAACTCAGGGAGCGGGGGGGGGGGGAACTAAAATTTTTTTAGGTATGTTAAGAGATAGGTATCGCTTATTATTATTATTATTATTATTTAATGGAATGATTACCATTTGCAAATTGATACGATCATTTGTTACATAGTTACGACAAGTTTTATGAATACGAAGTCGAAAACTATAATTTGGTGCAGGTACCGTAGGTTTTTACAGCAGCAACTGATAGCCATTCAAGAAAATTTATCTGGTAAGAAGTTCATTTTGGCACTAGAAATGTAGATGCGATTTGTTCCCCCAAAATAAAGTTGAATCATCGTGGGGTTCTTTTTGAGGAGAGGGGGGGGGACTTTAACACGCATGGGCGAACATATATTATTTTTAAAATGTCAAATGGGGTGTCGTTTGTTGTGAATTTTTTTATTCTGAATCAAATGATATCGCAAGCAAGCCGATACGATCATTGTTTACAAAGTTAGGCCAGATTATAAGTAGTGGATTTTAGTAAATTAATGACTTTGAAATAAACTCAAAATTATCCTGATTTTGACTATTGCTATTTTGAAGACATTTAATAGTTTTGAGATGACTTAATACAGGGCTCCCAAATGGTCCGCCAACTGAATACCAATATTATTTTAGAAAAAATTTCTTTTTAGATTTTTCTTACAAACCGCCCCGGAAACACATTTGAGAGTTAATTCTAGCGCAAACCTACCATAAATTTTTCTGTTAAAATTTATTGGTATTCAGTTGGCGGACCATTTGGGAGCCCTGCTTAATATGATATAAAAAACTCTTTTTAAACGTAAAATAAATGTGACAAAACTATGTAAAAAATAAAATATAATTTTCCACTTTGCATTGATAAAATCTTTTCTGTAACTTTCTTATAGATGTTCGTATCGACTTGCCGATAATGTAATTCAAATACATACGAAACGATATCCCACTTGACCTATTTAAAAAAAGTTGAATTTTCCCCCCTCGAGCTAAAATGCCCATCAAAAAATGCCCCCCCCCAAAAAAAAAAAAAAAAAAAAACACAGTAAAACAACTTTACATTTTGGAGACTCATCGGATCTTAATTTGTAGTGCCAAAACGAGGTTTGTCTCAAGCTTTCGTGAATAGCAATCACTTGTTACTGTAAAAACCTATTTTACCTGCAAAAGACTTTGTATTAATAAAACCTGCCGTAACTTTGTAAGAAATGATCGTATTGACTTGCTGATGATTTCACCTGATTCGGAATTATAAAAAACATAATAAACAATATCCCATTTCACCTACTTATTTATTTATTTTTAGTTACCCCCCTCCCTGAGCTAACAATGCCCCCTTTTGCGCAAAAAACATGATAAAAACAACTTTATTTTTCTAGTACTCATTGGATCTTCATTTTTAGTATCAAAACGAAGTTCTTCCTAAATTTGGGTGAATGGGCATCTGTTGTCTCAAAAAATCCTATTTTACCTGTGTACTACACGCAAAATTCAGAGAATTGATAACATTTCAATGAAATTACTACATATTTGCAGCTATACTTGTCATTGCAAGATTCCAAGTTTGCAATTCATTTGCATATGTTCTGACATGACAATATTGCAAATTTACAATGCGTTTGCAAATAGTCTGACATCGCAATATTACTAGTTTGCTATGAGTTTGCAGTAAGATTGATGCAACAAGATTGCAACTTGCACGACAACTTAGCTGTAAGTTCAAAGTATGGTGACTTCGGAGTTTGCATAATCTTGTTGCAGTCTTGTTATGAACTTTCAGACTTGTCATGCTGAGCTTGCTGCAACATTGCAAATCTGCAAAGTAAGATTGCTGAAAATTTTCTCCAAACTAAAATTGCTATCTGGGATGCGAATGACAATTTCAATATAGATACAGTAGACTCCCTCAGATCTGTAACTCTATCTGAGTCTAATGTAATACAGGCAAAGTTCTTTAATCCGCACAAGTTGGGACTAAAGCTTGTGTATTTTAACCTAATATAGTAAATTTTGTTCTGAGCAAACTTTTGAATTTTCTGCAAAATAATTTATGCAGTTTTTTTCTTTTTTGTGGGATTTTTATGATCTTTTGTGTTTTTTCGTGCTATGGGGCAGTGTTGAATTCAGCCCCCCCCCCCCCCAACCCGGAAGGTTTGAGATTTTGTGTTTTCAATGGTCAAAATGTGCAATTTCCCTCCCGAAACTCTATAATGTCCCCCCTGGAGCCACAGAAATCCCTCACGGAGAAAAGTGCCTGAATTCAATACTGGCTAGAAAAATATGTCACATATCACACAACGCCATTTTTCGATTATTTTCTGTAAATCGATAAAAGTTGAACAGTCGAAGCAATGATAAAAGAAAACTTTTCGATACGTATTCGATTAATAATATCCCAAGCTAAATTATTTCTAAAAGTTCATAAAATTCTGCAACACAGATGACAAGGAACAATGGGCTTTACCATGAAGCATTCTCAAATCGAACATTGATTTTTAATCGAAGTATTTCTGGCGTCCTTTCGCCATTTTGTTGAGCGTAAAGAAGTAGTACGTTGTAAGTTATGTTTTCTATCCATCAGTGTAAGTATATTACATTAGTTCTTTGATTTTAGTAGATATGTATACAAATACACGAGATTTCGATTACTTAAAAAGTATAATATTGAGAAAACGAGTTCTTTCGACTCAGTTATAAAAGTTGGTCATTCTTTACATTCTTTGCATTAGTCTACCATTTAGTAATTCAACTTCTTGTACTTCTGTATTTAGGCCCTGAACAGTGAATTTTAGTATTTCAGACTAAATGAACAAAATACTGATTTTTAGAGAATTCCCTTAAAGGTTAATGCATAAAATGTATTGTAATCGTTCTTGCATGTTACTTCTGATGAATATTCAATTGATGATCAAATAGTTTACCGTTTTTGCCGAAGGAATGTCTAGTTTTTTATTTTTGTGCCATGCAGTTTACATTTAAAGGTATTTTGTTTCCTAAAAAACAGTAATGCGACATGTTCAGCGACGAATCTAGACTAAATTTCCCACCCCTACGAATATATTTAAAAGAAAATCTGAGTAACTAATGATTGAAGGTAATTCACGTGAACCACTTTTCATACATATAATTTTTTTATGTACAATTCGTTTTCCGTAATATCACATAGTATATTATAACATTTAATATGGCACTTTTCGGTTAACCGGGTACCAGCGTTATATATACATATATATATTGTATATACACATACAAATATATATATAAATGCATATATGTATCTATATATACACATATATGTATATATATATACATACACGTGTATATATGCTTATATGTATTGCATTGGTGCCCGGCTAACCGAAAAGTACCTTTAATATTTTTTTTACATTGTATTATAAATAAGTGTTTGTTGTAATACAAGAAAGTTTCGCTCTGTCTGTGTGTTTTTCTGTCTGTTGGTGATGGCTGAATCTACCTGTGTGTATGATCTAAAAATTTGTGTGGAGATACTCCAAGGCAGACAATAACACACCTGAAAATCAGATTCTATCTGAGATATTAATTAGAAACTTATAAAAAAGTGATCTTTTATTGTAAAAATTTGCAAACACGCTCTCATGCTCTCCCTGCTTTCCAAAGCAAGGGGAGAATCAAATTCTGCTTTTATTTTTTGTGCTTTTCTTAACCTTTATTGGGATACAGATTAAAAGAAGGCACATTCTTAAATTTCAGGGATCAGTTTAAGAAGGAATTTGGTTCTTTAAAGGAACACTTCCCAAAATTTTAATTTCAAAACAGGGCCCTTCACAATATATTTCATTTTAAAACAAGACCCTTCTCAAAACTTATCATCTTAAAACTGAACCTTTCACAAATTTAGTCATTTAAGAGGCAAAGGAACACGTTTGTCGCGTTGAATTTTCCCGACAGATGGCTCTGATTGCAACAGGGTATCCGAAGTTTGGCGAAATGAGATTTTTAACGAAGAAAAAAAGATAAAAAAATAAAGCACTCTCGCGCCAACATCTGGTAATCTTATCACTCACTGGAGGCGGAGTTCATTCCCTACCAGCTGCATGACGTGCCTTAGGATCTCCAATCATGAACATCTTGGAAGGAAAAAGATGCTTTGTTGATTTTTTTGGGAACGGTACAAATTACTGGAACGTGGATATTTTAAAGAAGTCTGATTTTTTAAATAAAATAGCAAGAGCACCTTTTTTTGTGTAAAATTTTCTTTTTCAGCAGAGAGGGGGGGGGGTAGAGGTCTGCACGGGGCAGAATTTTCTGGCCCGTCCCGGCCCGAAAGCGAAATAATTAGGCCCAACTTGGCTGGTTTTTTTTTTTTTTTTCATTTCACGGCCCGGCGCAAAAATAAAAGAAATCAGACTCCACTCAATTTCCACCAAAAACGCCGACTTTTCTTAACATACAATTGAAATTCTTTTCTGGAATACTGCATAAATATTCATGGAAAATTTTAACAGTATATTTTAGAATTTAGATTACTATATATTCGCGAGGTAGAATATACAGAATAGTAGCATTAATAAACACTTAGACTCATTAGACTCTTAAATTTAAGTTTAGATTCCTTAATATCATTAATATGTTCAGAATGAAAGAAAAAAGATGGTTAAAAACATTATAGCTTTTGAAGCTGTATATATATATATATATATATATATATATATATATATATATATATTAAGAGATTTTTGAAAATATTTTTCTATAATTTATTAAGGTATATTTCCAAATTTCCCGTTACCAAAAGTTGTTTATTACTACTAATCTTTTTTCAAAACAAATTACTTGCCCGATGAGTCTACTTCAGTCATGTGAAAAGACCCGCTCGCTAATGTTAGTTCAATGGGAGAAATTTTTTTAAGAGGCTACTTCAGTCAAACGAATAGACTCGTTCGCTAATGATAATCCTATGGAAAAAAATTATAAAGATATCTCGGTCGCATTTCAGTATTTTAAAATGATTTTTTTTTTTTTTTTTTTTTTTTTTTTTTTTTTTTTTTTTTTCATTGGATAACCGAGATCGATTTGTATGCAGGCCGTTTTTTACTTTTTCGATTTTGATTTTGATTTTTTTTTTATAAGGATGCTTTTACTTTCGAAACCGGTTTCGAAAATGAAAGTGTCCTCATTAAAAATACATGTAAACAAAATGGAAAAAGTAAACAACGGCCTTTGTACAGATCGATCTTAACTATTCAATGCAAAAAGAAAAAAAAATTATTTAAAATTATTGAAATGCGACCGAGATATCTTTATAAATGTCTTCCATAGGATTATCATTAGTGAACGGGTCTTTTCGTTTGATTGAAATAGCCTCGTAAGATATTTCTTTTGCATTGCAATATTTTTAACAGTTTTTTGCATTGCATAGCTGGTTTTTTTTTTTTTTTTTTTTTTTACTTTTTCGATTTTGTTTGCAGATTTTCTTTATTTTCTCTTATTTTCTTATTCTTTATTATTTTATTTATATTTTTCTTTCATGTTCTAAACCGGTTATCCTGATTAAAAACAACTGCAAACAAAATCGAAAAAGTACAAAACAGCCTTTGTTGAGATTTAACTCAGATATTCAATGCAAAAAAAAAATTGTGATTTAAGGATATTGAAATGCAAACGAGATATTTTTAAAAAATTCTCCCATAAGATTAACATTAACGAATGGGCGCCTTTTGCACGACTGAAGTAACTTCTTAAGTCTACTACCGGCCCTCGTATTTTACCGGCTTAATTTCTGTATCTGGTAGATCGGCCCATTTAAGATTTAATCTTTTTATGATCATGGACCGGGGCCATAATTTTGGATTCTGCTCGATTTTTTTCTGCCGCCCGGTCCGTTAAAAAAATCGACTTCAATCTACCGGCCCGTTAGAAATTTTGACTTTACTTTTCCGACCGGATACGGGCCCCGATCCCATGCAGATCTCTAGGAGGGGGCATTTCAAGAGTTTCCGTTGTGGGGCAAAGTTTTCTTTGAGCGGCAGGCTATGAAGTAACGTGCGGCACTGCGCGAACTTTCTGACAAATTTTTGTTCGTAAACGTATCAGACTGGCAAGTGCTCTTGTTCAGAAACTGTAATCGAACTATTTTTCCGCTTTTACATAAAAGCGGAAAATGACTGAAACATAATTTTTAGAGAATGGAGTCAAAGTCTGAGTTTTGAGTACGTCTTGATTATATACAGAAAAATTATTTTAGTATGTTTTTAGCCGAGTGTTGAAGTGTAAATAAATATATAGTGCAGATATTTAGATAAGCAAGTTTCTGTTATCTCTACCAAAGGTATCTAATTGTATATTCTTTTAATTGATTGCTTAAAACTTTGTATCAGAAACAGGGAATGATTTTGTAAACTAGCATTTTTATACTTTATTTAATTTATTTTCTCTGCAGTTGGTAGACTTTTTTTTTTTTTGCGACCGATTGAAGAAATTTATTTCCGTGATCTTGGCAAAATTCACGGTATTTTTCCATTATTGTTTGTAGAAATTCGCAGTCTTTTCCGCGAACAAGTCACGAATTAACTTTACGAAATTCCGCAAAAGAAAAAAAAAATATCACTTCCATGGAAATTAAAAAGTGTTCGTGAAATAATTTAAGGAAGGTAAAATAGAGCACACATTTCTTAAATCCCGTATAATAAGAAATGCTGTGCTCTATTTTACCTTCCTTAAATTATTTCACGAACACTTTTTAATTTCCATGGAAGTGACTTTTTTTTTTTCTTTTGCGGAATTTCGTAAAGTTTAATTCGTGACTTGTTCACGGAAAAGACTGCGAATTTCTACAAACAATAATGGAAAAATACCGTGAATTTTGCCAAGATCACGGAAATAAATTTCTTCAATCGGTCGCAAAAAAAAAAAAAAAAAAAACCGTCTACCAACTGCAGAGAAAATAAATTAAATAAAGTATAAAAATGCTAGTTTACAAAATCATTCCCTGTTTCTGATACAAAGTTTTAAGCAATCAATTAAAAGAATATACAATTAGATACCTTTGGTAGAGATAACAGAAACTTGCTTATCTAATTATCTGCACTATATATTTATTTACACTTCAACACTCGGCTAAAAACATACTAAAATAATTTTTCTGTATATAATCAAGACGTACTCAAAACTCAAACTTTGACTCCATTCTCTAAAAATTATGTTTCAATCATTTTCCGCTTTTATGTAAAAGCGGAAAAGAAGTTCCATAAGAAACAAAAGTTAAGTAAAAGTATGTTGTAAAGATTTACATAAGTTTAAAAATGCATACCACTCAAAATTTGGTAACCTAATAAAAATGTGTAAGATGTATTAATATATCCCACAGTGGAGAACTCACTTCCAGCAATTATGGATTTTAATCAGTTCCTGTGCCTGTAAGCAAATTTCGTGTCTCTCTGTAAAGGAACGGTAATTGCTATAGAAAATAATATATAGAAAAATATTTTGTGTACTCCAGTAAGTTTCATTATGTTTGATGTATCATAAAATTATTATAATGCAGCTCAAACGTTTTTTCCTCATAGCTCATAATGTAAAGGAATTCTTTTGTGTGTCTTTGTAAACGAACCACAAATTCTACACACTTCTTTTTTACTACCGAACATTCTGTAAAAAACCTCAATAATATAAAAATTTTATGGCAATCCGAGTTCTATCTTTACGAGAGTTTGAGCATGGCAGGCGGAGAAACCAAATTCATAAACACTTTTCAACTGTGTTTGGAAAGTTTTAAAATGCATACGTATTCAGAAATGTTTAAAAATCTGTCACAATTTAAGAATAATTTTTTATATGAGTATGATCTGTTTATTTATTATGCATTCATTTATTACACATGTAACAAGTCCAAGATTTATACACTTGGAAGTTGTATTATTAACATTATTTAATATATTTAGATTATAATTTAGTTGTCATTTTCACCAGCGCTATAAGGTTTAATGTCATCGGAATGTTGTTTCAATAGGTTAATGTACCACAATATTCAAGGAAGTTATATAAAGCAGGTCAACTAATTAAAAATAAAAGTAAACAATTTATGTATTGTTATTTTTTCAAAACATCTTTAAAGCAAGCCCGTAGCTGGAGAAGGGGAAGGGAGGGTGGGCAGAAACAGTATTAGTCATTATTCGTGCTGGAAATGTTTTTAACCACCATAACATGTTGACTCAACATCATTTTTCTCAAAGAGAATACAGGCTTGGGCATTTCTTACTTTGTGGAGATTCTGGGTCCCTTATATTATAGTACGTCTTTGCTCCTCGCCAAGAAACCTGAAACTAATTAGTTTATATTACAGCAGGGATCCCACACAGATACAGGTTTCTTGTTCCTACCACAAAGGTTTCAGTTTCTCCTTCTCTACACCAGACCAGTTCCTTCCTATAGGTGTTTATACCATTGTACCACTGAAGTATATACTGCCTTTTTACTGTGAAAAGATATCCTTATCAGTAAAACGCTTTTTCATCTCTGATGACAAATACAGTAAACCTCCCTAAAGCGACCACGTTCCGTTCTAATAAACATTGGTCGCTTTGAGAGGTGGTCTCTTAACGGAGATCAAGTTTAAATCTAGATTTTAAATGTTGAAAATAAGTAACAATTAATGTTACTAAAATTTATTTTTCACATTAGGAAAAAAATACGAAAATTTAAGTATCAAAACAAAAGTTATTTACATACGTTTTAATTACTGCAGAGTTTAAAAAATTAATACATTGACATTTGCTTTGATTTTACATTTTTATCTTCTTCAACTTTTATTTCGAAGTTCAGTTAAATAAATGCATTTTATTTTATTTTATTTATTTATTTTTATTTATTTATTTTTATTTATTTATTTATTTTTATTTATTTATTTTTATTTATTTATTTTTATTTATTTTCATTTATTTATTCATTTTTATTTATTTATTTATTTATTTTTATTTTATTTTTTTGACGGAAACAAATAATGAAGATTTTATAAATTTATCTATTTCTTTGAGAGTTTCCTCACAGAATAGGGCAGGGGAGTTTATTGACCGTCATCCTTAATTTGTCATTAGAGTTAAATTCATTGCCTAAAGAAGCACAAAGGGGTTTAAACAAAAGTTACTGGAATAAATAAAAATTCTAAGTTTGATGAGTAATGCACTCTCCGGAATTATTCGCTGAAAAATTGCGTCTTTACCGAAAAACGAAAAAAAAACCCCAGTTCGTTCACATAGTTTTTGAGTAAGAGCACTTGCTAATCTGATACGTTTGCAAACAAAAGTTATTTTTAAAAAGTGTCAGAAAGTAACCAATATAAACTTGAGAAGAAACTGCTGAAACTTTTTTTTCAATTTTAGTTTCTCATATAATGAAATGCGACATCTAAAAAAACAATTCAAAAAATTCATAATGTAGTAAAATTTATTTTCAGCAATTGATGACCATACAAATGTGTACGACTTCTTTTTTGCAGTCCTTATAGGATCTACAGAATTAATACACACCGCGTAACACACTAAAAATTTGATAAGTTTAAACTTGCATTTCACAGCTAAAAATGCAAATCCATAGCAATAATCGATTATAGTCAATCTTAAAACCGCCTTTTTATGCATAAAGGAATGATAAGTGTTATGGACTCCATAATCTAAAAAACGTTTGCAAACAAATAGTCCAGGCAATAGGGAATTTTACCTAGCAAAATTAATGGTAGTTCTGGAAATCGGCTTACTTCATGTTTTTTGGGTCGCTGAATCCGAATTTGTAACTTCCCACCAAAATTTCCCCCGGCAGCCCCGCCAAATTTTGGTAAAAAGACCCCCAAAAAAGGTTTTTATTAAAAAAATCAATTTTTTTATTCTTTTAAGGGAAAAGTATCTAGAAATTCAGAAAGTAGACAAAATTTGCAACAAATTAGATAAATGACATTATGACTTAGGATGAAGGGGAAGGGGGGATCTGCCTCGGAACATGCACGCGGTGCTGTGTGAACTAAGTTGCGCAATTCCACTTAACCACTCACACGTTTATTTTCGCCCTCCCATCTCCCCTCCGAACTTTCCTTATAAGGTTTACTTTAAGTTTTTTGGGTCACTGAATCCGAATTTTTAACTTATCCCAAAATCCCCCCCCCCCCCGAAATCCCCCAAAATAGTTATTATTAACTTAAATTTCCTATTATTTTAGGAGAAAAGCATTACAAAATTCAGAAACTAGACAAAATTTGCAACAAATAGGATATACGACATTATGACGTAGGATAAACGGGGAGAGAGGGGGCTGCCTCGGAAATTCCCCGCGCGCTTTTCTCAAAAAAAAATTTTTTTCAAAAAATCAATTTTTGGGGGGGTGGGGGGGTTGCCGTGTGAAATTTTGTTGGGAAGTTACAAATTCAGATTCAGTGACCCAAAAAACATAAAGTGAGTCGAAATCCAGAACTAGTATTAATTTTGCCAGGTAACATCCCCTATTGCCTGGACATCATAACTTAGTGCACGTAGCGCCGCAGTGCATGTTCAGAGGCAGCCCTCCCCCTCCCGTTCATCCTACGTCATAATGTCATGTATCGCATTTGTTGCAAATTTTGTCTAGTTTCTGAATTTCTTAATGCTTTTCCCCTAAAACAATAAGAAATTTAAGTTAAAAACAACTATTTGGGGGAGGGGGGTTCGGGGGGGAAATTTTGGAGGAAGTTAAAAATTCGGATTCAGCAACCCAAAAAACTTAAAGTAAACCTTATAGAGAATGTTCGGAAGGGAGATGGGAGGGCGAATGTAAACGTGTGAGTGGTTAAGTGGAATTGCGCAACTTAGTTCAAGCAGCACTGCGCGCATGTTCCGAGGCAGATCCCCCCTTCCCCTTCATCCTAAATCATAATGTCATATATCTGATTTGTTGCAAATTGTGTCTACTTTCTGAATTTCTAGATACTTTTTCCCTAAAACAATAAAAAAATTGATTTTTTTAATAAAAACATTTTTTTTGGGGGGGGGGGGGATTTTATCAAAATTTGGGGGGTTGCCGGGGGAAATTTTGGTGGGAAGTTAAAAATTCGGATTCAGTGACCCAAAAAACATATAGTAAGCCTTTTTCCAGAACTACTATGAATTTTGCTAGGTAGAGCCCCTATACGGTCTCTATTGCCTGGACTAAAAAGTTATTTTTAAAATGTGTCAGAAAGTAACCAGTATAAACTTGAGAAGAAACTGCTGAAACTTTTTTTACAATTTTAGTTTCTCATACAATGAAATGCGACATCTAAAAAAACAATTCAAAAAATTCATAATGTAGTAAAATTTATTTTCAGCAATTGATGACCATACTAATGTGTACGACTTCTTTTTTTGCAGTCCTTATACGATCTACAGAATTAATACACACCGCGTAACACACTAAAAATTTGATAAGTTTAAACATGCATTTCACAGCTAAAAACGCACATCCATAGCAATTATCGATTATAGTCAATCTTGAAATCGATTTTTTATGCGTAAATGAATGATAAGTGTTATCCACTCCATAATCTAAAAAACGTTTGCAAACAAAAGTTATTTTTAAAATATGTCAGAAAGTAACCAGTATAAACTTGAGAAGAAACTGCTGAAACTTTTTTTTTTCAATTTTAGTTTCTCATACAATGAAATGCGATACCTAAAAAAACAATTAAAAAAATTCATAATGTAGTAAAATTTATTTTCAGCAACTGATGACCATACTAATGTAATTCTTTTTTTCAGTCTTTATATGTTCTGCAGAATTAATACACACCGCGTAACACACTAAAAATTTGATAAGTTTAAACATGCATTTCACACCTAAAAACGCACATCCAGCAATTATCAATTATAGTCAATTCTGAAACCGAAATGACGCTCCGGTAAAGTGTTAGGTGAAGACGAAAGAGCAGTCGTAAAAAGTTAGAACTCTGATTTTCTGGTCAGAATGGGGAAAAAAAATGGCCATGCCTTTTTTTTTTTTATGTCCAATTTGTTTGCCATTCTGACCAGAAAATCAGAGTTCTAACTTCTTAGGACTGCTCTTTCATCTTCACCTAACACTTCATTTATAATGGCTGTTGCATAATAATGGAAGCCACCAGTCCACCAGAAGGAAATTATCCATTCCAAAGGTATAATCCTTCATTTGGTGACCCTTCCTTCTGCCGCCCGGGGCACATGCTCCCCCCCCCCCTTATTTTCGGCCGTGTGAGGAGGTATACACACCACTTAGATGGCACATTTTGACTTTCAAAAGGTTGTTAAGGCCCCTTCAGATTTCTGAAAGGGATCCTCTTTCAGAAATCTGATACTAAAAAATAGATGTGATGGTTATGTTTTTTAGATTTCGATAATTGGTTCTTATTATTTTTTAGTGCTGAATCCAAAAATGATCTTCATTTTTTTCCATACCATTATGTCAGGATTTTGCACAAATCGCAAATTTTTAAAAAGTCGAAATATTGCGAAAATCTGCTACTATAAAGAAGACGTAACTTTTTTTTTTTCATAATAAGTTATTCATATATTTGTTTATACTATGCATTTTTACAGTTAAGCATGTAAAATAATGTGTATTTAAAATCCTTAAAATTTTATTCCATGTGTGGAAGTTTCTTTGAATCGCTCATGCTCTACTTCGCGCGTTTTCTTTTATCTTCTCTTTGGGGTTCATCTCGGTGTTTTATTTTGGAGGTTGGTAAGACTGGGAAATTTCTCGCAGATGTATTTAAAACATTTACCTGCTTTTGTTAAGGCTTTGACAAATTGCTTTCAGATATTTTCGCTATTTTTTTTTACTTTTTAACTTTGAAATTTATGATTTGCGAAAATCCCGACATGATAGTTAAAAATAAAGGTCATTTTCGGATTCAGCGGTATAAAATACATATAAATCAATTATCAAAAGGTAAAAAACACAACCATCGCATCTATTTTATAGTAGCAGATTTTCGTTATTTTTTTACTTTTAATCTTTGAAATGTACAATTTGCGAATGATTCTGATGGGATGGTTACAAATAAAGGTCATTTTCGGGTTCAGCGCTAAAAAAGGCGTAAAAATGAATTATCAAATGTTTAAAAATACAATCGTTGCAGGCTTTTGTTATTAACGTTGTTAAAACTTCACTATAACTGAAAATAATAATAATAATAATAATTACCATAGTATATGAGTAAAAAGAAAAAGAAAAAAATAAGACATCTAATAAATAAATTCTGTTATACCGTTTAAAATTTTTAGACCTAAGTAACAACAAATCATATTTTGATGAGACGGGGGATTATATAATAAGACTGTTGGTTAACCCCAAGTGTTTCGGTTAATCGGACGTAGGAAAATAGGAGTCTATAATACTTTGAAATCGCATTAATTATTTCATATTCATTTAATAATTAACTGCAAGGAATGATTTGACCAACAGAAATTATGATTACATTGATCATATGTCATTCGGTATCGCACCCCCCCCCACACACACACCAAAAAAAAAAAAAAAAAACCCACCAAAAAAAGAAAAACGATTCTCTGAATCCGCCCCTGGGTCAGGTTGACATTCTTTATTTCGGATTGTCTTTTGACTTTTGCAGGCCGGGTTCAAGTTGATTGATTTTCAAGTAAATGTCCAAAAATATTTTTTCAGGTGAAAATCTATATATAATAGGGTTTTCGAAAATTGGATATATTTATTGAACACTTTTTCAATTACCAACACCTTTATAATTTTACGTTTTTTCCTCTGAATAATGGATACCACCAAATCTACAGACAAATAAGGTGTGTGTGCGCATAAGTTATTACTGATACTTTTTTTTTTTATGGTGCATAAATAATTAAATGTTGGCAATATTTTTCATATTCAAAGAGAAGAACAAGTTGGAAATTGTACGTCAAATGTGGCAAATGAGGTGCGTTCGTACTATAACTAGTTTTATAAATATTCAGATTTTGCTACATCAGTCGTTGCACTCTTATGCAAAAATGCCTGAATACAAAATTTATTACGATTCTATATATTTAATTCAGTAATACAGAAATAATATGACTCCATCTTAAATCATCATCACTATGTCATCACCATGGCAACCTAGAATCATTACCTATCATTGGATATCATTGAAGTAATTACATATGATAGCATTTAATAGAACGAAGAAAACTTTTAATAATCTCTTTAAGTTTTGATTCGATTTTCATAAAATTTAAAATGACTCGACAAAATTCTGGAACGATTATCTATATTATATTTCAATCCATTCGGTTGGGTAGTTTTTGTGCCATTATATGCGAACAGACGGACGGACCAGACGACGGCTGTACGTGCTACGTATTTATATTAATTACATTTCCCCATAGATCCTAATGCAATGGAATCAAGGGCGGATCTGGAGAGTCCTCAAGGGAGGGGCGATTTTAGAAATTTGGAGACTCTAATCTGATGCGCGGGTCGGGGCTAATTTTTTTCACTACGGGTCGTGTTACTTCTACTTTTTGCTGTGGGTCGCGTTTGGGTCCGGTTGACTTCTACTTTTTGCTGTGGGTCGGGTTTGGGTCCAGTTGACTTCTACTTTTCTGCTGCCGGTCAGGTTGACTTCTAATTTTTAGCTGCGCTCTAGTGCATTGGGTTTGGGGCAGATTGGCATACATTATTTCGGGTTTGGGTCAGTTTCGGATTGGGTTTTCACTCTTGCGAGAAGGGTTCGGGCCGAGCCGAATTTTGAAAAGAAAGTCTAAATAGTTTTGAAGATAAAAGCTAAAGTAAAAGATCCATAACTGACACGCCCAAACAATTATTTAATAATACTTTTTAATTTTCAGGATTATGTAAAAAATACTAATTTGTTATAAGACCGCTTGTCTCTTTATATCTAAGATGAGATGTAATTCAATAAAGAATGCTTTGAAACTTATTAAAAAACATGAATGGAATACTTTTGAGTGTCTCTGTAAATAAACTATGAACGCTACATACTTTATTTTTTAATACCGAACATGGCATAATAAATCTCAATAACATGTATCAATTACAGAAAAATCCAACTATATTAATATGCTTAACCACATTCATTAATCAGATACATGATTCAATCAGTGGAAATAGTGTTATAATTGAAAAAAAAAAAATACAATGGATTTCATAAAATGTAAGCAAATTAAAAGGATTGCATTAAATTATTCACTAATTTTGAAAGAACAGAATGCAGATGATTGTGAAAATAGTATTAAGTAACCCGTGTAAACAAAATAACAATAAGTAATGTATCTTAGAAATAAAATATATTATAATAAAAAATAAAATGTGAAAATAGCGCGCAGAGCATAATTTAAACGTACAGGTTTTGAAGGCTACGAAAAATACCAAATTCGAGCAAAATGCGAAAAAATGAAATTTCAAAAAAAAGAACATTAGCTGCTCTAGGTCTACTATCTCCGATGGTTAGTAAGTAACTATAAAGAAAGATAACAGCTTAGCGCGAAATCCTTTGTGAATGAAAGAAAGGAGTGAAGTTCCTCCTCAGTCCTCAGTAGGGTTGCTATTGCCTCAGGTCATATAAGAGGGGCTTTGTTACTGTAGTAGCCAGAAACTCACTCATAGCTTAACTTTATCTACAGAGCAATAATTTACGGGCGTATTTGTGTTACGCATTTTCCTGAATTTGTGAGTGAGCAATTTTCTCGTCATCAGGTTTTGGAAATCTTTTTTTTTAAATAAGTGTTGCCTGCTACAAAAAAAGTTTACAAAGCCAGGTCCTGATTTATTAGGATAAGCAATTATAAATTTATTATTTTTGGAAGCCCCTGTTTCAGTATACCTGAGTAGAAGTACATAATACTATACTAATCAAAATATGAGCAAACATTAGGTGTCAGGTTGTAGTTTAGGCTAAATTATATAAGCAGGGTCCAACTCAAACTATTTAAGGGTCCGGGGCAAGCAGGGCCGAAACTAGGGGGGGGGCAGAGGGGGCGTGTACTCCGGGCGCCAAATGAAGGATTATACCTTTGGAATAGATCATTTTCTTCTGATGGACTGCCGGCTTCCATTATTATGAAACAGCCGTTATAAATGAAGTGTTAAAAAAAATTATGGCCATTTTTTTTTTCATTCTGACCAGAGTTCTAACTTTTTACGGCTTCTCTTTCATTTTCACCTAACACTTCATTTATGACGTCTGTTTCATAATTATGGAAGCCGACAGTCCGTCAGAAGAAAATAACTCGGTTAAAATTCTCTTTGTAAATATACTTTTCGGAAGAGGGGGGGGGGGGCGCCAAAATCCATGTTTGCTCCCATGTTGCATGAATCCATGTTGCAAAAGGCTAGTTTCGGCCCTGGGGGAAAGCCTCATTCTGGGGCCCTCCTTCTATGTATTCATAGAAATTGCTTGTGAATTATCCTTAAGTGACTAATAAAATTTTAGTTGTAATAAATTCATATGCATTGTATATACATAAATCATTGATTTTTTTTTTTTTTAATCAAAAAGGATTTGGATTACTTATGACCAGTTTTAATCATTTGACATCATCTTATCTATAATTCTGATTAATTTCATGGAGGCTCCTCAAATAAACCCGATCTGTGCAGTTCTCTAATTTTTTCTCTCTCTGCAAATATATATATATATATATGTGTGTGTGTGTGTGTGTGTGTGTCGCATTAAAAAAAATAACTACGTTAATTTTACTAGTTATCTTCAATTATATTCAAGCCGGAGTTACAATAAGTATAAAATGAAATAATGTATTCTTATTGGAACTTATCAACTGAAAGATGTGTGATATAAATCAGTTGGACAGTTTGTGTGGGGAAATAAATGCAAACATCTAAATAACAACAACAACAACAAAAGTGGGGAAAGTGGGAGAACGCAACACACAGTTAATTTCAACACAGTTAATGTTAGCAAAATAAATTGTGCTACTTTATTAAAGAAACTAGTGAATTTGATTTTTTCATGATATAGTAATTAACAAAATATTTCATTTATTTATTTATTTATTTGTATTCTTAATACTTTGCAGCATTTTAAAAAGTTGTTTTAACTTTTCTGACAGATAATTATCGATGAACTGTCATAAATATGCTTGGATCCAAATGAAATAAGCATATCTCAAGTCAAAAGGATTAGCACGAATTTTCTCTAGCATGACCCCTATTGAAAACAAAGTGTGTATAATTTATATTTCGTTCACACATTTAGAGGGACACTGAAAAAAAAATTGGAATATATATATGGGAGATAAATGTTTGAAGTATGTTATACTAATATTATACTAATTCAAATATTACGAAATTTATAAACACAGTAATATGTTTTCTGTATGAATTGGGGCGCGTAGTACTATGCAGAAATTCTGGTATGATGGCAGGTGTTTTTCTTTTTTTTTTTTTTTTTTTTTTTTTATAAAAAAGGTGGTTTAGTTGGCAACACTGACTTTAAAATAACTCTCAAAATGATTTGCAGTACAATTTATTTTACCTAATTTTATAGAATCATTTAAAAATTAAGCAATTTGAAACAATTGAAAAAAAAAAAAGTAATTTTCTCTCTATTTCTTTTCTTTTCTGTTTCTCCTTCTTTTTTTAAGTAACTCATTAGTTAGCATCTAATTCATGGCAAGCATTTCCCCCCACAGATCATAAAATAACGGGATTATTTGTGTGTCCCTGTAATTGCTCTATAAATATCTCACATTCTATTTTCAGTAAAATATGCCATGTAACTTCAATAACATGCCAATTCAGTAAAAATCCACGTACAGCCGTCATCCGGAAGCAATTTCTACGCACCACAAAATTAAAATAAAGCTATTCGATTTCTAGAGACGGACAAATGGCAGACAGAAAACCGAAGTCATAAACACTTTTCAACTATGTTTAAAGTGTTAATAAAAATAAATAAATACCAACAGGATAATTACAGTTCACCCCTACAACCTCCTTCACGACAGTCCAATGCTTTGACACAGTACCTTCTGTGATTTGCAATCGAACAGTTTTTAATTTTTCGATAAATGAATTACATCTTGAGTTATAGGCGATTGTTGTCTGAAGATAAGTGGTTTTTTTTCTTCCTTTCCTGTGCTGTCGCGTCCAGAAATTCGGTTCAAAACAAAACGCCAACTTTGACAGCATTCGCTGAAAATTTGTGTCTTTACCGAAAAACGAGAAAAAAAAAAAAAGTTCGTTTACGTAGTTTTTGAATAAGAGCACTTGCCAATCTGATACATTTGTAAACAAAAATTATTTTTAAAATGTGTCAGAAAGTAACCAGTATAGACTTGAAAAAAAAAAAAAAAAAAAAAAAAAAACTGGTGAAACTGCTTTTTTTTCTTTTCTTACAATGAATTGAAATATCTAAATAAGCAATCTAAAAATACATAATGTAGTAAAGTTTATTTCCAGCAATTGCTGTCCATACTAATGTGTCCAATTTCTTTTTTGCAGTCTTTATATGATCTTTAGAATTCATATACACTGCGTAATACACAAAACATTTGGTAACTTTAAACATGCATTTCACAGCTAAAAACGCACATCCAGCAATTATCAATTATAATCAATTCTGAAACCGAAATGACGCTCCTGCAACAATGAATTCCCGGCCCGACCCAAATCTGCAGAAAATCTAGAGAAAAAAAAATCAGCCTTAGCCCAGTCCGCGTATTGTGAAAGGAAATTGGCCCGACTCTGTAGATATTGTCGGAGGTAGTGTTGCCAATTTATCGAATTTTTTTATTCAAAATATCTACCAGAATTTCCGAATAGTTACATTCACGTTATTAAACCACGGAACGTCTACCATTAAATAAATAGCAAATTATTACTCGAAATTTCTGGTTGATCAATAAAATAAAAAGAAAATTGCCCAGTTAAACTGATGATATTGAGCTCACAGGCTATTCGCACTAATTGTATATCATACTCTTATTTCAAAGAATAATGCCCTTCGAAAAATAAATGAAGGGATTAGCCCCCGTTTCCCTCCTTTATACTTAACCAAAGAACCTCCAAACTCTTTAACATAATAAACTGGCATACCAAATTTGAAGCAAATCAGATAATTATGCATGAAAAACCATTTCGCTAAATTAAAGGGTGTATTAGCTCCCCCATTTCCCCTTTTATGCTGAACCAATAAACCTTCAAATCTAATCAGAAAAGCTCCTTATCAGAATGAACCTAGAAAAAAAAATTAAACTAAATTAGATAATTTTGCATGAAAAAACATTTATCTAAATTAAGGAGAGGGGGCACCTGCCCCACTTTTCCCCTTTTATACTTAACCAATGAACCTCCAAATCAAATTAAGAAAGCCATATCGGAATAAATTAGTATATCAAATTTGAAGCAAATCGAATAATTCTGCATGAAAAACCCATTTATAAAAATTAAAGGGGGGGGGGTGGACTAGCCCCCGTCCCTCCTTTATACTTAACCAATTAATCTCCAAATCTAATCAAGGTAGCTCCTTAACTTAATAAACCGGTAAACGAAATTTGGAACAAATCCAATAATTCTGCATGAAAAACAGTTTCTACCCTATCACTACATTTCAATTAAGACCCTGCGACCCTTGGGGCCTGATACAGGGGCCCTTGAAGTTTTAGTGCATTAAATTGTTAATAAATTGCTTTCTTTTTATCTGATCTTCATTTTTGGGATACTTTTTCCATTTAGTTATTCTCCCGTTTCTCCATTCCAGTTAAGATGATGAGCCAGTCTAGGGTCCCGTAGAGCCCGTTTCAGGGCTCCTTGAACTTTTTATGTGCCATGCATTTTCACCCCCTAATTTTCTCACCTTCCCAGGCGTAATTTTAAAATTGAGTCTTGGACTCTTCTCCCTAGACTAACATCTACAGATTTTATTGGGGCCCTAGGGCCCTTTCTTAAGCATTTCTCCAATTTTTTGTGCATTTCTTTCAAATTATATTCATTTAAAAATATAAATTCATACAAAATTGGATTAAATTAGACATGAAATGAAAATTGAAATGTTAGTTCTAGAGTTGATATTGATGCCTGCGATTTTTTAATTAAGTTTGAAGTCAACTGTATAGTAAGTACTGCTTACACTCTTTTAATTAACTCAACTTTATTTTTTGTACTTAAAGATTGTAAGAAGTATCTTGTAATCGATATCACTGCCCTTTTTTTCCCCCTGTTTTTATGACTTAGAAAAGAAAGAAAGTAAATTTATATATTTTTCAATCAATTTTATTTCGCCCTTGCTAACAAGCCTAATTTTAGCGGTGGATTTGAAATAATTGCGATCCAAATTAAAGAATTGTAAAGACAGTTTTTTGAACTTCATGAAATTCAAAATTCCCATTAAAATATTACAAAAGAGTGTTTTTCTTTTCTTTTCTTTTCTTTTTTTTTTTTTTTTTTTTTTTTTTTTTTTACTTTTTATGAGCATATTTATTTTCCCAAACATTGGAGATAGATAATAAATATTTAGAAAGCTAAAATTATATTTGATCATTTGTACTAAGACTGGAAGTACTGCCTACAGGATTTCACTTCAGTAGGAAAGAATTTTTTGAATAAAGTAAATACTGTAATGCAAGTGTGTTTTCCGAAAATATTTAATAAAAATAAAAATAAACAAACCATAGATTTATTTATTTATTGAAGAAGAAATTTGAAAGAGATCTAAAGCTAGAAGAGGAAGAAGGGTTGGGGGGAGGGGTAGTATGGTTAGTTCTCAACCTGAAAATATTTTTGCCCTACATATTCGAGTATCGATTTAAAATAATTGTTGATTAGTGATTCTCCGCTTCTTTTTTAAGCTCAACTTTTTTGAATAAAACAATAAATCGCAAAATTTTCATACATTTTTCTCTGGATATTCTCCATTAATAATAAATTTGTCCTGCCATACAAAATGCAGCTTGTAGCATTTTTGCTTTTGTAAAGATTTCCATTACTGCTTCACCATAACTGAAACTAATGAGTTGATATAGCTTGACTGTAATCGTACAACTGTCATCACAAAAAGAGAAAATTTATCGTGAGCAGAGGGTGATTCTTTGAAACCTGAATGCTGAAGGAATAGCATACACCATCGTTTCACATACCGGCCGCTTATATAACCGATTACTTACTATCCTGTCATTGTTATGCCTTGGGGTCTTTTCTACTACGTCCAAATCATTCTTTTGCTATCTTTATTATAGCATCACAGATGGTAAAAATCTGTGGAATCACAATTAGAAGGAATTGGAATATCAAAAGCATTATTCAGAAAAAAGAGGAAAGGATTTGCATTGCGAATGTCATCCATAACTAATTGAAAACTATTTCGTAGCTCTTCTCAATTCAAAGTAAGACTTCTGCATCGGATCGGTAACGCACTGTTATTTGAACCCGACTTGTTTTTTACTTTTGCAGGTCGGGCTAGGGTTGATTGATTTTCAACTAAATGTCCAAAATATTTTTTCAGGTTAAAATCTATATATAATAGGGTTTTCGAAAATTGGATATATTTAGTGAACACTTTCAATTTCCAACACTTTTATATTTTACGCTTTTTCCTCTGAATAGTAGATACCACCAAATTTACAGATACATAAAGTGCGTGTGCGCATAAGTTATTATGAATACTTTTTTGTATGGTGTATCAATAACGAAATGTTGGCAATATTTTTCACATTCCAAGAGAAGAAAAACAAGTTGGAAATTGTACGTCAAACGTGGCAAATGAGGTGCGTTCCTGCGTTCGTACTGTAACTAGTTTTATAAATATTCAGATTTTGGTGCAACAGCTGTTGCACTCTTATGCAAAAAATGCCTGAATACAAAATTTATTACGATTCTATATATTTAATTCAGTAATACGGAAATAATATGACTATATCTTAAATAGGACGTCATCACCATGGCAACTTAGAATCATTACCTATTATGGGATATCATTGAATTAATTACGTATGATAGGATTTAATAGAAGGAAGAAAACTTTTAATAATATCTTAAGTTTTGATTCGATTTTCATAAAATTTGAAACAACTCGACAAAAATTCTAGACCGATTATTTATATAAATTTCAAACCATTCGGTTGGGTAGTTTTTGCGCTGCTATATGCGGCATTCAGACGGAACCGACGATGACTGTAGGTGCTACGTATTTATATAATTACATTTCCTCATAGACCATAATATAATGGAATACTTTTGAATGTCTCTATAAATAAACTAAGAACTTCGTAATTAAATGACGTTTTCTATTTTTTTGATAAAGCGAAAATATCTGTTAGAAAATACAATCAAAGTTAGCGTTTTGAATCGGATTTTTCGAAGCGATAGCATAGGAAAGGATAAAAAGCTGTCGTCACGTGACAAAAATCTCTTGTAACTCAATAAGTAATTTATTTATCAAAAAATGGAAAATGCTATTTGTTTTCAAATCGCTTCAATAGTCATACCTGTTATTTTTATGCTATTATAGTTAAAAATGAGTCAAAAAATTTGTCAGAAAGTTTCGCTTTGAGGAGCAGGGAATTTGAGAACCAGACATATTCCCAATGATTCCATTATGGCTGTTACTATTTTTACAAAACATATTGCCTACCTTACACATTCATGGCTTTGACATCTCTAAACTTAAGCCTGGGCTCTGACACAATGTAACTGTTTGATGGGGATCTGATCTCGAGGCATTTTTGTACTGATGTTGTCAAACTAGCATCGGCTTCTGTGTCACATTTATACTTAAATCGTTTCTCAAGTGCACTGCTCAACAAGCCCGAAAATTTCTGACACATTTACATTTCATTTTTAAACGTAAAAACAACACAAGATTGGCAGGGATGGAAGCGATTTCTAATCGAAATGAGTTTTTCGTTTTTTGATAAATAAATTGATAAGTAGTGTCTATGAGCAATAAATGCTGATATTCCGTTTTCAATTGTGGTATGCTTCTTTACCATTTTTAACCATTTTTTCCCATATTATTTGGTGTATCTAAATTTAGAACACCCCTGGTACTCTAGTGTTTTTAGTGATTATTTAAAAGTCGGGATTCACCTCAGCTCATAAATACTGCGCTCCGAAGACCTGCGGAACAGCGCTTCTGAAATACGGAAGCCTAAATTGTCTTTTTCTATTCCTCCGATCTACTATCTTTTGTGTCTTTCTTCCGAAGGCCTTACATATTTGATGTAGCGTGTCGTACACATAGGAGCATACTTCCATCTAGTGCTTACAAATCTGTCTCAGTCCGTTTTCTGTCTCAGTATTTAAAAATGGCGACGAGGAATGCCGGAATTATTCGCAACAGTATCTGCTGTTTTTACTCGCTGCTTTTTGTTCATGTTTGTAAAATATTCTTAATGATCAACTTATTAGCTCCTCGCGTTGCTTAATTTGCACTGAAGCTCATAGGAACGCAGCTCCAGTACTTCTTAATTTTTAATTAATATTTAAATGTTAGTCGGAACCCACCAGAGTTTATAAACAATGCTCACATAATCCCCGAGTGTTCTGTCGATACAAAGAAATCCTTGGTGAATACGATTTTTGGAAATTTTCCCACTCCCTGATTTCATTCTTTTTGCTCTCTTTATTTATTAGATTTTATTATATAGAAATGAATATTAGATGTAGTAAAAATATATTTTGTTATATACGAATATAAATATATATATATATATATATATTCTGAAAAAAAAGAAATTGCTTTAAATTTTTTAAATACTTTTTGAAATTAAAAAAAAAATGTGAATACAAGGGGGGGGGGGGGGCTGTTGCACTAAAGTTTTTATTGGTGCAAAATGTTAGAGCTCTGGTACGTTTTTTGTTATAAATTAAGCCCTGTATGTATATATATAGATAGATATGTATATATCATACAAAAAGCTTCACAAAAGAATTCGAATATTTTTCTGCCTATAGATGGTAATTGCTAAAAATTGATTCACAAATGTGTTATACGTTTTCCAAATTATTTACTTAGACTCACCTTATTACAGTGTGAAATTTTGTTAGAGTATTCTGGATGTGTTGGAAAGTCTTTCATAATCTATGCTTTATGCATAATTTTTGTTTCCTTTTACTTACTGTAAATAAATTGAAAACAAAATATGCAAAATTGTTTAAATGCCCAAGATTTTACTCAGGCTCCAAAATATTTGAATACATGTAATATATTTTTAAATAAAAATCAGTCATTCACAGCATTTTGGTAAAGTGTCTTTCACGTGATTAACCTACACGTAAAGCTATCTAAAAAACGCGAAATGAAAAATTAAATAAAACAAAGAAATCAAAGACGTTTATCATTCACTTTTTCATAAATTAAGAAAGAAAGTTGCCACAGTATTACTAGTAAGCGGGAAAAAAATCTCAATTGATACGGCTAGGAAAGAATGAAATACAGACCCGGTTGCGGCCGAATCTCGAGAAAAAATTTAAGGCCTCATCCGTACTGGCAGGGCTGATTCTGAGTAGAAATTTTATTCCTCTGCTTAGTTGCAACATACCTAAATTAAGAAAAAAAAAACTTATAGGGTACAGCAGGCTTCAGGGGCTTCGTCAGAGAAATTAATTCAAAAATGGGCACCGCGAGACAAAAAGTTTGGGAACCACTGATTTAAAACACATAATTTGATTTTTGGAAAAATGCTGTATTTTCTCTCTCTCTCTCTGTCTCTCTCTCACACACACAAAAATAAATAAATAAATAAAATAAAAATATTATTCGAGAACTTGACTAAAGGTATCAGATATCTGTTCCCCTTTTTTTTCTTCTCCCTGTCTCTCTTTCTATTTTCTTTTTTGTTGCATTATCTGCAAGGCCTGGTTCTTTGTTCTTACATTTTTTGTATATGATATAAATTTAATAAATAAATGGTATCGTTTATGGAGAGAAAAGAAAAAAATATGTGTAAACTTAATCTAAATAAGTAAAAAATAAAAAAGTAACAAAGTTTAAAAGCTTGTTAGCTAAAGGTGTTTTGCTAATGTACTTTGTTAAAGAAATTGGACAATTTGATTTTTTTCATAAAATAGTAATTAACGAAATTCTATATTCTTAATATATTCAACATTGTTTAAAGGTATTTGTAACTAATGTAAATCTTTCTGTCAAAATACCGCTAATATATATTTATTTATTTATTTTATTTTCATTTAATGAAAATAAACTTGAAATAATATATATTATCAGAATATATAGATATATATACCTTTTGACTACAAGAGTTCAATGTTCCGTTTTACCACATACGAAACCAAAAGTCAAATTTTTTTCTATGGCATTTTACTTTTTGGCAAGTGAGAACAAAAAAAAAAGAAAGAAAGAAAGAAACCGGAGCGAAATTTGAGAAAATAATATTATCTACCGAAAAATAAAAAATACATTATAATTTTATAAACTAAGAAAAAATAAAAGAAAAAAAATGCTAAATTTTCTTCCCTTTTACCGCGAATCAAATCAAAAAGGGAAGAAAATTCTTTTTCCAGCAAAATAGACATTATTCAAAGTTGTGTTCTTTCGATTAGTGACTGGTTTTAGTTGTCAAATTGTCGTTATGTTAATTGTCTAACTAAAGGAGGGTTTCTTTTCAGTAGAGCGGATGTTGCCCATGGAAGTAAGGTGTTTCCTCAGGCAAAGACTGCTTGTATCTTCTTTTCTTCAGGTCATATGAGAGGTTGTGATCAATATTAGGAAGCCAGAATAAGCTTATCTTTATCTCCAGGAATCTTGTTTGTGATTCGCACTCGTTTGTGTTTTCCTGAATTTTGGTTTGAATATTTTTTTCATGGTTAAATTTTAGATTTTTTTTTTTTTTTTTTTTTTAAATAAATGTTACTTGGCACTAAAATTGTCCTTAATGAATTTCTCTTAAAAACAATAAACTACTAAGCTGTTATATTAAAATTTGAATCATTAATTTACTTATGACGTAACTCTTTTTTTTTATATATATATATAAGTGTGTGAGGGAGAAGGCATAGTATATGGGAAGCAGAGAGCGCAAGGGAAACACCCGCACTCTCTTACTAAATCTTTGAAATTGTTTTGGTCAAAAAGAATTTGGGTGACTTACGGCCAATTTTAATCATTATTTCATCATCAGCCAATTTTAATCATTGGCCGGGACAGCTCCCTGCATGCCCCTGCATTAATCAGGCACTGATAATACACAAGTCCAGTCTTAGAAGTACACAACTAGATGCTTACTATAGAATATAATGTACAAGGCATTTACCATTCATTTACAGTGACATACAAAATAATTGGGTTACAGTATTGCCTGTGGATCATAATTGCCGAAAGGATATTTTCCATTGTATATGCGTTTTTATTTTCTAACACTGGTGAGAAATATTTAAGAATTCAGTTCTGCAATCCTTTAACTTACGTAAGTATACTCGTATTTTCATGTAAATGATATAAGTATTCAGATTTACCATGGCATGTTCGGTATTGAAAATGAAATTTGTGGTATTTATAGTTCATTTACAGGGGCACTCAAAATAATTCCATTACATTAGAATCTATGGGAAATAATCTTTTTGTTGTATTTTAATGACATTATAATATTTTAAACATACTGAAATGAATACATAACGCGGCAGTGCATTACAAGATGCCTACTATAAAATAGGGTATGATTTATCATTCATTTACAAAGACACACAATAGCAGTGTTGAATTCAGGGGGTGGTCCGGGGGCGGCATTCACCACGGAGCAGTGAGCTGTCCCCCCCCCCCGGAAGTTTTGAGATTTTGTGTTTTCAATAGT
Source organism: Maratus speciosus (assembly GCA_963932465.1). Lineage (NCBI taxonomy): Eukaryota > Metazoa > Arthropoda > Arachnida > Araneae > Salticidae > Maratus > Maratus speciosus. The sequence continues at coordinate 48,175,797 of OZ010798.1, read as the reverse complement.
CAAAAAGTGCAATCCCCCCACAATAACATAAACCACACCCGGATAAAAGTGTCTGAATTCAACACTACACAAGATAATTCAATTACAGCATTGTCTGTGACAATAATTGCTGAACACAGAATTCTAAGCCTAATTTAAGTATTAATCTTAGAATTCTGTGTTGCTGAAAATGCGTTTTTACCTTTAGCAGGCGTTTTTAAATCACAAAATTTTGCAATATTCCTCTTTTTTTTTGCAGAAATTCTAGAAAAGATATGTACAGCGCACAAAAGAACGGTCTATGGGTAAAATTCGTTTGCAATGTATTTTTATAATGCCGTAATGTAACGGAATTCTTAATTTCAATGTTAATATTGTCAAACATTATTCAAAACCCTCTTCAAAAGGTTTTCCCCATAGGCAGGAATGTAACCGAATTCTTTTAAATGTCCCTGTAATGGAACTGCTACGCACTTCATTTTCAATATCGAACAAGCCATAGTGAATATCAATAACATATATCAATTTCATGACGATCTGACGGCATTTACGTGAGTTAGAGATCAGACAGACGGCAGACAAATCGAATACAAAAACACTTTTCAACTATATTGGAAGGTGTTAAAAAGCGTAATCGACAGATTTTTTTTTCTCGCGTCTACGGAGTGACTAACATTAAAATGAAAATGTTAATTTCTTCAAAGATTACAATCGTTACATCAATTACATTTTTTCTATCTTAACCACTCTGAAGCATAAATCAATATGCAAACATGGCAGATTTTAATTTTGTATGCCTGAAATTAATTTTTTAAAACTTTCCATCGTAGCTCAAAAGTGATTATGCATACGGTTTGTCTGTCTGCCACCTGTCGTAGCTCTAACTCGCGTAAATGTAGTCAGATCATCATGAAACTGATATATCTTATTGATATTCACCATGGCATGTTCGGTATTGAAATTGAAACGTGTAGCAGTTACACCTTTTTTACAGGGACACTCAAAAGAATTCCATTACATTACGGTCTACGGAGAAAAATCTGACCCAGTCGAACCCTACTGACACACACAGTATTAAAAAAGAAAAGTGCCCAGTTAAAATAATGGCATTGAGCTCACAGTCTATTCACACTAATTGTAAATTATAATTTTATTTCAAAGAATAATACCTTTCGAAAAATAAATTAAGGGGGGATTAGCCTCCTCCCTATTTCACATCTTTATACTTAACCAATGAGCCTCCAAATCTCACCAGGGAAGCGTCTTATCAGAATAAACCGGTATACAAAATTTGAAGCAAATCGGATAAAAATATATCTATTTATCTAAATTAAGGGGATATTACACCCCCCGATCCCCCTTTTATACTTAAACTATCAATCTCCAAATCTAATCAGGGAAGCGCCTTATCGGAATAAACCGGTATACCAAATTTGAAGCAAATCGGATACGAAAACTCATCTTTGTAAGTTAAGGGGTATTACACCCCCCCCCCCCCCGATTCCCCCTTTATACTTAAACAATGAACCTCCAAAACTAGTCAGGGAAGCGCCTTATCAGAAATAACCGGTATACCAAAATTGAAGCAAATCTGATAATTCTGCACGGAAAACCCATTTATCTAAGTTAAGGGTGGATTAGACCCCCCCGTACCCTCCCTTATACTTAACCAATGAACCCCAAAACTAATAAGGGAAGCGCCATACCGTTATAAACCGGTATACCAAATGTGAAGCAAATCGGATAAGAAAACACATTTTCTAAATTAAGGGGATAGTACCCCTCCGATCCCCCTTTATACTTAACCAATGAACCCCCAAAACTAATCAGGGAAGCGCCTTATGAGAATGAACCGTGAAAGAAAATTGAAGCAAATCGGATATTTCTATCAAGAGTTATCGCGTTACGTACGTGCGTACATACGTACATACATACATACGTACGAACATACAGAATCTGGCGGCACATTAGCTCTTAGGCTTTGATAGCCTGTGAGCTAAACACTGAATATTTCACTTTTTTAAATTTTATAATTGAAATCGCATTACTCAGGGGCAATTCTGAGTAAAAAAATATTTTCTGAAATCCACAGTAAATTTTTTTTAAAAGTTACAGGAAAAAAAGGGGGTAGGGTGGGGAATCCTCTATTTTTTTCCAGACCGGTTTAACTCTGTTTTCGGTCGGGTCAATTTCAGGTTAAGTGTAGATTCCTTCAAGTTCGATTCAGGTTAACGCAATTTTTCTAAAGTTAATTCAGTATCTTGTTTCTGATTAAAAATTATGCCTGCAATAATAAACATAAACGGGTGAACTGTTTTCTAAAGAGACTACTGCGTTTTTTCTGCTATCCTGTGACAAAATTTCGATTTTTTTTCGCGATCCTCTGAAAAAATTCTCGTTTTTTTCGTGGCCCATTGGCGAAATTTACGTTATTTCTAGCAGTTCTTTGACGAAATTAGCGCTTATTTGAGCTTTTTGACGAAATTTGCGTTTTCTCTGCAGCCCTTCGACGAAATTCGCTCTTTTACGATCCTTCGACGAAATTCGCGTTTCTTCCGAGATACTTCGATGAAATTTGAGGATTTTAAGCAGCCTTTTGACAAAATTCTTTTTTTTTATGATCCTCCGACGAAATTCACATTTTTTTCGCGTCCTTCGACGAGATTTGCAGTTCTTCCACAGACTTTGACGAAATTCTCATTTTTCCAGCGATCCTTTCACAAGATTTGCGTTTCTTCAGCAGCCCTTTGACGAAATTCACGTTTTTCCGCTGCATTTCGACGAAAGTCTCATTTTTACAACAACCCTTTGACGAGATTCGCATTTTTCCCAAAATACTTTGACAAATTAGCGTATTTTAAGTAACTTTTCGACAAAATTCTTTTTTCCCCACAAATTACCGACAAAATTTACATTTGCAATCGCAATCCTTCGACGAAATTTGTGTTTTTTACGATGCCTTTTAACGAAATTCATGTTTTTTCTAGTGGTCCTTTGTCAAAATTTGCGTTTTTCTTTAGTTCTTTGACGAAATTCGTGTTTTTTCTAGAAGGCCTAATACAAAATTCGCTTTTTTACCCGCAACACTTTGGCGAAACTCTCATTTATTACGCGACTCTTTGACAAAATTCCCCTTTTTTGTGAACCTTTGACGAAATTAAGTGTTTTTTTCCGCAACCGTTTCGCGAAATTTGCGCTTTTACGCTGCCCTTTGATGAAATTCGTGTTTTTTCCAGCTGCCCCTTGACAAAATTAGAGGTTTTTTCCTCAGCCCTTTGACGAAATTCACGTTTTTTCCCACAGCCTTTTGGCGAAATTCGCATTTCATCCGCGACCATTTGACAAAATTATCCTGTTTTCGCGATTCTTTGACGAAATTTGCGTTTTTTTTGCGGCACTTTGACGAAATAAGTGTTTTTCCTGGCGGCAATTTGACAAAATTCGCATTTTTTCTCTGTGCATTTTGTCGAAATTCGCGTTTTTTTTTTTACTACTGTGTGACAAATTTTGGATTTCTTTTGCAGTCCTTTGGCGAAGTTCGAATTTCTTCCGCCACTCTTTGGCGAGATTTGAGTTTTTCCGCGGCCCTTTGACGAAATTAACAATTTTTGCGCAAGTAGTTCACGAAATTTGCGTTTTTGTGCGATCCTTTTACTAAATTTGTGTTTTTTTCGAGATACTTTGACGAAATTAGCGTTTTTTCAGTAGCATTTTGATAAAATTCTTTTCTTTTTCCAAGATCTTCCACCGAAATTCACTTTTTTTTTTCGAGGTACCTTGACGAAATTAACGTTTTTAAAGCAACATTTTGATAAAATTCTTTTCTTTTTCCGCGATCTTCCGACGAAATTCACGTTTTTTCGCGATCCTCCGACGAAATTTGTGTTTTTTACGCTGCCTTTTGACGAAAGTCGTGTTTTTGATAGTGGTCCTTTGTCAAAATTCGCGTTCTCGTTCCGCAGCCCTTTGGGAAAATTAGCATTTCTTGCACGACCCTTTGACAAAAAATCTCTTGTTTCCTCGAACCTCTGACGAAATTTGCATTGTTTTTGCAGCCCTTTGACGAAATTCGCGATTTTCTGCGGCCTTTCGATGAAATTCGTTTACTTTTCGTGACCGTTTTGCGAACTTTGAGTTTCTATACTGCCTTTTGACGAAATTCGTGTTTTTTTATAGCGGCCATTTGACAAAATTGGCTTTTTTCCGAAGCCCTTTGCGAAATTCTCATTTTTCGTGATCTTTTGACGAAATTCGCCTTTTTTGTTACGGCCCTTTCACGAAATTCGCATTTTCGCGATGTTTTGAAGAAACTGCATTTTTTTCTGAGGGCATTTGACAAAATTTGCGTTTTTCCGCAGCCTTTTGACGAAATTCGTTATCTTTTCGTGATCTTTCGATAAAATTAGCTTTTCTCCGCCGCCCTTCAATGAAATTCGCATTTTTATCTAGCGGCTCTTTGACGAAGTTCTCATTTTCTCCTCAATACTTCGTCGAAAGCATAAGCACTTTTTAATATCGTTAAGATAGCATTTTTTAAGCAGCATTTTGACTAAAATATTTAGTTCACAATTCGCCGACAAAATTTCCGTTTTTTTTCCTCGATCCTTCGACAAAATTCGCGTTTTATATCCGCGGCCGTTTGACGAAATTCGTGTTTTTTCTAGCGGCCTTTTCACAAAATTCACGTTTTTTCTTCGCGGCCGTTTGGCGAAATATTTTTCTGAAACTCTCTATTTATTTAACTCTCGTTTTTCGAGGTCCTTTAAACGAAATTTACGTTTTTTCCCTGGCTGTTTTACGAATTTTTCTTTTTTCCGAAGCCCTATGACGAATTCGAATTTTTCCGCGGCCCTTTCTAGAAATTTGCTACTTTTTCGTGATATTCGAAAATTTCACTTTTCCGCAATCCTTCGACGAAATTTGCTTTTCCCCCGCGATATTTAGACGAAATTAGCGTTTTTAATTCAGCCTTTTGACGAAATTCGTTTTTTTTTTCAGGATCCTTTGACGAAATTTACGGGTTTTCTGCGATACTTTGATTAAATTTGCTTGTTTGCGATCTTTTGACGAAATTCTCGTTTCTTCCGAGTTACCTTGACGAAATTAGCGTTTTCTAAGCATCCTTTTTATAAACTTCATTTTCTTCACGATCCTGCAACGAAATTCACATTATTTTCGCGATCCTTCGCTGAAATTCACGAACCTTTGATGAAATCCGTGTTTTTAATTTGTTTTTCTAGCGACCCTTTGATAAAATTCCCGTTTTTTCCCCCGACTCCTTCGGCAAAATTCACTTTTTTTTCTGCGATCCTTAGACGAAATTGCTTTTTCTCTGCAATCTTCGACGAAATTTGCGTTTTTACCGCGATACTTCGACGAAGTTGCCGATTTTTTTCTTCGGACGATTAACAAAACTGATTTTTTTCAGCGACCATCTGTCGAAATTCGCGTCCTTTTTTATCCCAAATTTTCAGACTGATGATCGATTTTGAAGTGTTTTTGGAACCGAAAGCCGTAAATTTTCGGATGAATCTGAACAGAATCACCTTTGCACATACTGAACAAAATAAAATAATTACTTTTATTAAAAAAGACATATTTTGCTCTCTGTAAATAAAATCCGCTACTGAAGTAATGTTTTCAACCAATTTTCTTTGTTTCATTCATCAAATCTTGCAGGTAATTACCATCTAGATGGTATTCCAAGTGCTACTCACCTTTTAATTTTTTTTCGGTATCCATAAGAAGAAAATATCGGATACTTCGAATTTTTCAGCTACCAGTTTGGGATTTATTTATACAGAGGTGACTTTTATTATCCTTTAAACTGCTGATGAAACATTCTTCCAATTAAAAAAGCGTATAAATCAATCTTTTGTTTCATAAGGGGTTGTATATATATATATTTAAATATGATTTTTTTTTATATGGCCCCTGGGTCCTAATACCTTATATTTACAAAAATATTGTTCTACATCTAGGAAGGAAATTAAAAAAATCCCCACTTGCGATATTATGACACTTTCAGTTTTATGAAATTTCAATGTTTTTACCTGCACTAAAAGTATTTCTTTCCTTTTTTAGTACCAGAAAACACTGAAATATATCGTTTTGAAAGAAGGGAAGGGGTGCCTAAAGAAATATAGCCTAGGGGTAAAAAGGTAGTTCAAGGGTGATTCTGAGTAAAAAGAAAAATTTTCTGAAATTCACAGCAAATTTTCTGAAAAGTTACAGCAAAGGGGGGTGGGGATGGGAAATCCACTCCGGGCACTAACTACGCGTTTTTCCGCGGCCCTTTGACGAAAATCGCGTTTTTTGCGATCCCTTGACGAATTTTGAGTCTTCGAGATCTTTTGACGAGTTTTGCGGTTCTTTCGCGATTTTTTGAAGAAATTTTGGGGATTTTTTCGCGATTTTTTGAAGAAACTTTCATTTTTCCGCGAATCTTTGACGAAATTTGTGTCTTTTCCGCGATTCTTTGTTGAAATTCACGTTTTTTTTCTGCAAACAGTTGACAAAATTTATTTTTCCGACGACCATTTGTCGAAATTTGCGTTATTTTTTATGTCCGAATTTTCGGATTGATCGAATTTTATGAACTTTCGGAAATGAATGCCTTAAATTTTCGGAAAATTCAGAAAAGAATCGCAGCTAGGTAGTTTATCCGCACCCCCCCCCCCCCGCTTACACAATATAATAATAAACAAATACAGAAAACCTCTGAATAACGGAAACCTCGGGAGAGTATAATTTGTCCACTATTCGGAAGTGCCCGCTATTGAGATGTAAAAATGCACAAATAATTGTTAGGCATAGGGGGAAATGTACTCTTAATAAAGGTGTCCATATCAGGGAGGAACTGTCATAGACGTTTAACTGTACTTACAGAAGTAGAGAACAAGTTCACTTGCTATAAAACCTTTGATTAAAAAATTAGAATTTTTTTTATTGTAATACAAATTGCTGATTGATTATGAATTATAGTCATAGTCAGGCTTTAAAAAAAAATACCACCGAACTTTGCCTGGTTGGTAAAACCTTTGTTTTACACTCACATTAAAAATAAATAAACAAATAAATTCCCATTCAAATTGCAAACTTCAAATGATAATGGAATAAACTGAGTATCCACTTTCCTTGTCGCAGCAGTTCGAATATACATGCATACATTCTATACAGAAATAGCACAGGAAAACATTAATCTTCCAACACATCAATTGAAACCCCACCCTAACAAAGGGGTTGCCAAAAGAACTGGTAACATTAAATCGCCAACACACTCGCCAAAATGTAATCTCGTTGATTTTATGATAAAACTCCGATAAATCGACTAAATTTCTTAAATATAATTGCTGTTCATAAAAGATATTGAAGCTTGGTACTAATCTGAATTTTCTAGACCCAAATTAAATTTTTGGGGGCTTATTTGTTAGTGTTTAAAATTAAAAATGTACGGAAAAGATGTTATATGGAATATTATTTTTACTTTTGAAAGGAAGATGGCAGCACCAGCAAACGCTAAATTCAATAATTCGGAAATGTTAACAGAATTGATTATATTAGATCTAGCTAAAAAATTTGAAGATTATTAATTATTTGCTGAATATATAACAAAATAAAATATGTTAAATGAAAATTTTTATATTATATTTCACTAAATGCCAGTTGTAAAGAACATGTATGTTATGTCTTATTTGTATTTGGCATCAATATTTCATTATCTTTAGGATTCCGGTTTTGGCAACTGTCTATTCGATTCCATGAATTAAATAAAGTATGTTGTGTTTTGTAATGATGCCCTTTCATTTCATGTATTAAATACATAATAAATTGGCGACGAGGTAAACCATGACGGAAATAAACGAATTAATACGAACTCTAAATGATTTTCTACTCAAAGTAAATGCAACATCGCCACCGCCGTCGGAGAGAAAGGAAAATCACTCAAATATCAAAGGTATTCTTCAAAATCAAAATCTTCATTTTGAATGTTACGATGAAACCTGTGAGACTTTTGATGAGTACGTTCAACGGCTAGAAAATTACTATCAACTAAAAGGACTTACAGATCCTTCTCCAGAAACTACGGAAGCAAAAAAGATTATTCTTATTAACTGCTTGGGTTCAAAATATTACCATCTATTGTCTAATATCACCGCACCTGATTTACCCGCTTCAAAAACCTATGATGAAATCCTGCAGTTATTGAAAGACCATCTTTGTAAAAGAATAAATATCTTGACTGAACAGCATAAGTTCTTTTGTAGAAAACAACATCCAGGTGAGTCAATAAATTCTTATGTTACTGCTTTAAAAGAACTCTCTAAAAACGCGGAATTTAAATCTAATTGTGAAAATATTGACTGTTCTAAAGGTATTATTAATCTGCTACTAAGGGCTCAATTTATTCGTGGTTTAAATGATTCGGACATTCGCGAAAAAATTTTACAGCAATCAAATATTTCATTTGAACAAACTCTAGAAATTGCTTTAGCAATCGAAGCTTCAAAGATCGAAAATAAAGAAATATATAAGAGTTCCTCTACAACTAATGTATATAAAGTTACAAATGCTTATTCTAAAGAAAATAACAAAAGGTTTAGAGAGAGATCAAGTTCTAAAGATCATCGAAGAAATGATCGTTCAGCTAGTCGAAATAAAGGTAACTTAAACTTGAAAGAGTTAGGCTTAGACGACATTTGCTTGCGCTGCGGAAACAGACATTTAACTTCAAACTGTCGAATAAAAAATAAGTTGAAGTGTAAATTTTGTTCAAAAAACGGCCATATTGAGAAGGTCTGTATATCAAAACTTATTAAGCGAAAATCTAACACTAAAAATTCAGTTCAATATTTAGATAACATTGAGCACGGTTCATTTCAAATAAGTCAAATACTGGACATTCGTTTAAATACGCTAGAAAATGATGATAGAATTTTTGTAAATGTTCAATTAAACGGGAAATCTGCTCGTTTTGAATGTGATTCAGGAAGCCGTGTTAGTATTATGAATATTAATGATTTTAAACAACTTAAAATAAATGCCCCTATCCTGAAAACAAGTATACTTTTTAGAAGTTATACGGGTGATATTTTCAAACCAGTTGGTGTTGTCAAAATAAACGCAAATTATAAAGGTTATTCATGTATAGAAGAATTATACCTAGTTAACTTAAGAAAAGATGCTATCCTAGGAAGAAACTGGATTCGAAGCCTGAAAATCAATTTAAACGATTCTGATAGAGTCAATGTAAATCAAATTCCAGTCAATAACATCAAACATTCAATTGATAATATTCTAAAGCATTATTCGGAGGTCTTTGAACCGAGAGTTGGCAAGGTTCCAGATTATATATGCTCTTTAAAATTGCGCGATGATGCCAAGCCAGTATATTTAAAACCACGACCTGTACCATATGCGCTAAAAGAAAAGGTAGATCTTGAATTAGATAAACTTTTAGCTGATGGAATACTTGAAAAAGTTGATCATTCTGAATGGGGAACACCACTTGTAGTTATTCCTAAGTCTGATGGTTCAGTACGTTTGTGTGCTGATTACAAGGTTACTGTAAACAAACAGTTGCATGATTCAAGACACCCTATACCAAAAATAGAGGACATTTTCAATAAACTTCATGGTGGATCTTATTTTTGCACATTAGATATTTATAAAGCGTACCTACATTTAGAAGTGGATGAAGAGAGCGCGAAAGTTCAAGCAATATCTACACATCGTGGAACATATTTAGCCAAGCGCTTATTTTTCGGAATTAAAACAGCACCTAATGAATTCCATGCATTCATAGATCAATTTGTACAAGATTTAGATGGGGTAAGCGCATATTTCGATGATTTAATTGTTCAAGGTAAAACATTTGAGGAATGTATAGATCGTTTAACTAAGGTTTTAGAAAAGGTTAGAAAATATAATCTTCATCTCAATGTTAATAAATGCAAATTCTTCGAGAAAAAGGTGCAATATTTGGGTCATATTATCAGTTCTGAAGGACTTAGTAAATCTCCTGAAAAAGTAAAGGCCATTCAAAATGCTGCTAGACCGAAAAATGTAGATGAATTAAAGAAATTTTTAGGTCTTGTTATGTATTATTCAAAATTCATTAGCAATGCCTCAACCATTCTTAGCCCATTAAATGAACTTTTACGAAAAGATGCTCCATTTAGATGGACTGCTAGGTGTGAAGCTGCTTGGATAAAGGCTAAATGTGAAATTGCTAGTGATAAAGTTTTAATTCCATACACGTCCAAATTACCTGTTATTTTAGCAACTGATGCCAGTCCATTTGGGTTATCTGGTATACTCTCTCACAGAATGCCTGATGGGAGTGAAAGGCCAATAGCATTTGCATCAAGATCCCTTACAGCTGCAGAAAGGAATTACAGCCAGTTAGACAGAGAAGCTACAGCTGTTTATTGGGCTTGTAGAAAATTCTATGACTACATATTTGGTAGAAAATTTACATTGGTAGTAGATAACAAACCAATGATGACCCTCTTACACCCAGAAAAGAAGCTCCCCATATTATCTGCTACAAGGATGCTTCGTTATGCACATTTTTTATCAAATTTTGATTATGAAATCGAATATCGCAAGTCAACTGAACATGTCAATGTAGATTATTTATCTCGAAATCCCCTACCTATTAGTGATCAAGAAATACGAATTATTGATGATGAATATCTTTTTCAAGAAAATGTAATACGCCATATCTCTACCGAGACTGTGACCGCTTCTACTATAAGACGAGAAACAGCTCTTGATGAAGGACTTTCAAGTATTAAAGAAAATGTTTTGAATGGAAATGTTCGTGATCCAGAGTTAACCTTACAAGAAGGTATTTTATTTAGAGGCCAGCGAGTGATCATTCCCAAGAAACTTCAACCCGCCGTTCTCCAGGAACTTCATTCTACGCACGTAGGAATAGTAAAAATGAAGGCGCTTGCTCGAAATTATTGCTATTGGAGAAATATTGATTCAGATATCGAAAATTTGGTCAAGAGTTGCAAAGAATGCTGTGACGTTAAGAAAAATCCACAAAAGGCTCCTATACATAACTGGGATGCGCCTACAAAAAATTGGCAGCGAGTTCATATGGATTATGCCGGACCACTAATGGGACACTTTTTTCTATTGATGATCGATGCTAAATCAAAGTGGCCTGAGATTTATTCAATGAAGAAACCTCCAGATACTACATCAACTATTCATTATCTTAGAGAAATATTTAGTCGACATGGATTGCCTGAAATTTTGGTAAGTGATAATGCATCTATTTTTAAATCAAAAGAATTTATAGATTTTTGCCTCAGGAATGGTATTCGACAAAGATTTATAGCTCCTGGTCATCCAGCAACTAACGGTCAAGCAGAGAGATATTGCCAGACTTTAAAAACAAAATTGAAATGCATGCGATTCCAGTCGGGCACTCTTCAAGAAAAGTTATGCGAATTATTATTTCGCTACAGAGCTACTCCACTTTCCTGCGGAAAGACACCTTCTGAATTAATGTTGGGGAGAAATCTTAGAACGAAACTAGATCTTCTTAAACCTGAAACGAAAGGATATTTTAAAAATAAAGCTCCTCAGCCATACTTCGACAAGTCTTTTCGAGTAGGTTCTCGAGTGCAATGTAGAAACTACACCAACTCAGTTTTATGGAAATATGGAACTGTAGTTGAACGCCTGGGACAAGTTCACTACCTTATTGAATTGGACGACGGTTATGTCATGAAACGGCATTTTAATCAACTTCGTGCATGCGAAGTTCCAATTCAGAATCCACTTATCCTGACACCATCTCCTGTTCCTCGGAAACGACCATCCGTAACTTTCAGCAATGATGTGCAGCAAAGAGAAATTCCCGTAAGACCCGAAACATGTGCATCAAATGATAACGAGGAAATTCAAATTAATCCAGATGCAGAACAAGTTAATTCCAGAATAAGTGATCCAGATGTCAAACCTAATGCTAGCTCAAAGACGACTCTTAAACTTCAACCACACACAGATTCTACTTCACCACAACTACCAAATACAGGGTTGCGACGTTCGACCCGTGTACGAAAACCTGTGCAGAGACTGAATCTTTGATGAGTATCAACAGATAACAGATTGTCTCATTGCCAGCATGTAAATTTTTGTAGCACTCAATGTTATATTATTTTTCAAAATTATGTACTTTCCAGGTATGCCTCTTCCATTAGTGGGGGAGAATTGTTATGTCTTATTTGTATTTGGCATCAATATTTCATTATCTTTTGGATTCCGGTTTTGGCAACTGTCTATTCGATTCCATGAATTAAATAAAGTATGTTGTGTTTTGTAATGATGCCCTTTCATTTCATATATTAAATACATAATAATGTATCAATCTTTTAATTACGAAAATGAGAAGTAAAAATCCATAGTCAAAAACTGGAGGGTACACGTCCCCCTTAACAATAAAATCTGACCTGTCACTTTTACATATATAAAGAAAAAAATGTATATTTTACATACAATCTTCTTAAAAATGTATTAAACAAGAATCTGAATATAATGATCATTTCAAATTCACAAATTTATGACTAGATTTTTCACAAATTTAAAAAGCTGTTCACAATATCACAAAAACAGGACCCTAGGAAAAAAATCTGGACAAACCCCTGAATTTTATACTTTTATGTTTTAAATGTCGAAATGAGTTTGAAAAAATATTATTGTTAATGCTTTGAAAAAAAAAATTTCAAAAGGGACTTTTTCTTCGTCTACTTCTCCCTTTTAGAAACACCCATCTAGGTCTCAGATTTTAGAGTACCAATTCAGAAAAACCTATTCACAGCTGTGACGGTGCAATCAGTTTTGAAAATTCAAACTTTAACCCTTTCAAAAAAATTGCAAGTGCAAGTTATCTTGTGCCTTTCAAAGACAATATTTTTTCTATGCTAAAGTAACTAAATGTCAATATTTTGACATAGTCTTTTTAGAGCATATTATCAGGCCATATTCATATCGCCTACAAAAATTTTGAAACGTTCAGATGAGTGAAAATACTTTTAACATGTTTTCACTTCTAAATAGACATATTTTTTTACGAAATTTTAAAGAGAAGTTTGTTACAGTTACATTTATGATCAATTAAAATTTCAGAGAGTTTGGACGATAGGAACAATTTTTTGTTATTTTTACGGCCTCGACGCAGAAACAAAACAACAAAAAAAGCAAGAAGAAAAAAAATTTCTTTTACACTTAAATATCAGTATTTTTTCACGAAGTTTTTACTCATGCTGCAAAACCATTATATTTATAATTGATAAAAAATTCATAGAGTTTGGACAGCAGTAACTATTATTTTTGTTTAAATATAAAATGGCCCTACGTAAAAAAAGAAAAGAAAATGTTTTCTTACAAGTGCTTTTTCCATTAAATATCAATATTTTTCGCTAATTTTTTTTTCTCCCACTATTTCTACTGGTGTCAGATAATACCTTTTATGATTTTGATTTATGCTTATTTTATTTGTAATTTTTAATGTGAGACAATCATAATTCAATGATTTAGTGTATTTAAAAGGATTTGTGATTATTTTTAATTAAAAAATTACATTTAAAGTAACCATAAATCAAAATATTGAAAGGTGTCATTTGGTACTGGCAGAAATAGTGTTAAAAATATAAATTCATACAAAATCTGGTTAAAGGTATAAAATATTTAAAGTTACTATCACAAGCCCAAGCAACACTAGTAATCAATCTAGTAAATCTAGATCTAGTAAAATGTAAAAATCGCTATACATTATGTGCAATTAAACATTCGAGAATTTTATTTGCTACGAAGCTTTTATCTTCATCATTATGGAGCTATCTGATATTCAGTAGTTATATTAATTATATTTGTTTGTCGTTACTCATAATATGTTAAATTTCTGAATTCATTTTAATGAGTTTCAACTTGCTAAAACCTCTTTCATTGAAAGTGAAAAATGCAGGCAGTTATTTTAGATTCAATGCACATTTTAAATTCTTGACTTCCAGAAGAAGTTCATTTTTTGTGATATTCTTTTTCTAAATGTTTTCTAAATGTTCTGCTAAACATGTAACATATTTTGGAAATAGCACTGAGAAAACCATATACAGAAGACACCCTCAAATCTGCAGGGCCAGAAGTTTTGTGGATTTTAGAATTTTGCAGATTTCTGGTCATTGCTTTGTTTACATTTTCTAAAGAGTAATTTGAATGTAATAATGCCATTGATATTATAATGAATACTTATAGTAAAATGTTAAAGTAACCGAGTAAAGTAATAAACAAAAATAATAAAAATTAAGATAATTTTAAAAATGATTAAAATATTAAATGTAAAGGTCAAGTAAGTAATAATGTATAATTATACAGTAGGCTCCCTCAAATCCGCACAGCTTGGGACCAGAGGTTGTGCGGATTTTAGAATTTTGCGGATTTCTGGTCATTGATTTGTTTACATTTTTGAAACATTAATTTCATTGATAGTTAAGCAAGGGAAATTATAATGAATGCTTACAATAAAGTGAAACATTCAAACAAGTAAAATAATAAAATAATTTATTAGTTCAAAAGTAAGTAAGTAATAAAAATTTAGAAAAATATTAAATTATTACGAATGAAATCGATTAAATTCGATTCCAAAAGTCCTATGCTGCCATCTAGTGACAGCAAGGAGAACAGTGTTAATGCTATTATCAGTATATATAGCTTATTGCACTCACTGTTACTTTTTTCATTGTTATTTAGAGTCTTTAATGCTTTGTATGTTTAGAAATCAATTTGTCTATAATTTAAAAAAAAAATTCCGCGAAAAATAATTTTAAAATAGCGTTGCGGTTCGTGGATTTTTCCATTTCGAACCCTGGAAGTTTTGATATAGATATGCTAATTTATATCAAAATCAAAAGTAATGTAAATTTATTTAGTAATAAACAATCTGTAATAGCCAAAAGAGAATGATTAACAAAAAAATTAGTAAAAAAAACACTGCGGTAGTCGCTGATTTCGGCGCCATCTTGAATTTTGTTCCTGCAACTTAACTGTAAATTTCATTGTTTACATCTGAAAAAATACGCGGATTTTAGGCGTTCGCGGATTTAAGGGAGTCTACTGTATATGCACAATAAAGATGGGAAACATTTTTCCTAAATTATTCAATAAAACTTTCCGCATAAATGTATCCTACTAATTCACATCTAAAACATAAAATAAGGAAGTTCTATTTCAGGTTTGTTCGGACTTAATAACCAGAAAAACTTGATTAATACATAAATATATTTAGTAAAAAGATTATGAATACCACTGATATCAATAATAACTTGAATTTTTCCAGAAATTTATACTTCTTTCATGAAACTGCATGAATTCAGTAATATTTGTGAGAATTATATATTAAAATACATGTATATATGGAATTTATATAAAAATAAAAAAGCCTAATTGTGTTCCTACATCTGAACTCATTGTTTACACCTGTGATGATATGTGGATTTTAAGGTCACAGATTTCACAGATTCATAGAAGTAAAAATTTGTGGGGCTTAAATCTGCTTCTTAATCTAAAAAGACATTTGTGAATAACTGAGTTGAATATTAATTTGAATTTTTCATCATGAGATATATTACTACATTTGTGTTTACAAAGTTAAATGAAAACCTCTTTTTTTTTTAATTCTTGTTTACCAAGTTTTATAATTGTAGAAGTAATCCTGTTTGCTTACCTTGCTGCTTCAGTTGGGATAGGTACAGTCGTGGAAAAAAAAAAGTAAACACCCCCTACTAACTCCTCAACAAATTATCGTAGACAAAAGTGACTGGTACCGAACGATTGGGAATAAAGTCTACTTTTAAATTATGTATATAAAATTTGCTCAGGGAGCAATCTACATATTAAAACAAATCCAAACTTCATTTTTTTCAATAGCAATACCCAATTTTAACGAGATATTTCAAATCTTTGGTTCAAACTATGCCTAGACACCAAATTTCAAGTCATTTGAATAATAAGTTTTTGAATTATAAACATTCAAAATTTAGTGCTTCTAATGTTAAATTACATTTCCATATGTTTATTTATATCTCCTGAAATTATGCTCCTAATGTGCTAATTTTTTGTGTAGCAATAATACTGATATACCCAAACATAAATACATTGAATTTGCAATTTTTATAATTTTGTGGTATGAATTATGTAATTAATATTTAAAAAAATATGAATTGCAAACTACAATTTTTTTGATGGATTTTGATTATTAAGTCGTGCTTTATGGAAATCCAAAATTTCACATTTTTCTTCCAAGTAGTTTTCAAATTATGCTTAAAAAACGGCAAAATGATGGTTTAAGATAGAGCTGACTAGATATTTTGAAATTTCTTATGCTGTCCTGTAATGTAGTAGATTTCATTGACTGCTTCAGTGATGCTTACGTTGCCTTGATCAAGAAGGGGGCTCTCGGTTAACAATCGAGTACGGAACTTCAATTTGGATACAGCCCTTAAAATACACTCGTTTTAAAGTAATTAATTTCTCGAAAACTTATGGTGTGAATTGCATAAAAATTTGTTTTTAGGCTAATTAAATAGTGTAGAATTCATTTATGCTGTCAGAATTGTGTATTGCTATTGAAAAAAACAAAGTTATTGTTAGTTTTAATAAGTAGAATGGCCCTTTAAGAAAATTTTATATATATCATTTAAAAATAGACTTTATTTCCAATCGTTCGGTACCAGTAACTTTTTTCTACGGTAATTTGTTGAGGAGTTAGTTGGGGGTGTTTACTTTTTTTTCCATGTCTGTACATGTCCTTTTGCAATATTATATACAGAGTTGAATTTAATTTATTGGCCTAGTTGTTAGGTTTTTCACTATATCAATTTCTTGTCAGCAGCATTATATTTTGAGATTGTTCATATAAAAGTATTACAGTAGACTTCTTGAAATATGCACAGGTTGTTTGGATTTCAGAATTTTGCAGATTTCTGGTCATTGCTTTGTTTGCATTTTTTAAACAGTAATTTAAATGTTAATGTATTGATATTGCAATTTGAATGTTATGTAATGCATTCGAAATTATAACGAAAGCTTACAATATAGTAAAATATTGAAATAATTAAGTAAAGTAATTAAACTAAAACAATAAAATTTTAGTTAGTTTTAAAAAGGATTAAATTATTAAAAGTATAGTTCAGGTAAATAATTTATAGTGTATAATTAAAAATACATAATAAAGATGAGGTACATTTTTCCTAAATTGTTATATGAAACTTGGCTCATAAAGGTACCCTACTAATTCACATCAAAACCATAAAATAAGAAAGTTTTGCTTGAGGTTTAGCCAGACTTAATAACCAGAACAGCTTGATTAATGCATAAATATATTTAGTAACAAGATTGTGATTACCAGTGATATGTATCAGCAATTTCTTGATTTTTTTTCAGAAATAAATTTATACTTCCTTCATGAAAATGCATGAGTTCAGTCATATAAACAAGAATTACTTATTAAAATACATAAGGAATTATAAAATAAAAATAATCCATTTATATTCATATTATCGCGAATTACATATTAAAATACATACAGAATTGATATAAAATAAAAAAATATGTACTTTTGTCTCTACATCTGAACTGAAAATTTCATTGTTTACATCTGCGATGATGTGCAGATTTTAGGCATTTGCAGATTTGTTGTAGATTTGGGGGAGTCTGCTGTGTTATGTACAGAGTGCAGCATGGAATTTATTTTATTGGCCTAGCAGTCAGATTTTTCAATTTGTCAATTTCTTCCCGGCAGCACCTGACTAAATTTTGAGATTCTTCATTTAAAAGTATTGATTTTATATCGATGGGGCGATGTGGGGAAATTATTAAATTACTATGATATTTTTACCATATTGATAGTTTATTAGTTGAATAATTGAAATATATAAATTAAATCTGTATCCAAAGTATCAAAACAATTTCTTTTTTAGTAATTCATTAAATAGTAGAATTTTGTCAACTGTCTGAAATTTGCTGCAACATATTCCCTTTTACTCTTATAATTGATTCTATTCAATGCAATATAATATTTAATTAAAACATATACCGTATATACTCGCATATAAGTCGACCTTCTAACTTTCGAATGCAAATTCTGGAAAAAATCAAAAACCTACGTATAAGTCGACCCCCTAACTTTTTACTTCAATTTTGCACACAATCAAACCAAAGATTTCACTTGCTAATGCGAAAAGGTAGTAAGTAAACAAAAACAAATTATTGAAAATTTTTTAAATGATAAATTATTATTATTTGTATATTTTATGAATTATTTTTTTATAAATACATATAAAAAGCCATAATTTTGCAGTATTTGAAGTTTTTAGTTTTTGTTTTTTAACTGACTCGCATATAAGTCAACCCCCCAAAGTTGCTTACCGAAAATTGTCAGAAATTCCTCGACTTATACGCGAGTATATACGGTATATCTTGATACTGGAAGTAGCGAATAATATATTACTGATTTACTTTTTCTTAACTTTAGCAAACACAGTAGACGCTATCAAATTTGCAACCCTAAAATAGGAAAATGTCTATTATATGCACATCATCGCAGATGTAAACAACAAAACTTTCATTTTAGATGTAGGGGCAAAATTTTAGAATTTTTTAGTTTTATATAATTTCATACTAATTTTAATATGTAATTCTTGATAATATGACTGAACTCATGGTTTTTCATAAAGGAAGTAAAAATTTATTTCTGAGAAAATATCAAGATATTGTTGATATTACTGGTAATCGTAAGCTTCTTACCAAATATATTTATATATTAATCGAGTTTGTTTAGTTATTATAAAGACTGGCTAAAATTGAAGTAAAACTTCCTTATTTTATGACTTTGATGTGAATTAGTAGGGTATCTTTATGAGGCAACTTACATAGAAAAATTTAGGAAAAATGTATCTCATTTTATTACATATATTATACATTATTGTTTACTTGACCTTTACTTTTAATATTTTAATCATTTTTTAAGTTATCTAAATTTTTACTTTTTTACTTTATTACTTTACTTAATCATTTTAACATTTTACTATATTGTAAGCATTCATTATGATTTCGATTGCATTATTACATTCAAATTACTGTTTAAAAAATGTAAATAAAGCAATGACCAGAAATCTAAAAAATTCTAAAATCCGTACAACCTTTGGTCTCAATCTCTGCAGATTTGTGGGACTGTACTGTATAATATTTAATTAAAGAATATATACATTAGTAATAGAAGACCTTAAATAAAGGTTTTAAAAAATTCTTAATTTATAGAATCAAAGTAAAGTGCAAAACATATAAAATACAACAATGTCTTTTCTTGATGTTTAATAAATGTTAAATTTCTTTAAATTACAGTCCTTTGTTGGCGGTGGAGCACGCATGGCTTTAAGTATTTAGACCGATACTTAAGAGTTTTGAAGGCAACACTTCATATGTTATTGCGCAGACACACGCTGAATGATTAAAGAAATAGCCTGCTGCAAAGATTTAAAAAAAAAAAATCAGACAGTGCTTATCATAATACAGTTGCTGATCCTGCATTTGATGACGGTTTTATGAATTGCTGCCTATGAAATAAATGACCATTTGTCAAATAAGTGACGTTCTGTAGAATATGTTATGATTAAAAAAAATTCAGAAAAAAAACAACTATATTTTAATCCTAGAAATGTAAGCATTCACTCAGGAGGCTAAAAAATCAGCTTTATGGGAGGAGATAGTTTAACACCTTAACAGTTTTATTTTCTTGACACAATAAATTAAAAATAGAGAGAAAGCACCATGCTTTTTCCATACTAAATTAATTATCTGCCTCGTATAATTAAAAAATCTCCGTCAGTTAATAAAGTAAGAATTATAATGAAAAATTACTGGTGTCCAAAAACTTTTAGTAATGAAGTAAACAAACTCTTCTTGCCCGAGCTGCATTTGTGCTAAAATATTAAAGGGTTAAGTCAGTGAATCTCGACCTATTTTACTTCACAATACACTCAAACTCATTTTTAAATTTCTAGTCATACTATGCTTATGATGATTCAAAAAACATTATGGTAAGATCGTACCTCAGTAGTATCATATAGAGGATAATAAATAAATGTATAATATCTTGTTGTGAAAGTTTTATAACAAAAGGAAAATGCATTACCCAAGATTATACTTGGGTACTAGTGGCGTCATAATGAGAAACAAAACTGGCGAGTGAAAACTACCGTATGTTCCACTTCCCGTTGTTCATACTATGAAGATATCTATACATTAAAATTTTACAACTCGTCTTAAATTTCAAAATATACATTTTACGCTGTGGACCCAGGTTCGATTCCTGACCCTGGCTAATTTTGCACTCCAGTTGGGTTTATTGTATTTATTATATGCATGGCTGTATAATATTTGTATTACCTTTAAGAGTTGAATGCACGCGTTATTTATGTGTATTTTAATATATACTGTAGATCGAGGGAATAATAAAATCTATTCATTGTTATCTCATCATCCAAGGTTGTCTGATAGATGGCTAATCACTTTCCCCAACATGGTTTATTAGTGAAAAATTGCAGACCAAAGTCTCAGCTGGAGTGGCTCAGTGGTTAGAGCAACAGCCTAGTACGCTGTGGTTCTAGGTTCGATATCTGGCTCTGGCTAATTTTTCACTCCAGTTGGGTTTATTGTATCTATGTCTGTATAATATCTGTATCCTTTAAGAGTTGAATGCAGGCGTTATTTATGTGTGTTTTAATATCCATTGTTTGTCTCAGAGGCTTTATCAACTAAAGAGGGAATACTCTGTGGTGCTGGAATATATGATTCTACATAAAAAATATAAATAAATATCACTAATATCAAAGTTATAAGCACAAAACTTTGAAACATTTTTTTTCCAAAAGTGCGTTTTTTAAAAATCTGTTTCCACGATTACTCTAAAATTCTTAATCTATACTTTTCTAATTTTGTTGGCTTTTTTCTTAAACAATTATGCAGTGCTTGAATGAAAATTTCATTCGTTTTTTATCATAAAAAAGCAATTGCTTTTTAAAGATAAAAACGTATTTTTTTTCTTAGACAGCCGCCATTAAAAAATAAAAAAATCAGTATTCCATAAACTTCTTCATCCAGTTACTATTGCAACAAACCTTAATTAAACCCTTCTAAATATTTTATTTCAAATAATAGAAATTTGAGCTACGATGGTCACCACAAAGAGAAAAAAAACCTGTCAACAGTGAAAAATAGCTTCCAGTATATACAGGGTGTAGCCGAACTCAACTGACAGATTCAGAGTGGCATCAAGAGGATGGAAAATTGCCATAGAACATGGGGTGGTCGCAAACCAGTTATGGAGTCACAAACCAACGTAGGCTGTTCTATCCTAACTCAGTTTGAGTCGGCGATAATAACTTTCAGAAAACTGAAGTGAAGTAAACATTCTCTAATCCGGCACATTCGGTACTTGAAGCATACCGGATTACAAAATTTTGTGGATTGCAGGATGAATGTCGGAGAAAACGTGTAGAAGTTAGAATTAAACAAAAAATAACCGAAAAACATTTTTTTTTTTTTTAATTTTTTAAACATCTTGAATAGAATAAAAATTAATACCCAATAATGTAAAGTACAACACATGAACATGACTATAAAATAAAAACGAGCACTGTAGGTCTGCATAGTTGGTCGAATCGTAGAAGCCATCTTAAACAAAACTCGAATGTCAGTTTGTTTTATAGTAGTCTTTTCTTTTCTTTTTTTAGGAAATTATTTCTTACTAGCGTATAACCACGTAAAAAATGACGAAATGTTGATCTGCGTTAGCAATTAGACAAAATAAACAGCAGTACCTATTTATTGCAACAATAATAATAATTAACAAAGTGAAACTCAATTTTAAGATTTCACAAAACATTAAAATTGAATATTTAATGTGTTAAAGGTTTTTTTTTATTATTATTGTTATTTTTATAAAAATGAATGAATCTGAATAATGAATGTATCGCTGCTTTCCTTTAGGGGTGAATCAAGGCACGTAGTTAACAGATAGAGATAATATTCTATTAGAACTTTGTGGTATCAAGTCAGCAGGATTTACTCATCTATGGAGCTTTATGTTTCATTTCTAAATATGTACTAGGCATCATTTATCATAAATTAATATAAACAAAGGAAATTTTTGTTAAAATTGTAGTT